>CAUOFW020001634.1:0-78778 GCA_963454935.2 Ilex paraguariensis | reverse complement strand
ATTTTCAGTTCTAGGGTGCTACATATCACCCTACTACTTCACGTGCGGGGACTCTACAATCAGGTCAAATGGGCCAGAACATGGGCCGGGCCAAGGACAGGGCTTACAAGATAGGACTTTGGGAACCTAGGAACGAGTCTACGCCATCACACCTCAGAATGAGCCAGTAGATCAATCGGTTATTCAAGATATATCTTACTTTCTCGCTTATGGGCAAGGGTGTTATTTGACTCTAGTGCATCGCATTCATTTATTTTTGCATCATGTGTGAGAGACTTGGGCTTAGAAGTTGAGAACTTGGAAGAGCCATTGCATGTGAGTTTCTCCCCTATGAGCTAGGGTGAGAATTTAATCAAGTATGTCGGGGGTGTGAGTTAGAGATTTCGAGAATTCTACTCATCGTGGACCTTAGGGTCATGGACATATCAGAGTTTAATGTCATCCTTAGGATGAATTGGTTGACTGTACATTGAGTTATCATTGATTGTGATCGAAAAAGGGTTACTGTTTGTACACCATAAGGTGCTTGTTTCAAGTTTCAGGAAGGAAAAACGCGATATTTTACCCCAAGTGGTGTATGATTCTCATTGGTAGGGGTAGTTGATAGGTTGGCTAGCAAGCCTTACCCTAGAGGACGAGGTGAGACAGGAGTTGGGTCTACCTCGAGTGGTGTGTGAGTATGAGGATATATTTTTGGACAAATTATCGGGATTACCTCCACATAGGAATGTAGACTTCACTATTGAGTTGTACCCTAGTACATCTTCCATTTCTGTGACTCTACATAGAATGACATCTGTAGAGTTGCAAGAACTTAAGTTCCAATTACAAGAATTGATAGACAATGACTTTATTAGACTGAGTACCTCACCTTGGGGACGCTCTAGTGTTGTTTGCCAAGAAAAATGATAAGACCCTTCGACTATGTATAAATTATTAGCAGTTGAATCAGGTTACTATAAAAAATAGATATCCTTTGTGAATGATTGATGATCTGTTTGATCAGTTGAGAGGGGCGCGCGATTTAATCTAAGATAGATCTATTCACGGGTTACCATCAGTTGAGGATTAGGGAGACAGATATCCCTAATATGGCGTTTAGAACACGGCATAGGCATTTTGAGTTCACAGTTATGCCTTTTGGATTGACGAATGCCCCGACGGCATTTATGGATCTCATGCATAGGGTATTCCAACCCTACTTAGATAAATTTGTCGTGATCTTCGTTGACGATATTTTGATCTACTCCAAGTCTGAGGATGAGCATAAGGGTCACTTGAGGGTTGTTCTACAGATCTTGAGAGACCACCAGTTGTATGCCAAGTTCAGCAAGTGTGAATTTTGGCTGACAGAGGTGAAATTTTTGGGACACGTGTGGTGTTGCTTCGGGTGTGTCAGTGGATCCGGAGAGGTTGAGGCAGTCATGAGTTGGAAGAGACCGAAGTCAATCTTTGAAATACACAATTTCTTGGGATTTGCGGGGTATTACAGGAGCTTCATTGAAGACTTCTCCTGACTAGCTGCACCTATGATGAGGTTGACCTAGAAGAACGTCAAGTTTTAGTGGGATGACTCGTGTGCGAGGGCATTTCAAGAATTTAAGGGGAGGCTTACTTTAGCTCATATTTTGATAGTTTCAAAGAGGGGACACAGGTGCGTAGTGTATTGTGATACCTCCAAGGACGAACTTGGGTGTGTTTTAATGTAGTTCGGGAGGGTGATAGCTTATGGTTCTCGACAGTTAAAGAACCATGAGCAGAACTATCCCACACACAACATGGAGTAGATGGCCATCGTCTTTGCCTTAAAGGCTTGGCTCCACTATTTATGCGATGAACAGTTTGAGGTATTTTTTGATCACAAAGTTGAAGTACATCTTTACACAGTAGGACCTCAACATGAGACAACATAGGTGGATGAAGTATTTTGAGGACTATGACTTCACTTTGCATTACCATCCCGATAAGGCAAATGTGGTGGCTGATGCACTCAGCCAGAAGTCACGGGGAGTCTTGATTAGTGTGACTTCTTGGGAATGAAAATGCTCTAGACTATGGGACAGTTTGGGTTATACTACAGGGGTTAGACTCAGAGCACTTTAGGAAGATTTTGATGGCTATGTCATCACTACTGAGCAGAGTGATCGAGTCCTAGCGGCAGGACACGGAGATATTATCCATTAGGGATTGAGTATTGTCGGGTATATGTGAAGAGGGCTGGACCATTCACACGGATGGTAGCACTCGAATCAAGGGAAGGGTTGTAGTTTCCTATTCTATGGATCTAAGAGAGGAGTTTCTCAGGAGTTTCATTGCTCCAGTTTTGTGTGCATCCAGGTAGCACAAAGATGACCATGATCTTTGTCGCGAGTACTACTCGAGCGGGATGAAAAGACACGTTTGAGATTTTGTTAGTCGATGTCTCAAGTGTCAACAGATCAAGGTTGAGCACTAGAGACCAACAAGGTTGCTCCAGTCTTTGGAGGTGGCTGAGTGGAAGTGGGAACACGTCACGATGAATTTTGTGATCCACTTGCCATAGACATTTCGAGGACATGATGTGGTGTGGGTGATAATAGACCAACTTACAAAGTCGGCACACTTTTTGGCTGTGCGGATGACCTTCACACTAGAGGAATTTTGCAAATTGTATATACAGGAAATAGTCAGATTACATGTGGTGCCCATATCTATAGTATCGGATCAGGATACCAAGTTCACGACCCCATTTTTGTGAGAGTTTTCAGTGAGTCATGGGGACTCAGTTGATGGTGAGCACAACTTTTTATCCCCAAATGAACGTTCAGTTGGAGAAGACTATCTAGACTTTAGAGTACATGCCATGGGCATGCATCCTTGACTTTAAAGGTAGCTGAGAAAAATATTTACCCTTAATGGAGTTCGCCTACAATAACAGATTTCAGGCGAGTATACAGATGACACCCTATGAGGCACTCTATGGGAGGCCATTTTGTTCTCCAATTTGTTGGATGGAGGTTGGAGAAAGACCCTTTACGGGTCCAGATTTGATTAGAGACACCACGAAGAAGGCAGATTTGATGATACGAAAACGTGTTCTCACGACTCAGAGCCAGCAAAAGAGTTATACCGATAGACGGTGGCAACCTCTAGAGTTTGAGGTGGGATCACGTCTTCTTGCAGGTGATACCTAAGAGAGGAATGGTCAAGTTCGGGAAATGGAGAAAGCTGTCGCAGGCCCTTTAAGGTACTCAATAGGGTTGATACAGTTGTTTACCGGTTGACATTATCGTCAAATTTATCGAGTGTTCACGCGGTGTTTCATGTTTCTATGCTTCGAAAGTACACTTTAAATCTGACACATGTGGTGGATTGGAGCGAGTTGATTGTTGAAACGAATGAGACTTTTGAGAAAGGACTGTGTGTATCATGGATAGTCGAGAACAAGTTTTGCAAGGCAAGACTGTGATGCTGATAAAGGTGATGTGGCAATACCAAAGTGTGAAAGAGGCGACATGGGAGTGGAAGGACACTATATGTGTACCAGTTATCTGTTCTTATTCGAGAATGGAAGTACATTTTCATAGTCATTTAGTGTTATATAACTGTTACATATGCATATGGTTAAATGTGTGCATGTATGTGTAAATTTCGGGGACGAAATTTCTTTTATAAGAGAAAGAATGTAAAACTCAGTAAATTTTAATTTTTGTGAAAAAGGATAAAATGGTAATTTGTTACTACAGTACAGGTTGAAAACCTAATTTTTTTAGAACTCAGATGATGAAACGGACCCTCATTATTGGATTCGTCTCCCGAAATCTAACTACTCTGTCAATTTTTTTTGAATTTTGAAACAGTCGAATTTTTTGTGTTTTACGAGGCGATCGGGTGTCATGTGACCTCATGAACGAATCTGGGAATTAAATTTCAAAAAGTGGATAATAATTTAAAGTTAGTTTAAATAAAAAATATTTTAAACTTAAACCGGAACGAAATTTAATTGATTCAAGTTAAAATTGAACCCGAGAAAGGAGAATGTGTGGCGAAATGAGGACCAAACATTAAAGTATGCTCTCAAAATTCAACACAACACGATTAATTGACATAAATTGACACGAATTAAGTGAATTTTGGTGAGACCTTAATGAGTTTGGGTGTTAAACGACTTGACTCGCCAGACACGTTAAATAAATGGATCGTGTTCGGGTGAGACTTGTCAAATTATTTATCACACATTTGCCCGTTTAAATAAAATTAATATAATTATAAATTAATAATTATTTTTTAAAAATTAGCCAGAAAAAAATAAATAAATTAATACAAAAAAAGAAGTAAAATAGTACTTCAAGACAAAAGAGGGAGATGAGGAGCATTTCATAACAAAGGCAAACTAACCCTTTTTGTTTTTGTCCCACATCGACAAATGATAGGAGATGAGGATGGCTACCTTGCCTAATGCCTATAAAAGGTAGATGTCTCTTGCCTTTTTTTTTTTTACCCTTCAAGTCTGATTTTTATGTAAAATTTGACTAGAAATTCCTCTTTTTTAAGGTAAATACAATTGGTAGTAAAAAAAGTAGTGTATTAAAATTTTTTGATATAATTTTTTGTAAAATCAAACAGGTTAAATAAATCATGTCGTGTTCGTGTTGAGATTTTTCACCCGTTTATTAAACGTGCTGTGTACGAGTTTACGTGTTTTTCACCCGTCACCCTTTAACCAGACACGTTTGACACCCCAAATTTAAAGGGTATAAATAGGGGAGAAAAATCAGATTTCTCCCTATTCTCATCAAATTTTTTGAAAAATAAAAAGAAGAGAGAGAAGCTTCACCTTCTCTCTATAATCTACAGAGATTCGTTGGTCGAATCGACTAAAGCCAAGAACAAAAGTTGTTCTTCTCATCGAAGGCTACGCAATTATACCAAAAAACAGGGATTTGGGATAAGTTCAAAAAATGAGGCTTGGAGAAATCAAGGGTTTGAGCTTGATTAGGATTCTTGAAGGTGCCTACAAGGTCTTTTAAGCTTCAAGAGGTAGGGTTTTTTTTTCCCTAATTAGGTTTATTTCCAACCTAGAGTGATTATATGGAATGGGTAGGGTGTTAGAGGTGTATAACACTTACCTATTATTGTTAATTTGATTAAATAAGTATTGAAAATGGATAAAATCAACTCTAGCGTGAATTGACATTTAGAAATTGATAGCTTGTAATTTCTTGAAAAATTGTGATATGTGGACATGTTGTGTGTTTATATTATGCCTTGGAGAATTAAATGTGTTATTTGCATGGGATTATGTGATAACATGCTTGAAAATTGTTGTTGAGTATAATGTTGATATATACTTAGTGATGTATTGACATTAAAATGATTTATGGTAATCATATGCATATGTTATAATTGACTATGAAATATGTTGAAATGTGATTGAAATGGTTCATATGACATTCATAACATATTGAACATGAAATTAGTATCGTAATTGTAAATTATATTGCATATTCAAAGAGCTATTGCATTCATGGGCGTTAGGCATGAGTGGGTGTGTGTGTGTGCATGGTTGTCATCAAACACCACCCTTGATGGATTATTAGACCAAGGTCCGAATAAGTCTTGCATTAAAAATAGGGTCGGAAGTTAGTAAGAAGAGCTAGGCAATCCCTCGGGTGCAAGATTCGGTTACTTCGGATACGCACTCTGTTTGGTATCGAGTCTATAAAGTGTGTTAACGTATGCAGAGCCATTGGTGGAAGTCCATAAATGCGGTGTTGGTTGGGTGACCGTTGGTGGAAGTCCATAAATACCCATCCTAAAAAAAATCTGGGATTTAAAATGGTCATTGGATGTGCAACATCAATGGCAGGGGCTTGGAATGCCCGAAGATCATACGCATGACATTTGCATGTGTTGGGAGAGCCAGTGAAGGCTCGGATTGATGTGCATGAGTGAGTCCCATCTCATTTCATGGAATGACATGGTGATTTTCAACATTGAATTGCATATTTTTGATTGAAATGGTTGTTGCTTGTTGAATATTGCATGTGATCATTTCATATGCACTCAGGTTAGGGAGTAACCTCTTTAAGAGATACCCTATTGAGCATGACTCAACCTTTATGAAAAAATATTTTAGGTGTAGGGTATACACCGGTAGACGACTCTCATTCGGGACCTCAAGTATGAAGAAAAGCTGAAATGTGGTTTTATCTTATGCTTTTGTAAAACTATTATGGAAGTTTAGTTTTGGGCATGTAAATATATGAAATTGACTGTAATCGAACCTGCACGAACTATGTTTTATATGAAAACTTCATTATACATGTGTTGGGTTGATATAGAATGGATTGAAAATTGAAAACAGATCAAACAAGCAAAATTGGGCACACTTACGGGTAGAACTTTTGTTTTTCTACCAGTAGATGTGGCCCAGTAGACAGCTTCTATCGATAGGTTTAGCCGGTATAACTTTTTCAGTAGGGTTCTTCTACCGATAGAACGTCACTGTTCTTACCGGTAAGAACTCTAGTATGACATTTTTACTGGTAGAACAAGGACTTCTTCTACCAGTAGGTTTTCTCTAAACTTCAAATTTTTGAAATGTTTTACTAAGCTCTTGGACATCAATTCCATTTGCTCAAGGAGGTTATATAGGATATTAATGACTATGAATTGATGTGTAAATGTTACCCTTGTAGATTAGGATCTCTATTAAGGGGATATTATTGACGTGATGTCAGGTTGTACAACGATCACGAGTACTTTTGCGGGTTGATGGGTGATCAACGGTTAATAAAGGACCCCAATGGGGTTTGTGGACCAAAGTGCACTGTTATATTTTCCCCAAAATTAACCATTTGAGAAACTCACGCGCCTAAGGTGAGAGTGGGTATGCAACTAAGGTGAGAGTGGGTATGCAAATAATTTTTTTAAAAGACAAAATTACCCTTTACTTTACCTTCCTATTTTCTCTCATGAGTTAACTACCTATTTAGCCCTTAAACTAAATGGTTTAAGTCAATTAAGCCCCTCAACTTTGGTTTGTGTCAATTTAGCCCCTTAACTTGTCAATGTATGTCAATCAAGCCCTTCCATCCAATTCAGCCGTTTACTATGATGGACAAACGCACGCATGACTCATGTGAGGCAAGGTATAGGGGTAATTAAGGGAATAATAACTATTTTGGCACCAAATCTTCCACAGCTTCCCTCCTTTACAAAGCATAAAGAGCTCTGTGTATGCTGTGCTGAGTTTTGCAGAAACAGAACAACATTTAGCAAGAAAAAGAGGTGAAGAAGGAGAACCTATATAGTTTTAGATTTATGGATGTGTTTTGTAATTCCGAAAAGAGGGCTATAAAGAAAACCTCTTGGACAGATCAAAATCCTAGAAGAAGGTTTTTGACATGTCCAAACATGGGTGTAGGTATCTAGCTTGTATGGAGAATTCTTTTTTTTCTTCCTTTCCCTTAATGCTTATTGTTTGCATACTTTAATGATGCAAAATGGTGCGTGCGGGTTTTTCATTTGGCAAGACCCACCAATGTGCATGTGTGCATGACAAGTGATTCCAGGACTTCTTCGAAGATTGAATACTATAGAGGCTCAACAGGGGAAAGTTAAGGCAAGAGAGAAAATGTTATAGGTAGCATTAGGAGTTTGTTGTCTCCTAATTTGGGTGTTGCTAAACACAGATGTAGAGGAATTGAAGAAGGATGTTTGTAGTTGTAATTGATGATCCTTGCAATCTGATCATCATGTTTAATTTTTTACTGAATGTAATGTTTTTTTTCTAATGAATGAAAATGTCTTTTGGTACTAAATTATAAGTCTTTTTCTACTAATTCCGTAGCATTAAAAAACACATTGCATAGCATTGAAAACATATTCCATAGCGTTGAAAACACATTCCATACAGTAATTCCAACAACCATTCACAAAAAAATTTGAATACATCAATTGTCAAAAACCATTCAAAAGATAACAAAAAAAGGTTGAATACATCAACCATTCAAAACCCAAATCAGAATTTCTACATCCGCTGCAGCTCTGTTTCAGTTGGGTGGTGCTAATGGACTGAGATTGACAGCAGTTGTTGATTTGGGTAGAATGAATGCTCCAACTTGATTGCTTGTATTCCTCCGAATCTAAAAGTGATTAAAAATGAATTTAGTAACAATGAAATGATTTTAATAAATAAAAACCATACTGGTAATTTTTTCCTAATTGCTCTGGCCAGTAACAATGGCCTGCATTCAGTTGTTGAATCTGCTACAATTGATGTTCCTGGGATATTGACTCTTGAGGCAGTTGCTGAATCTGTTATATTTGCTGCTATAGTTGCTGAATTTGCTACATTTGTTGCATCTGTTGTTGTTGCAGAATGTGCTGCATTGGTTGCACCTGTTGCTGCTGCAGATGTTGAATTTGCTACATTTGTTGAACTTGTTGTTGTTGCAGTTGCTGAATCTTCTATAGGTGTGCAACTTCTACGATTGCGGCCAACTTTCCTACATTTAGTGCAGGTCATCACAACTTTCCCACATTTCCCTAGTTTCCCTTCTTTCCTCCTTTCATCTGCCTCTCTTCTCCTCTGTTTTTTGGGTCTGCCAGGTTAAACAGTTAATGTAGGTGGATTCAAAGGCCTTTTTCCAGAGCTTGGGCACAAGTTAGGTCCATTAATGGGATTGATCAGATGTTTATACAAATTCATATAGGATTCTTTTGAGTAGCATTCATGCACACAATTTTCAGGCTTGTCTCCCTTGTGCAAAATAGGAGAAACTGCATGTGCACATGAGATTCCACATAATTATCACTTTCTACATGCACATGTTCTCTCTCTCAAGTCAACAACAAATTGAACATATGACCCTTTAACTTGGAATTGTGATCCACCTGACCATTCATAAATGGAGCCCATAGCATTTGTTGAAATGTAATCTAATTTTTCCTCAATTCTAGGACATAATGGACCAGGGTGTCTACTCATGTCATCTCTATGTTTCCTAATCCTTCTCATCAACAACATTCTAATTTTTTCCAGCATTGTAATAATGGGTTTCTCTCTTGCCTCCACTATGACACTATTGAATACCTCACAATTGTTGTTTATCAACATATCACATATTCTACTAGTGGAAAAGTATGCCCTGCACTAATGTTGAGGTGGGACACCTGAATCTAACCACCTAAATGTCCCTTCATCTACATTCCTCATATCTTCCATGCATTTGTTAAAGTACTCCAAAGTGGTTGCTTTGGAACATTTCCAAAATAGTTGAGAAAACAACTTACCCCTATACTCCTTCTTGAAGTTACTGAGATGGTGTCTTGCACAAAATTTGTGCTCACAGTCTGGCAGAAAGGTCATGAATTGCTGGCACCAAACCCTAGAAATGGAAAACTCAAAATGCATTAAATTGGTATCATTTCAAATGTAGAATCAAACATAGTATGTATGTAGATTAATACATAGTATGCATTAAACTGATATTACCATTTGTTGGTCAGAAATAATAGTCCACTCAGACTGGTTTGCAAGCTCAATGTTAGCACAAAGTAGTTGTAC
This sequence comes from Ilex paraguariensis, assembly GCA_963454935.2. Lineage (NCBI taxonomy): Eukaryota > Viridiplantae > Streptophyta > Magnoliopsida > Aquifoliales > Aquifoliaceae > Ilex > Ilex paraguariensis. The sequence goes on along the minus strand of CAUOFW020001634.1, from coordinate 69,225 downwards.
AAACCAAGTCTATGATGATTTTGTTTCCTTTTCAACTACTGCATATGCAAAAGGGTACATCCCGTCATTTGCATCAATCCTTACTGCTGATAGCAACTGCCCTATGTATGTTCCTCTCAGAAAACATCCATCTAATCCAATCAATTTTCTACACCCTGTTATAAAACCTTACTTGAGTGGCCCTAGACAACAATATAATTTTTTAAATCTTGGATTTTCATCTCCACTAATGTTGTCATCCACATCTACAACCATTATAGATCTTGGCATTGCCCTTTTGATTTCTTTACAATAATTCCATATAAGTTTGTATTGCTCACTATGATTGCCATTAGCCTTTTGCTTTGTTCTATAAAATTTACTTCTTGATACTCCAACTGAGTGATTATTTAGGATAGTTTCTCTAAAAGACTCTATTGGCCACTGTGAATTGGACCTAAAGTTATCCACATACCTTTTGGATAACCAATTTGATGTCACGTTTTTGTTATAAAATGCTGGCCTAAAATTGGTATGCTTATCAATCAAACTCTTCACTTGCAATGTGCTTTCACCTTGCATCTTAGATGCAAACACCATCCATTTACATGGTGGCTTGCACTTGGCTCTGACTCTCCATTTCTCATTCTTTGTAAAGCTTATTTCCTTCCTATTCAATATGGAATACTCCTTTACAGCATCTCTGAAGCGTTTAGCTGTGACAAATAACATACCAACTGCAAACTGTGGATTGTTCATGTGCTTATCAAGATCAAAGTTACTATCACTAGTGCTTGATTGCACTTGGCCTTGCATTTCATAAATTTTTGCCGCATGGTTTGTGTATATCTTAATCACTCTATATGTTGGTGTCCATTCCACTATTGAAAGAATGTCTCTATCATATTCCAAAACCCTTAACCCACTGATGAAGTCCATTGCAGTAACTCTATACCAACATGTCCTTACATCAGCACACCCAATCTCTTTGGCCATGCAATGAATCTCTGGAATCGAAATTTTTCCTGCATCAATCCAGTCAATGTACATAGTAGAACCACCCACATATTTCTTATATGGTATGCTTATAAACTTACCCCCATAGTGTACTTCAATGCTAAATAAAGTAGAGTATATAGCTGAAACCATGCAAAATTACAGTAAAAATCACATAAACAGATGGATTACAACACTTTATTGGGACCTCTGTTATTGGGAACACACACAAAAATATATTATAATATTCTAAAACACAAATAATCAAACTTCTGGGACCACTTATATCAACATATAATACAAGACAAAAAAACAAAAGGTAGATCTTTCAACACCAATAGAAAATTGAATCCCAAAAATCAAATAATATAATAATCGTCTTCATTCAAACACTTCTAAAAACCTAGAATCATGACTTACAATATATTTTATCTGGATCCAAAAATTGATCTACAGGTCGCAACACCCAAGACATCGTTCTAGTAAGCCTCAAGCACAAAGAAGCAATTGATTAAGGTAGGGTTTGTGAACAATGTATGAAATATGATGGGTTTTTCTATGAGAAGAGACCAACAATTTTATTTTTTTTTGAATAAGGAAGAGACGAACAGTTGAGCCAACTTACCCGGGAAGAGACCAACAGTTTCTATTCACTTAATTACCCCTGGACCTTGCCTCACGTGAGTCATGTATGCGTTTGTCTGTCACAGTGAACAATTGAATTGGATGGAAGAGCTTGATTGACATACATTGACAAGTTTAGGGACTAAATTGACACAAACCAAAGTTGAGGAGCTTAATTTACTTAAAGCATATAGTTTAAGAGCTAAATAGGTAGTTAACTCTTCTCTCATCTCCCTCCGTTTCTCATTGCCGATGATGATCCAAAGCCCCACCCACCACCACATCGGCAACCCCTCCATACCAACTGCTACTATCAACCACAACTCTTCAATAAAGTACAAACTACTTCAAACCCAAAAACACTAAGGCAAGAACCAGTAGATTCAGGAAGAGCTAGTGGAATCGACAAGAACTAGTGGATTCAGCATCCCATCCATCCTCACTGATGGGTATGTAGCAACTAATTAGGTCACCAAAAAAAACAAGAAACAGACCCAAAGCAAATAAAAAAACAGTAGATAATTCTGATGTTCACTATGGAAGAAGCAGATTGGGAGGGGGGTGGGTCTGTTCTTGAAGAAACAGATTGAAGGGTATTAGGGTCCTTTTATTATTTCTGCTAACGGTGTTAACATTGCCTTTTAGTCCACAAACTACATGGGGGTAGGGGTGTTCATGGGCCGGATTACCTATGGGTCCTGTTACTCGACCCGAAAAAATAATCCCAAAGTCTGATAGTTGGCCTGCCCAAACCCGAGTCCAATATCCTTAAAAAGAGGACTTGGATTTGCCCCCAAATCCATTACTCGGCCCGAAGTCCGGCCCAAGAGCCCGCCCGCAAGCCTAGCCCAACCTACCATTCTTTTGAAAAAAGGTTATACTTTTACACCATTAAATTTTAAATTTTGAAATAAGTCTCTCAATATCGAAATTTGAAATTTTAAAAATTTAGATATTGTAAATAATGCATTATTTTTTTTCCATGTATTAAGAATATAAGTTTTAAATGGTAGAGTAATACAAATGATAAATAAGTTAATACGTGTCAACCTAGTTGAGATTTATTCATTCTATTAGATGTAGTTCATTATTTTATTTTTATCCATTTTGACTTTACTTTTGATTCAAAAATATAAGTTACAAAAATATTCATTATTTTGAAATAAAGATGTATATAAAAAATTCTGCAAACAGGCCCACCCAACAAGCCCGCCTATAGGCCTGTCCAATAAGCTTACGGGTTGGACTGCGGATAGCCTATCCCTATCCAAAGCCCGGTCCGACCCATCCAATAATTCACTCGAGCAAGAGCTTGAGTTTACACTACCCAAGTCTGGCTTGAAAAAATTTTCACAACCCTGAACCGGTCCGGCCCATTTACACCCCTACCTAGGGGTTACGTGTCTATTTTTAAATTTGAGTTACGTGTCTATTTTTAAATTTGAGGGAGATAACATGAAAAACGACTTAACCATGGGAGGTAAAGTGAAGTTTGCCAAAAAAAAAAAAACAAGAACTAACTCTCAGATTCACTGTAGAAAACATCGACACTTGGAGAGACGAAAGAGTGCGTGAAAGAGGAGAGAGATGGACGAAGAAGAGATAGAAAAAGCAGTGATAGCATACCTGAAGAAGAAGGGATTCAGACAAACAGAGCTTCCTTTCCGAGAAGAACATCAACAGACCAAGAGCAACAACTCTTCTTCAAACTTCGCGTCCGCCAATTCACACACTGACCCTCACATTGCCAAACACATCCTCTCCTTCTCTGAGTACGCTTTTTTTTTTCCATAAATATCTCCAAACTCTCTCTCTCTTTCTCTCTCTCAATATGTTTATTACAAAATATACGTGCTAGTATTTGCTTACCGTAAATTTGAATATTTTGGGGTGTTTAATTTTTCTGCTTCTAGTTCACATCGTATGAATTCATTTACTGGGTTTTTTTGGTTTGTATTTGTTGAGGTATATAATTCTGAAAACTTCTGGGTATTTGACAATTTTTTGGGGTTTATGGGAACGTGTAGGGTTAGGAATTTTTAGGGATTTCATGAGGTAGCTTAAGAATTAGGTTATTTGTTTGCCTATCTGAAAAACAGGGTTATTTTGATTTGATATAATTCGTCGTCACTTTAGCTTTATGAGGTCTGTTGGCAACAAAAATAATGACAAGAAACGAAAAGATTGAGTGAAACACATATTTAGAACGAGGAGGGTTCCATGCAGTTAGTTATTAGTTATATGAACTTATTTCTCTGGATAGAGTTGAGAACTAACCATTTTTGTTGTTCATGGAAAAACTTATGGGTCAAGTTGTTTTTTGTGTGGGTCTTATTAGTTACTCGTGTTTTGACCAAGTACAACTACCTCAGCCATTGTTAATCTTTGCAGACTTCTGAAACTGTTTTTTGGAATCTGAGGGCTATTTTTCCCTCCATTGGATTTTGTTTGTTGCACGACCAGTGTGCTAATTGGAACTTAAGTTTCAGAAATCAGCATGGGTAGCTTGCAGGAGAGTTTACATGGTTAAGTGTTTTGTTGTCATAAGATGCCGTACAAGCAGAATGGTTAACAAGTGCTCTTTTCAATGCTTTATATTTTAACTTCGTGTATTTTTTATTTAGGGTTCCATGAAAGGATTCCGGGATAATTAATGGGAAAACAAAGGTTATTTTCGGATTTTCAGTTGTGAATTTTATTGGTGGGATGCGCTAAAATTATAAGTGGATTTTGTTGCTTTCTGGTTAGGACCCTAACTCTTATCTTCCTCCTTCCCCAGTTGGAACCCTTATTGTATGTATTAGGTGTAGATATGTTCATGGTCAAAAAGGTTTCAACTTTTGATGTTAAAGGGGTTCTTGCAATCAGGTGTTGAATACTTTGAAGTTAATGTACTCTACTCCCTTTAGTACCTTTAAACTTCGAAAACTGCATAACAATTTTATTTAAGGCGTAAAGCGAACCAAAGTGAATCGTTCTACTAAGAAGCGAAGCGAACAATAAAAGCAAATATTTTAGTTTAATATTTTGATTTCTCTTAAATATTCAAGTTTTAACTTTATAAATACAAAATATTTAAATGCAACCAAAAATAATGAACACCTACATATTTTAAATAGACAAGATATTAAATATTTAATATTATTATATTTTAAAAATAATTAATTGACATAATCAGGTCATCTAAATAAAAAGCTAGCAAATATGGGTTTTACTCCCACCGTGATTGATTAATATCACTATTAAACAGAACACTCACAAATTGATTAATCAAATAGAGCATATAGCAAATTAATTAATCAAATAGAACATATAGCAAATTAATTAATCAAATAGAACATATAGCAAATTGATTAATCAATTTGATTAACCAAGTTAATTGATTAACAAGAGCATTCACTACAAAACAAAATAGAGTATTCAACATCATCTAATTATAACAAGATATATTACCATATGATACTATCAAATGAATCAATTAATTTATTTTATACATATACATATATCACATCATCTCTGCTAGGGTTTAGTTGATGTTAAGGAGGGGGAGGGGGAGGGGGAGGACAAGAAAATAAAAAAGATTGCAATCAGGTGTTCGCTTTTCTCGCATGGCTCGCTTCTTTGCGTAGACTTTCTTTTTCTATGCTTTACTTAACCTTGCTTCGCCTTGGCTGTTCAAGACGACCAAGACTCGCTTCATTTCGCTTCTCGCCTAGTCTCGCTTTTCACAACACTGCTGCATAAAAAACCAAGTGAAAAGAAACTGCACCGGAAAACGAAAGTATAATTAAGGTCCCGTTTGGTAATGTTTATGTTTTTCGTTTTTATTTTGATATTTAGAGAAATCAAGAAAAAAAAACTCGTTTGATAATCGTTTTTATTTTTTTTTCTGTCATCATTTTGTAAACGAGGGGCGATTTTCAAAAACGAGAAAAAGACGTTTTTTATTTTTTGATTCTATTTTTCGTTTTTTAGAAAATCAAAAATCGTAAACGTTACCAAACGAGCCCTAATGTATCAGTTTTATACTTCAATTAGTACCTTCCTTTAAAATTTGAAAAATGCATAAGAAATTAAGTAACAAGGAACTGCACCATGAAAATAATCTTTTTTATTACAACATATGCATTCCACAGGATGGTGGTTGCTTCTGAACACCATCCAGCTTGCGAATTAATGGAAGGCGTGTTCTAGAACATGGTACATTCTCTTATGGGAGCACCAAATTTAGCGATTTTGATCCTTTTGATTTCTCCTTTTTTTTCTTTTAGATTTCATATGTGTAAGAAGAAACATAAAAGTAGTGAATTGAAAAATAGTATGACAACCCTTTTGGTTGAAGATGGAGAAAGGGTCACATCACACAACTATACACTAGCTAATAGATTGATTTATATTAGGTGCATGTTTCATGAAAAGGAAAAGTTAAGGGTCTGTTTGGCTTGCGTTTCAAAAATTAGTATCCGAAAATAATTTTTGAGAAGAATTTTAAGAAAGTAGTTTTGATATTTTTTGAGATAAAAAACTTGTTTGATTAGATGATTTCAAAAATAATTTTACAATACAGAAAATAGTAAAACCTGTTTCGACAGCCTAAATATATATTTGAACAGTAATTCAAACATTAATAAAAAAATATAAAAAAATTATTTTTATATTGACAATTTCATAATATATATAATATTTTTATATATATATATATATATATATATATATATATATATATATATATATATATATATATATATATATATATTATATGACATTTATATATAAATATGTATATATTTATTTGTATATATATACCCATATTTGAACATCCAAAATTGTTTTCCTTGTTTTCAAAATTTTCAAAAAAAACTCTAAAAACAAGCACACTTGTTTTCTGTTTGTTTCATTCAAATCTAATTTTTTCCCAAAATTTAGAGAACAAAAATGCTAAACAAACAGGATTTGGGTGTTTTTGAAATTTTGGGAACAAAAAATTGTTTTACAGAAGCTAACCAAACACGCCCTAAATACTTTTTGATTTTTGGAATTTCATTTTACTTTTTCAAGGAATGGTAACATAAAATTAATCCATATTTTGGTTGCACACTTTTATTTTTTGTTTTCCTAACTATCTCTATCAGTTTGTTTTGCCTGTTCATGTACCTTGTAGCAATCTCCTGAATTTTAAGTATGAAAGTGATTTGCTTATTCTGTCCTAGTGTAAATGCTCTAACTAAATGCATTACATGGATTCATGTGAAAAATAGCTTGAAAACCAAAATGATATCACTCATGGGAAAATTGAGAGTGCACTTATTTTTTTAAATGAAATTGTTTGTGTTTGTTTATTGCCTGCCTTCCTAATTTTGTTATTCTCGCTCTGCCATGAATAATTGAACTTAGAAATTATGGTCTCCATAGCAGGAAACAATTATTAATTAAATAATTGAATACCTTTGAAGAAATTAGATTTGGCGGGGTCCTCTTCTTGCGATTTTCTTGTTTTCTGGTTCTTGGACGATGAATTTATACGATTAACCTGTGAAACTATGTGCTTTGGGTCACAAAATTGGTTTTCTGCTTTTGAATGACATTGATATCCAGAAAGCTCTTACATTTTCAATTTTGCCTCACTATGACATTGTAGTGTGCTCTTGCAAAACCGACTTTCATTTGATTTTATGTTTGAAGACAATGACATGACCGCCCCATGTTGGCCCCAGATATACTGTTACTGGTCTTGAAATTAGAATGTCAAGCCAGAGTGTTGTTTGACAATGTCTGACCTTCATGCTTTGCTGCCCCCCATTGTTCTGAAGTATAACAAAATAGTAGGTCCTTGACTCCTTGTTCCTTTAGGTGATATATGCATCTTTTCTCGTTATTGTCTTATGCTTGTAAATAGGACATGCATCATTTTATTGAATTTCATACCTTTCAGATCAGAAATGAACCAGCACAATACCAGGAGGGATATAACAAGCTAAGATCTTGGACTTATAGCTCACTTGATTTATACAAGGTAACTAGCTGTTCGGTTACATCGGTTCTATGATTGTGCTATGAGCTGCGTTTTTTGCATTTCTACCTAACTATCAAAAATGTCTTTTTAACTGATCATGTTGCTGTTGCCTTATAGAGGCTCGGTAGATTTCACCCGATTATATTAGCTTGAAGTTCAAGAAAATACATTGAGATTGGTGTTTGAGTCATCTTGTCACTTTTAGGACAATTTATTTATTTATCTTGAACTTTCCCTTTGAGTAACTTTCTGGACTAAAATGCTGTTATGCTGGTGTTGGTTGGAGGAGATTGATATTCTTTCTTTTTTTTGTGGGTATTCCTGGGAACCAAAAGTAATTACTTTATGAGTTCACTTTTTGCATCATTTATGTACTTTGTAATGTAATTAATTCTGTAGAAAATGTGACGGGGATCGTATAGGAATTGGATAGATATTATAGATTAGTTACGAGAGTTATGTAGATACTTTTAATATTTATCTTTTAAGTAATTTCTTTTAACTGCTGAGGGTTTATTTGTCATTAGACAATTACTTATTTATTTTAGGGTTTTAGTTTTCCTATATAAAAGGATGCGTGTAAGGGCTTTATTTAGATTAGACTTTAATTATTATTGAACATTGATATTGCTTCCTTATTAGAATTCTTTCTCTTTTCTTATCCCTTTCTTCTTCTCTTCTCATTCTTAATTCTTTCCTTTCTAGTCTACATCAATTTGGTATCAGAGCTAATACGATCTACATCAATTTGATATCAGATCTAATATAATCTACATCAAAATGCCTCCCTTATAATCTCTCCTAATTGAATTAGGAGTTAGATGGCCCATCATTATTACCTGATTGGGGAAAAGTTTTTAGGATAAGATAGACATCAATATACTTCAGCCGAATTAATTATCAACTATCAACAATGAAGGAATTTAGACATAGTACTTTCCAATTCTTGTTGAAAATTCCTTCGTTTTCTTTACAAGTGGGCCTCGTATTTAAATTAGACATGTTAGGATTGGGTCATTACATGCTATTGCACAACGTATGAAAAATCCTTGAAACCAATGCCCAAAAAGGGGTTGAGCCCTATAGCCCCCATGGGGCAAAATCAGTTAATAAATTCTCTCATGGCCTTTCCCTTTTTTCTTTTAGTAGAGTTAGGTAAAGCAAGAACTATTGACAAGCATGACTTTTCATCTGTCACACTCGTTTAAGGCTTTTGTTTGGTTAAGAGTCACTATCGTTAATGTCACATTGAGGTAATTAGAGAATTACAAAATGGCCGGTGAATGAGAAAAGGGGAGTATTACGTAAGGTGAGTGTTGGGATTTAACACGATTTAAATCCACTAACAAACACACACAATCGAAGAACAAATCAAGAATATAAAACAATAAAAAACAAGAAAGAACAAGACACAGATTTTACGTGGTTCGGCAATTTGCCTACGTCTACGAAACTGCAGGAATTTCACTATTGAGAGAGTTGAATACAGAGAGCGACTGTACAATCCACGATTAACCCTAATCACCAAAACAACAGGGTTTATATGTCCTACGCACTGGACTATATAATGGGCCCAAAAAAATTTTCCTCGGGGGCGTTGCCTCCGAACCCCCACGAGGCTTGTCCATGAGCGCTACGGCTTGGGCCTATCGGCCCAAGCCTTCGCTCCATGGACTAAATCTCAGAAAATTTTCCATTAAAAAACCACACAATATTACTTCGGATCGGGTCTTCATCCAGATCACATATACAAACTAGACTCCATAAAAAAAAACCAACAGGGAGGTCCATGAGGAGCTTGTACATGGCTAGGGACTATGCCTTTGGTGTCATCAATGCTATAGCAGACAAAGTAAATAAATAGCTGGCGGTGACATGCAGCAAAGTTTGTTGGACAGGGACCTGGTTGTTTGGTCGAATCATTATATGAAGCTTGGGGCTAAATATTAGATATCTTCCATAAGAGTGTCCGTGACAATCTCAAACAACTTGCAAGTAAGTCTAGATGGCATGAAATTATGTGGTCCTCCCAAAATTTTTACCGTGTGCCCCTCCCCCCCCCCCCCCCCCCCCCCCCCCGTCTATCACCTGAGCTCCTACTAATAATTTTTTTGATAAGAAACAAAATTTTATTGACAATTACAATAAGATAGTATATAAATTTTATTGCTTAAATTTGTTTTGAGCAGTGCATATGTGGGCTCATGGAATTTATTTATTAGGCATTATTTGTTTGTTTGTTTATTGGTTATTTATTTATGTTTGTTTATTATTTATTTATTAGACATTAATTTAAGAATAGTAGATTTATGTATGAATGCTAGAAGAGTGGATTTGAAACTGGTTAAAAATGTTGTGGTCAATATAAAATTACTAAAATTAAAAGGAGTAATCATGAATATTAAATTCTTACAAGGGTAGAAGTGTAATAGGTGTGGTATGTGTAGGTAGATGTGGTTAAGTCATAAGTGTAGTAGTTGTGGTAGGTGTGTTTAAGTGTGGTAGTTACGATTAGAGTTCTAGGTGTGATTAAAGTGTAGTAGTTGTGGCATGTGTGGTTAGTGTGATAGCTGCGGTTTCCACTATAAATAGACTGTCCCACCTCATTTTCATACGTTAATCACATTTTCTCAAGCCAAACAATCCTAGACTTGAGAGAAAAGAGGGAGAAAAGGTAGAGAAGTTTAATCGGGGCTTTCGGATCCGAGATTCCTACAACTCAATTTGTTGTTATCTTTTATCTTTGCTTGTAGGGTTTCTTTTCGCATGCACTAACATTGATGCATCTCATGCATATTTTGGGATTTCATATCAAATCTATGTTGAATATATGATGATTATATCTTGTATCTCATTATTCATTGGGTTAAATTGGGATCTTATCGAATACTTGTAATACGGGGTTGAACCCCTAAGCTTATTTTGGAACAACTTTGCATGTTAAATGTTTTGGATTTCATTAACTTGAGAATATGTTACTTTTGTTATATATAGCATATCGGTGGGACTTGGGCGGTGCCATTGGATTCCTACTAAACCTAAAGAGGCTTGGTTAATGGTATTGGATTTTGTGGTAGCCTATGTGGCACCACAAATCTCTGATATTGGTTTATCTAAATAATAGTCCTATTTGGACTTAATTTGTTGACTTAATCTATACAACTATTGGATTGGTTGTGGGTCCCAACTAATATGAGGGACCATTGTCAATTCAATGATTATAAATAATTAAGTCAGTAAATTACGTTAAAGTATCTATTAAAAAAAATTATGCCAACATAGTATTGCTCTTCTCTAAAAAGCAAGAAGTGCGTTGTGGTCCCTAGGGTGCAAGACCCAAAAGCTCCCCAGGGTTGGTCATTTGGTTCATGCTTGATAGGGGATTAATCCCTAACTTTGATACGTGTGCCATTTATGAGATTTCAGGATTCTGGGCATCTAGATTATTATATAGACCTCATTATTTTTAAATATCAGGTTCTACACATTGTGATGCATGTTTTGAACTGTATATAGATTTATGTTACTTCAAGATGTTATGTTGCTTATATTATAAATATTTTATTGCATTGGTTTTAACACCTTGGTAGTGTTTGGGCAAAGTTATCCAGTTGGGCTAGTTAAGCTCATCCCTATTTACATTTTTTAGAGATAGGATTGGAGACAGAGGAGATAGTTGAGGATTATCATCTAGTAACTTACTTTCGTGTTCATAAAAATAAAATGAAATCTAGTAACTTGATTCCTCACTTTGATTATGTAGTATTCCCATATTTGTCAGATTAAGGGAGACTGTAATGAAATTAATTTAGATTTGCGTTCGCTGTCGTTTAGAGATATAAGTTTGTAAGCTTTATTGAAGGATGATGGTGGTTGTATGTTATGGTTTAGATATTTAGTTTGATGTGAATGGATTTTAAGCTTCCACAGGTTATGCTCTTGCCATTATGTCAGATGCCTATTTTCAAACTAAAGCTCAATTAGATTTTTGATTAATGTTTTCTTTTAACAACAATTTTCTTAAGATTTTCAATTCAACCCAGTGAGCTTATGTCTAGTAAATGTATTTTTTTTAACTCACTCCTATGAAATTTTGGGGCGTGACAGCATAGCAGTGCTTAGACCTTATGACCACAATGCCACATGATACTATCCGACTCACTATAAATTTACATCCTTATCTTGTAACTAGTTGACTGTGATTTTAAGTTTGCAGCCTGGTCTCTTATCAAAACCTAAAATTGCAACTGGTGTGCATTTTCTTTCCGCCCGTACAGTTATTTCTGGATTGAATATCTGTGTCATAATCAATTTTGAAGTTCTTGCCTTGAATACCTGGCACAGACTATTCTAAAGTTCATTTATTTTGGTTTGTATTTCTACCATCCAGCATGAGTTGCTACGAGTCCTCTATCCAGTGTTTATCCACTGCTTTATGGATCTCGTGTCAAAGGGTCATATCCAAGAAGGTATAACTTCTTGTTGTGGTATTTCATCTTACTGCATACATTCCCAATTCCCCCATAAAAATGACAAGTATTTGAGTTTACTTTTAACAACTAAACTTGAATTTCCAGCTCGAGCTTTTTTCAATTGCTTCCGAGAAGACCATGAGATGATGCATTTACGTGACCTTCAAAAATTGGAGGGGGTTCTTTCTCCCTGTCATCTGGAGGTTATTTCCTATGCTATACCATCATACTGCATTTGGAGTTTTGGTATTTGGTTCTGAAAATCTATCCTGAGTTTTGGTATTTTGTTATGAAAATCTATCCTCAATCTTTTGTTAATTACAATGTAGGAGATGGAGTTTGCTCATTCTCTAAGGCAAAGCAAAGTGAACATAAAAATATGCCAGGTGATTACTTCATCCTGGGTCATTGATATGTGCTGTAAGGCTGGTCATTGCACATATATGAATATTATATATTCGTTTACTTGGGGAAAACCATCTAGTTGTGCTTTCCAAATTTGATTATACTTGTTTGGGCCTTTGGCATTCTTATGCTTCCATAGTTCAAGGTTGCGGTATCGGCCATTGACTCAGAGGCTCTAAGACACTTTGGTTATGGTGTCACGTCGTGGTTGATACGAACTAAAGGAAGAAGTTGAATATGGCGAGAGATTCAGGTCATATTATGTCGTCGCGAAAAGGTATTAACCGATATGGTGACGATAACTCGGCGATTCGGATGAGTGGTGCAAGGCTCGGAGTTTATATGTAACGTGTACTAGTATCAATTCAGAAGGTGTCGAGTCGGATAAGACTCATATCGGTATTGGCCAATACTTTGAGCTTTGCACGCTCCAGATGATTCAATGATATACTGGAACATTTTTAATAGTGATGCTTTTCATAACTTTGATTGTTGGTGTGGCTTGCAAATTGGAAAATTGAGACATGGATCAAACACCAGTTTGAATCTGATCATTTTATTTTATTTTGGGCCATCTATATCATTGGCATGACTTACTGCAATTTCTACCTTCATAATGTACACCCATGAATTTAAAAGATATAGGGCAAACGTTATTTTGTTTTAGAAAATTTTTTCCCCTTGATTGTACATAAAATGCTTCTAAGCTGCACTTCAAAGTTTCATAAATGCAAAGTTAGTATGCCATTTCACAACTTGATTGGGATTTATAAGTAGAAAGTCTGAAGCTTCTTCAGCCTTCCTTGATCTGCAGTGGTTGGTGATAATCCCTTGGAAAGGAAGGGTATGTGTATAGCAGCAAGTTTAGAAATGTAGAGTGAGGTTGTATATCAAATTCATGTTGAGTAAACAAACTGATAAATGATAATAGATGTCTGTCAACTAGTTTTACCTCAATCAGTATCTGGAGGACTTCTTGACTAAACTTAGCTCAAGAGTTGGGAATTAGAGTTCACATAATTGATTTTGATGTTTAATTATGCTTTAAATTGTTGTGTTCTAACGTTCTTATTCGTCCAGAATTTACATAAAATGAAAAGAGAAACGACATTTCTTTCATTTTCTAATAGTCACTTTTTTTCACTTCTTTCTGATTATTGCTGGGAGAACTAGTTCTTTTTTTTTTTTTTGAGTAAATCAGCTAGGATGAGGTGAATTTTTGCCGTGTATGCAGACCTTTGTTTATCATTGATTGCTTGCTTCATATGAAATAGCTTTTTCATAATTGATTTCATTGGACCGAGCTCAGTCACCTGGGGGTTCATATACAAGGGAAAAGCTGAAACTGAGTGTCACTTTTTTCCAGAACTCTTACGATCTTCTGCTGCAATATTTGCACAAAACACAATCCATTATGGTTCTTGGAATTATCAATGAGCGTATCAACTTTCAAGGTACAGCCGCTGTTTCTTGCTTTGCAACATATTTGAGTATGCTTAAATTTTCTGTCAAATATTAAAACAATATATTGAGCTCATGATATCGTTGACAGTTTCTCCTGGACAGCCAGCCTCAATTTCTGATGATGCTGAAGTTGTTACACTTGTTGGGAGTGGGCAGGATGCAGCTAATCTGCTAAATCAAAAAGGAAAACATTGGGGAGTAAGTAAATAGAGCAGTTCAGTTCATCTCTCTCTCTCTCTCTCTCTCTCTGAGTATGATAATTCCTTGTCAGGTAGTTTCATGTATGGTCTGCTGATTGTAATCATCATTAGATTGGTTGCAGTTTTGACAACTTATAATTTGGTGGTTCCATTTGTAGGAACACTTTTGCCTTTTGTTTTTTTTATTGAAATGAAGATGATATCTCTATAAACAATGCAGCTCTAATATGTTAAAAAATTACTTATTCTTCATTAACTATATAATTTTCAACAGTTGCTTGAAGATACTTTAGAAGAGCGGTTAGAGAAGGGTCTGCTTTGTGATTCAGAAAAGATGGAGGGAGAAACCAAAGAAGGGGAATTGGAAGAATCCAAGGTACTAGAAATGCGTAGATGTCGTCACAATATTTGATAGCTTGTATTTTACTCTATCTTACCAGTTTTTTTTTATTATTGTAGGTACTTTTTTTTCCTCCTATAAATTCATTTTATGTTTCTTCAGAAAAGATCAGTGGAGGGGGGAAAAGCAAGGGGCTTCAGTCAAAAAGTCCAAAAAGGACAAAGTTGTTGGTGCAACAGTGAAAGCTTCTCGGACCGAGGCAAACACAGTATCTGTGGCATCACGTGTCAAACCAGAGCTCACGTTGCCAATAATGTATCTCTGAAATTCCTGTTTCAAAGAAAAGTGTCTTTTTTTATTTTAGTTTATAAGTTTATTAAATATAGCATCTATAATTATACAATATCAGAATAATAATAATTTTTTTTTTTGTCTCCTGAAGTAAATCTTATATCTAGTTCTATATCAAGAGTTTTTTGACTGATGGATCATTTAGTCAATAATCAACAATTATTGTATGCTCAGAAAGCATATGCATGTATGATAATTCCATGTGTCCTTCCATGTTCTTTACTTCTTTAATGAAACCATTGTACATAATTAAGAAATATGGCATTTTAATATGATTAATGCCAACATTTATGCTTTTTTTAACAATACTGGAAAGTCATAAGTTTTTGTTATGGATGTCTTGTATTCCACTCATAGTGGAAAACTGATTTGAAATTTGTTATCTTTGGGGATTTGAAAAAGTGGACGTCGTAAAACACTATTTCAAGTAAAAGACCAATTACAAACTCTATTGTATGAGGAGGTAAAGTATTTTGGGTCAATAAATTGATTATAATAGACCACTAAGTTTCTTTTGAGAATTTTGACCCCTAGTTTTGGGCATCCATGTTGTTTATATTCCCAGGGCTAGAAAATTTTGTGTAATCTCCTCGAGTGATCCGTGTATATTTGTATATTTTGTATTTTTCTATCTCGTTCCATTTATTGTTTATGGCTTTTGTTCATAACTGTTAGGTTGAGAGAATTAACATAACACAATATTAGAGACAATATTAGAGAGAAAGAGAGAGGTTCAAAACTTAATCTAGCCCTCATACATCACTTGTATTTATAGGTAACTCATAATCATATGAATTACACATACACATTCTCTTGTATTTACACAAAATACTCTAACACTATTAACAGTTTACATATACTACCCTAATACTCTTAACATTCTCCCTCAAGCTGGACTATATATATCATATAATTCAAGGTTGGAACAAATCTCTGTAAGATGTGTACGACTCAATGTTTTGGTAAACATATCTGCAAGCTGATCTTTAGATTTCACAAATGGAGTTGTAATCTCCCCAACTACTATCTTGTCCCGAATAAAGTGACAATCAACCTCAATATGTTTGGTTCTCTCGTAAAACACCGAATTGGCAGCGATATGGATAGCTGCTTGGTTGTCACAAAACAACTGTAAAGCAGGTTGAACTGAAAACTCAATTTCCTGAAAAAAGTGTAGCAGCCACGTCAACTCACTCGTCGTAGCGCCATTGTCCCATACTCAGTCTCAGTACTGGATCTTGTTACCACAAATTGTTTCTTACTTTTCCATGAGACAATGTTATCTCCTAAAAAAGTATAATAACCAGTGGTTGATCTCCGATCAGAAGAAGAGTCAGCCCAATCAACATCTGAGAAACCTTCCACTCTAAGATGTCCATTAGCTCAATATAACAGTCCAAGTCTAGGAGCTTATTTAAGATATCATAGAATACGAGTGACTGTCTTCCAATGTGGTACTTTAGGACACCCCATGAACTGACTTACTATACTGATTGCATAGGAAATATCGAGTAATAGTGAGATAATTAAGCTTCCCAACCAATCTGCGTTACCGACCCCGGTTCTCAAACAATGCACCATCATCCATTAATAGTTTTTGATTCGGATCCATAGGAATATTAATCAGTTTGCCCCCCAACAAACCTGCTTCCTCTAGCATGTCAAGTACATATTTCCTCTATGATAAACCAATACCCTGTTTAGATCGAGTCACTTCAATTTCCAAGAAATACCTGAGTTTTTTTCAAATTCTTAGTATGAAATCGATCTTGCAAGAAGATTTTTAATTTGGCAATCTTTCAGAATCATTTCTAATAATCACAATATCATCTACATAGACCACCAATAGAACATATCCAGCATCCGTGGAACACAAAATGGTCTGTCTGACGTCGAAGGAGACCAAATTCTAAAATAGCATCTGAAAACTTACCAAACCATGCCCTTGGTGACTGCTTCAAACCATACAAAGATTTCTTTAACCGACGTACACTCTTACCATTCTCCCCCTAAGATAAACTCAGGTGGCTACTCCATGTATACCTCTTCAACCAAGTCACCATGTAGGAAGGCATTCTTGACGTCTAACTGAAACAAGGGCCAATGAAGATTAACAGCTAAAAAAATTAAGATACGAATAGAGAAAATTTTGGCAACAGAAGAGAAAATCTCCTCATAATCAACACCATAGATCTGAGTAAAGCCATTTGAAACAAGTCGGGCTTTTGAGGGGCTCCATAGAACTATTCGGATGAAATTTAGCAGTATACACCCAACGACAACCAACAGTTTGTTTACCCGGGGGTAAAGAAACAAGATCCTAGGTCCCATTATGATATAAGATATCTATCTCATCCTCCATAGCTTTCCTCCAACCCAGATCAGATAATGCATCCTGTAAATACTTAAGATAGATATAGTAGATAATTGAGAGATAAAACAGGAGAAGACAGTAGATAAAGCATCATACGAAACAAAATAAGTAATGAGATGATTAGTAACACACAAACGAGTACCTTTTCGAAGAGCAATAGGTAAAGAGTCTAAATTACCTGATGAATCAGGTTCAGAAGGCAGCAAGGAAGACGGTACGGACACCTCAGTCGATAGTCGAGGACGACGAGAGTAAACACAAAGAGGTAAAATAGACGGTAACACAGTAGACAGTGGAATATCTGAAGATGAGGGAAGAGATAGTGGTACAAGAGGTGACCTAAAGTCCATATCCAAAGACTGAGAAGGTGCTGAAAAATATGGAACAGATTCTTCAAATGTGATATCGGCACTAGTAAAGTATCATTGCAAAGAAGGACTATAGCAACGATACCCCTTCTGTATGTGGAATAACCAAGAAATACACATTTGGTAACTCAAGAATTAAGTTTATCAAATGCAGGACTCAAATTATGAACATAACAGACACATCCAAAAACCTTAGGAGGTTGAAAAAATAAGAGCTTATCAGGAAAAGGACAGAATATGGACTTTGCCTATCTAACACAGAGGATGTCATACAATTAATAAGGTGACAAACAGTAAGAATATCACTTCAAAAATATCGGAGAATATTCATTTGAAATAACAGAGCACGGGTGACTTTCAATAAATGACGGTTCTTGCGTTCAACAACACCGTTCTGTGGAGATGTGTAAGCATAAAAAGTCTGATGAATAATATCAGTTTTATTTAGATAAGCTGAAAAATGATCAGATTCATATTGTCAAGCATTATCAGAACGTAAAATACGTATACGACAATCATACTGAGTTTTTATTTCCTTACGAAATGTCTCAAATATAGAGAATAATTCAGACTGAGGTTTCATAAAAAATAATCAAGTCACACGAGAATAGTCATTTACAAAAGACATAAATTAAGGATATTTATGAGATGAAATATTTTTTATTGGACCCCACACATTAGAATGCACCAATTCAAATGGACTAGATATACGATTATTGACTCTAGACTGAAATGACACACAGTGATGCTTACTAAGTTGACAAGTTTCATAAGACATATGACACACAACTAAGATTGGGAATTTGACGCTTCAGATTCTAGAGAGAGTGATGTTCAAGACGACAATGTCATTGAAAAGGAGACAACGAGGTCTGTAAAGCTCAAGTAGTGGAATCAAAATCAAAGTAATATAGGCCATTGACTTCATGTCTTGTACCAATCTTCCTCTTTGTCTTGAGATCTTGAAAGACACAATAAGAAGGATAAAAGGTTATAGAACAATCGAAAGAACGGGTAATCTTACTAATGGAAAGTAAACTAAAAGGAAACTGAGGAACAAATAACACGGATGATAGGGACATATTAGGATTCAAGTGAGTAGTTCTCAGACCTGAAACTTTAGAACAAGTACCATTAACAAGAGTAATATTACGTGTGGAAGTAGTAGACTGATAAGTAGAAAAAATATCAGACGCACCAGTCATGTGGTCAAAAACGTCAGAGTCTATGATCCAGGGACTGCAGGTGGAGGATAATAAACAAGTGGAAGCAATACTTAACTGGGGAAAAGTAGCAGTGGAGGGAGATGGAACAGACTGTTGCTGGGACAGGAACTGGGTATACTCCTCTCGAACTAGTGTAATAGTAACTGACCCAGTGTATGGTGGAACTGACCGAGGTATAGAAGCAACAACCGAGGTGTCATCCGAATAAGAAGCCTGATTAGCAGCACCAGAAGATTTTTCATGTAAATCCCAATAGAAGTCAACAGTGTGTCCTCTACGACCATAGTGAGTACAAGAACGGGATTCACTACAACCCCCACGACCACCTGTACGACCTCCTTGACCACTACGACCACCGTGATGACCATCACTGTGGCCACTAGGAACCACAAGAACTGAGCGATCAGTGGAGATACCATGATCAATGCTTGAAGGGGTAGACAGTGTAGCATGCTGTAAACGAGAGAAATCCTCGAGCAGTGATGGAAGACTAGAACTACCCAAAATCTGAGAACGAATAGCCTCATATTTAGGTTTCAATCCTACCAAAAACCTAACAACATTCAGGTCCTCATGTTGCTTCTGCTAAACTGCTACACCAGTAGTAAACGGATGGTAGGTCTTTATCTCTTCACAGACTCTCCGAATATGAGAGTAATAATCCGCAAGGCTTAGAGTACCCTACTCTAACCGGAAGTACTCCTTGCACACCTCATACGCACGGGATAAAATTACCTGTACCAGAATACATAGTGGCCAAGTGATTCCATATCTCCTTGGCAGTGTCAAGGTAGAGTAGAGTAGAACTAATACTAGACTCAATGCTATTCAATAGTAAAGACATAATTTGAGCGTCATCTTGTTCCCACTAATCATACCCAAGAGTATCTTCCTTGGGCTTAGGATCCACCAAATATTTCTTAAATCCTTTGCCTCGAAGAAATACTTGAGCGGATCGGGACTATAAAGTATAATTGATCCCATTGAGTTTAACAGAGGTAATAGGACCATTGATAAGAATAGGGGTGACAAAGACGAAGTAAGAGACCTGGTATCTTGTTTGGGTTCCATTACAGTGCAGCAAATATGAAACAAGAAGTGCTGCAATACTGAACCAGAGAAAAGAAGGCTGCTAGAAGGCTAAATCGGATTGGCTGGGCTTGCTAGACCACTGAACCGAGAAGAATAGGCTGGCTGGATTGCTGAACCGGACTAGAGAGACCCACTGAAGCACTGAATTGGACCAGAAAGACATGCTAGAACACCGAACCGGACCAAAGAAGCCTAGTAGACCGTTGAACCAGACCAGATAAGCCCACTGGACCGCTGAACCAGACCAAATAAGCTGGTTTGAACTGGTCTAAAACTGATTGAACTAGACTTGGACCAGTCTGGTTTGGATCTTGGATCAAGGTCTGGATTTGGACTTGGATCTTTTACCCAAACCCGTAAACTGACCCACTTGAACAGGGTCTTCTCCTTCACTGGTTAGGGTTTCTACCAAACCCTATTCCTTCACTGTGGAACACCACCACAACAGATTACGAGGCAAAAATCAAACTCCACCAAGGTCGACTACACCACCACGAAGATAGACGTCACCAACGATGCCACTAGTCGACTGCACCACCATGAAGCAGAAAACCAGACTAAGTCGACACCACCAACGTCGACTATACCAATGACAACAACACCACATTGACAGTAACAAACCAGGATTAATATTTGTATTGAAAAATAACCTTGCTCTGATACCATGTTAGGTTGAGAGAATTAACATAACACAATATTAGAGAGAGAGGGGTTCAAAACCTAACTTAGCTCTCATACATCACTTGTATTTATAGGTAACTCATAATCATAAGAATTACACATACACACCCTCTTGTATTTACACATAATACCCTAACACTATTAACAATTTACATATACTACCCTAATACTCTTAACAATAACAAACTGGTATCAGAGCTTTGGTGTCGAGATTGCTACATAACAATTCAATTTATAAAACTTGTGTTCTGAATAGTTTGATCTAGATGCATATCGTTGCGTTGATGGAATACTTTGACAAAAGTTCTTGATGAGATATTGTGATCACCTCCGATAGAGATTCAATATATTTATTATTCTTGAGAAGGCAACAAGTTATATTCACTTTGTTTTAATGACTTGGTGGGTACACATGTGGATATTTGTTATGGATGTTTGTGTTATCCCTTTATGAGATTTGTAGAGAAGGCAGCTAGTTCGTGCACTTTTGTTTTGTTGGCTTAATGGAATATAAGTCAAGGTGGAGATTTGTTGTGGATGTCTTGTAATCCACTCCTAGTAGGAAACTGGTTTGAAATTTGTTTTTCTTAGGGATTTGAAAAAGTGGACGGCTTACAACTCCACTTTAACTAAAAGACCAATTACAAACATTATTGTATTAGGAGAAAGTATTTTGAGTCTATAAATAGATTATAGACCAATCATTTTCTTTTGGGAATTTTGGCCCCCTCAGTTTTGGGCATCCATGTTGGGTTATATTCTCTGGGCTAGAGAATTTTGTCAAATCTTCCTTTTGTTGCTACATTTCGCTTGTAGAGTAGGCTTTTGAATTGATCTACATATATTTGTGTGTATACATAGCGACAAAGTTTCACTATCAATAAAAAGGAGATTACACAAAATTTTCTAGCATAGAGAATATAATCTATTTATAGACCTAAAATACTTTGCCTCCTAATACAACAGGGTTTGTAATTGGTCTTTTACTTGAAGTGAAGTTTTAAGACACCCACTTTTTCAAATCCCTAACGAGAACAAATTTAAACCTGTTTTTTACTAGGAGTAGAAAACAAGACATCCACAACAAATCTCTACCTTACTTTGTATTTCATCACGCCATCAGAACAGAAGTGAATAAACTAGCTGCCTTTCTCCACAAATCCCATAAAAGGATAACACATGCATCCATAACAGTTTTGTTTATCACATGTTAGCATATCTTGTTTCGATCACATCTTTATACTCATAGACATAGTGTAAGGAGCATCAGAGACATTGCCATAAGAGGGTCAAAACACATGTTCAATAGTATTCAAGACATTTCTATCACTGGATTGTGCTCGACATGAGCGCAACAATTTTTAGTAGCGTTCATGTTTCTTAGGTCTGAATGTTTGGATGTAAGCCCTTTAAGAGGACACTATTTGTAAAAAATATAGAAGATTAATGTTGTTTTCATGGTCAATGATTTTTTACAGCATTTTCACCTTGCCTAGAATGTTGGTGTGAAGGATGAGGCATAGGTTATTTTTGGGTTTGGTTTATTGCCATGGTTGTGCAGCTATTGGAGGTAGTAGAAGTCATTTTATTGATACCAATGGTTGTGACCACATCAGATCTGTTAGGGATCCAGGACAAAAAGTGAAACTCACTCTTCCTCTTACTTGCAATATTCGAACATTATTTACATGCTTTCTTTATTTTTGCTCCCAAAAGGAATATAAGTTATTTTACAGCATATTATGTTGTGCCACTTTGTATAGTTTCATGGAATATGTAACTGGAAATGAATATATGCCTCTTTGTAAATTTTATTGATATCTTAAAGGAAACATGAAAAAGTTGTATTGCAACTTTGGTTTGAGAAGTGGGAATAACATAGTAGACATTTAAAAGAAGGAACATGGGACATGAATTCCAGTCACTTTCATGAGGGCGAATCTTTGTAAGCATGTTTTGTGGGAGTTTTTCTTCTTTAATTTTAAAGTTAATTTCCAACAATTGCCATCACTCGCTTTTTTCTCGAGTCTCTTCTTGCATTCACCTTCTCTTTAAAAAAGTTGAGCATCAAAATAAATCTTTCTGAATTGTTTCTTGTAGTAGTAGTTTGTAAGTAAACTACCTTCATTTGTACGGTATTATTTTTCTCCAGCTCTGTTAACACCTATGTTGTGCATGTAAATGTGTGGATATGTACTAATGCGCATACACACACACAGCCACCCACTTGCACTTGCATCTTGCACGCACATGCACAAGCTGTTTGCACCCAGACAGTCCCTTCGGTACTTTAAAGTGGCGTAAGGGGGAATAAAACACCTGCAAAAGCAACCTTTCTTTTTCTATTAGCCTTCTTGTTGAATCATTTTTACGGGTGGGAAATATGCATTGGACGATATTGCACAGAGTTCATCATAATTTATGCTCTTCCACGTCAACTGTGATTATGATGCTATCATGAAAGGATTCATTTTATATTAGCTTTGGTAGGGTTGAGAGCTGAGAAACAATGATGCTGATGTTATGTGGTCCATCTCAGGCCAACAGAAGTAGAGCATTCTATTCTTGAAGACCTACGGAACCGCGTACAGTTGAGTAGTATCGCGCTGCCTTCAGTCAGCTTCTATACGTTTATTAACACGCATAATGGGTATGCCACTTGATTGAGAAAGTTGTCTTCTCTGACTTATTTTTTTCCGACTTCTGTTTGTGCACAACCGTTGATCTTTGTGTCAAATGTGTTGCAGTTTGAACTGTTCATCAATATCTGCAGATGGATCCATGGTTGCTGGTGGATTTTCTGACTCATCACTGAAGGTTTCATTGTTTCTCCTTATAGTTTGCTTAATCAATATCTACTTGGTTTTGGTGTTTGCAATGTACTAACTGTGTTCTGCAGGTCTGGGACATGGCAAAGCTTGGTCAACAAACTGGCAGTTGTAAGTCTCTCACCCTAGTTTCCTCTTTCAATTTGATAATGCATTTGTGTGTTATGCTTGGGAACATTTTGCTATATCTGTTGCTCAGTCTCTTTTGAAACATCATGGTGCGTTAAATCATTTTTGTGGTGAAGAAATTATATTGGAGAATAATAGTATCATCTCAATTTAAAAGCCAAAGTTATGTAAGGGGCAATGCTCTTGATGTGGTAGGGGGGAGATTTTTTCATATGATACAATATAATGTTCGGGCTATTCTTGTGCTGTATAATGTGTCAGGTGGAAAATCTCAGACAACTATTTTCCACACTGATCACTCCATGAATTACTACTACCTAAATCTCTTTTTCTAGGTGACCCTTGCAATTCAGTCTATAGTATGCCAAATTTTTTGCTGAAATTCTTGTTCTTGTGTTGTATAACAACTGTTAGTTGGAAAATATCTTTAGTATCCAATAAATTCTGGACATATGTCTACAATGTGGAAGGACAAATGACATGTGAGTGGGGCTCAACAGGGTCCCACAGAATTGGTACAGGCAATAGCATCGCGACGGGGTGTTGCTGCGACAACACCCAGTGTCACGGTACGTACCTTGTGCCACGGCAGGCATCGGGAAGCATCAAGCACTATTGAAGGGTGGGACACATCCGCATCACATGGGAAGTGGCAAAATGGATCCTTGACCAAGAACGGATAAGAGTGGCAGCTGGGAAGTATGGGCGCAACCTCAACTTGATTCGCCTCCCCCACTACGGAAATAAGAGACAAAGTTGGGATCTCACAATGGATAGAATTTGTATCCTCAACTTTTCCTCAGTGGGTACCCTCAGATTGGGACCTCTATAGAGAACTTGGAACCCATTGGATTTTTGTTATGGTAAAATCAATCATTGGAATGTCGTTGCTCAACTGGCTCAGTAGACTAAGAGGAGAGGTTCTCACCGAGGGACCGGGTAGTATGACTTTCCTCAAGGGAGAACTGAGCAACGAGGCAGACGAGCATGATTGTCAACCTTAGCCTCGAGCAGAGTTTCGAAGTTTTAGTTTGTTTGAGCAAGGATGTGCTTGACTGGGATTCAAAAGGAGTTCTATGGTAACTGGAGTCATTGGTCCGAATCAACATTTGAGATAATGAGACATGTAAATTGGTGGCTGAAGTATTGAAATTATGTGGGTCTTCTTTATTGGGCACCTCGACAAAGGCCTTAGGGAAGAGTCCAGAGGGGTAATGGTAGACATGAACCCGCCCACGGGCGCATTATGACTAATCATGGCTTTAACCTCGGGAGTCTCCTTTTTTACCTTCACTATCGCACTCTTCCTCGAGTGCCTCGTCCAAGATGTGTTCGAAGAAACGTCACATCAGCCTAATTAATGCTGGGATATGTGGCTCGTGATGAGCCGCCACCGGTATCGTGGCAGTCGAGATAGTTGCGGTCAGCTCAGTTGTCAGTACAGTTCGTACAAGAGAAATGACAGGCAACCCATGGGGACAGCCTGACATGCCTGAGTACTGCACTATAAATACCTGCATTACGTGCCTCATAACACATTTCTATTTGGTCTGAGATAAGCATCTTTGTTGGTGAGGGCATTTACCCTCACCACCTACCCAAGAAATCTTTTGCATAGACAGCTCAAGTCCTTCTATCCCATCCACTTGTACTACTCATCCCTTTGAGTACACTTGGCATAGACACATTTGTGAACCTCTTTTAACCCTTCACATACAATTATTTTCTGGACTGACCGCTTTATGAATTACTGTTAACTTACTTTATTTTTAGCAGTAATTCTTGCAAGTTAATCTGTAGTATTCCAAATTCTTGTGTGAAATTCTATATTTAAGCTTGTTCAAATCAAGCCATGTTTTCGTGTGTGGTGATATCTTAGTTCTTTGGTAGTAATGGACAAGGTATGAAGTGTTGGCCTTAATAGATGTGTCGGCTGGTCTTAATAAAAATTATTATTGGCAGACATCATCCAAACTCTCATATTGCTGTGCTCATGAAGTGAGTATTCTCAATATTATGCATTGAAGGGGACTCAAACCTCCATTCTTTAGCATACATTTTGAGTCTTGCATTGCCAAAATTCACCATCAAAGCATCAGCAAAAGTGAACCACAATTTATAAATGTGGCCTATAGCTAGATGTGTATATATATATATATATATATAGAGAGAGAGAGAGAGAGAAGTTTATGTATGAGATATACATTCCAGGATGAATTGTTAAAGTATCTCTGTTGATTGGCCTTGTCATATGGGGCTAAGTTAGACATCCAGTTGCTTCATTGGAATCCTTTGCAGAATGTGTTGTATTGTTATTAGATATATCGAAACATTGGATAAGCAAAACTATTTCCCAATCCAATAAAGACCTGAATCGGTGAATAAGGTCCTAAATAGTGAGATTTATCAACGTCAGCAACCGAAGTTTTGGATAATTGAGAAACAATGTAGGTGTATTTAACATCCTAAATGGCTTTTAAAGTTTCACACAGCTCTCCAAGTGCAATTCATCTCTTCACTTCAAAGGTTGTTAGTCTCTCATAATAATATCAGCATTATGACTCCCAATCCATTTATTTTGACCTAAAATGACCCAAAAAATAGTGCCTGTGTCTAGCACTGTTGAAAGACCAACATACCCATGATGATAAAGCCTAAAAAATCAAGAGACTTATTAAGTGTAAAATATCAGCAGATCCTCGGACAAATGTTCTTTTAAACATTATCATTATGCTCTAGATAATATTAAAAAAAAAAAAAAGAGGCTCGTGCCCTCTTTACTTGCACCTTATTTTTTATTTTCTTTTATGGTGAAAATTGTTGTTTATTTGTCTTTTCTAAATATAATATAAGAGAAGTCTGTATCTTGCCTTTTTTAAAGGGAAATTCTGGTAATTACCTGGGGAAGAAAATAGAGTGAAAATAGTATTAAACAATATTATGCCAGCTATTTTGCAGGGTGAGGATTCGGCTTCAGGTGAACATGAGCTTGGACCACATGATGGGAGAAGATCTTATACATTATTTCAAGGTCATTCTGGACCTGTTTACTCGGCCACTTTTAGTCCATTCGGGGATTTTCTTCTGTCCTCTTCATCAGATTCAACAAGTATGTTATCCTCAGCTGTCATGTAGCTTCTTGTTTTGTTTGTCATCTTTAGTCAAAGAGTTGCTAGTTGAGGTTCAGTTTCGTGCTTTAACATAAACTGATATCAGTTCTGAAACTGCTGTATAACTTGAACTTTGTTACGATGCTGCAGTTCGATTGTGGAGCACTAAATTAAATGCCAATCTTGTCTGCTACAAGGGTCATAATTACCCTGTATGGGATGTTAAGGTATAATATTTGCTCTCTGTTTTTTCTTGGTCATGTAAAATGTACCTTGGAAACTTGAAAATGTGCAAGAAACTTTCCTGTTTGCAAAGTTGCCATCACTATTATCATGTTTTACTCATCAAAAGAAAGAAATGCAAACCAACATTATCTTGCTTTATTTATGAAAAACTTAAAGAGAAACCTGTGTAACAAGATTGTTTCTAACCATTTTCTCCATGTTGCTGATATTGTTTTTTCATTTTCCGTTTTGTGGATGACATCTGTTGTCTTTCTCACAATTAATTGATGCATTTCTTGCTCATACTTATTTATTAGCCATCTTATATTTGGTTCAAAAGACTGAAGTTTCTTCTCAGTTTTATTCTTTGTTGATGCTGGAGAAGCTCGATTTGAACCAGAGCTTTCTGAAATTAGTCGCTGAACTCATATTTGGTACTTTAATTAAGTAGAGATTATATTGATAGAAGGACGTCACAAGGATCTGCATAAACTGGACCCTTAGGTGCATTCCGCTTCTGTGGACGGGAGAGGACCTGGCCAAGGTGGTTTTCTACCACGCGTCTGCTCAGCCATGCACCCTGACCTGGCGTGGCTTTGCTCATTCTTGGGTTACATATACATAGGCTCTGCATAAACTGGGTTAACCAGACAAAGTGTCTTTCTTTTATATTACACATACGCTGGAAATGGATAATGTGGCATTCATAATGTAACACATTATATCACTGATTTGTTGTACATTCTGAAGTGCTTAGGCAACTTGTTTAAGACATTTCTTATGGTTACCTCGAGATTCTTTGGACTATTACTTGTTCTGATGTCCACAATAATTTTTGGGGGACTTAAACATACTTGGTCTTTTGCGAGGAATTTTATGTGTGGAATACATTTAGTATTTTTGCCTTTTCTTTTCCCCTCTTCATTACCTGTCCCGCGTATGTTGGTGCACATGTACCCATGCATGCTAAAGTTGAAGCATGAAAATACACATTCCACATATCAGCTAATCTCATGTCCTTTTTGTTTTTTCTCCTGATTGCAGTTTAGTCCAGTAGGACATTATTTTGCCAGCTCATCACATGACCGAACGGCAAGGATTTGGTCTATGGACAGAATACAGCCTTTAAGAATAATGGCAGGGCACTTGTCTGACGTTGACGTGAGTGTGTTCTTGTGTTTCATCTCTCTCTCTCTCTCTCTCCCTCTCAGATATATGCATGTATTTATATATACATATATTTATTGTACATATCTGCCTATATAGATGTTGAAATATAAGTTTTTGTTGGATGCTATGTCAAATCTTGGATGAGTAAGTTACTGCTCCCAGCACTTCTTGACTTGGTCTTTAAATTTCTGGGCTTCCCTGAATCCTTAAATATTGGACTGGGTTATGCATATGACTCGTATTTAGAGTATTTGTTTTGTGCTTATGTGATTTGAATTAGGGAGGAAAGGATAATTAACAGTAAGAAGAAAATAATTGAATTACAAAAATTAGCACTTCAAGTTGTCCCCAAAAAAGAGACCGAGAGAGAGAAATGCAAATTAATTGGATGGATATCACGTAAAGTTCATCTGCACCTACAATTTGATCCTTTTATATTCCCTTTGAAAAATTTCAGTGGTGCAACTGAGGTTTATTTTGTAGGGTGGTGCCCTATATTGGGTAGATTTTTTGTACAAGTTCTTTGTTTTACTTGTTACTTCTTTACAGATGTTTAAGGCCTAAGCAAATGGACATCAGGCGATCATCACCGTCTTCGTTGATATCATATATGAAAGGGGAAACATCCTTCCATCCATTAGTCTGATTGATCTTTTTTGTGATTTGATAGCTTCTCACCAGTTTGGATTAGTGTGAACTTCCTTCCAACCTTGAGTAGTAGAGATAGAACACAAGCAAGAAACAAAGGTACGAGGGATGATGGAGACAATGAATCATTAGAAACAAAGTTAGATATGTGGTGTTGAGTACAACCTCGAACACCTTTCCTAATTGCAATACGAACCCCAAAATCATCAATAGTTGAATTATCAATACCCTGGGTACTGGAAGCTCATTACCTGGTGAATCAGTAGAAGATGCTAGAACTGTAGTAGAAGAATTCAATTGACCCGGAAGAAACATAAGTGGTCCGTACCTTCCGACGTCGAGAGCAAGGCTTTAGAGTACCAGGTGGATCATTGATGCCAACAATATGTTGCTCCCCCTTATTAGTATCCCACTGGAAAAGCAATTAAAGAAAGGGCTCCTAAGACATCATCTGTTACTCAATAGTAGTGTTCTCCCCTTGAAGAGATGGTTGGGGAGGAGAGAAAAAAAAGACTCAAACTCACAAAAGGTGACATCCATGCTAACATACATCTTCTAGTGAATGGTAGCACTTCTACCCCTTTTAAGTGAGAGAATAACTAATAAAAACACACCGCAGAGCTTTAGGATCAAGTTTCCCTCTAGATGCTCTATAGTCATGTACAAAACAGACACACCAAAAAACTTCAAGAAGAAAAGAAGAAACAAAAAGAATTAGTAAAATCCCAGAAAGACACTAAATAGAAGACTTAAACTATAGAACACTAGAAGGTCGATGATTAATAAGATAAGCAGTGGTAAAAACTAGTGTTGTTAAAATTGTACGATTCGCAAGTCGAATCGTACAATTCGACTCGATTCATGGGGTGAGCGATTCGTATCTTATGTATGAGTCGATTTGGGTCTTGAATCGTAAGTGAATCGCACGGATCGTACGAACCGAACCGAATCGATGTATCGTCCGATTCATTCAATTTTTTTTTAAACCCACCACATAGACGTCAAAACGACGTCGTTTTTTCAAGGATACAGGCCCTAATAAATAAATATTCCAGCTTTGTCTCTTTCTCATTTGCCGAAGAATGTTTTCTGTTGAAGCCTTGAAGGAGACCCACCACCCCAAGCTGGCTGAAGCATCATCGGCTCTAAGTCTGAGGTATGTCTTTTCCTTTTCTTCTTCTTCTTTTTCTTCTTACCCGCAGTGAAACAGTAACAGCCTTATAGCAGGCTTTACGTCTTCTTCAAGTTTTGCTCTATTTTTATGTAAGCTGTGATATGTTTTTGTATTGTTGTAGTTTCCTACTTTCTTAATTTCTTTTTTTTTTTTTCGTTGATGTGGGTTGT
The DNA here is from genome assembly GCA_963454935.2 of Ilex paraguariensis. Classification (NCBI taxonomy): domain Eukaryota; kingdom Viridiplantae; phylum Streptophyta; class Magnoliopsida; order Aquifoliales; family Aquifoliaceae; genus Ilex; species Ilex paraguariensis. The sequence goes on along the minus strand of CAUOFW020001634.1, from coordinate 39,186 downwards.
GGGTGGAGGAATATGAATAAGGGTTTTTGTGTATAAACAATACAAATGTGGGTTCCCACCTTTAAATGATGCTCTGGTTTTCACCTGAAGCATGCTCTGTTTTTTGGTTGCTCTGTTTTTTGCATTGGTCTTTCACTAATAAAGAAAATCAGTAAATCTCAAACAGAAGTGCTTAACTGTTAAAAAATGTCAAACTATTTGAAGTCAACAAGCCAAACGGTAAGACATCTATAGTCAATTTAATATAGATCAAGACAAGTCATCATGTCAAGAGGTGATTTGCCAGGTGGCAAGCATCTGACCTGAATTTGCGTGAATTCTCAAGCTGAGGAATATGAGTCTAGATGGGGTCATGGTCATTATGAATGTGGAGAGGTCCCATGAAACTATTTTTGTTGTTCAGTGGCTATTAATTGGGATGTACAACTCTAGAGTTGCTGGATTTTTGTGAAGTCCTAATCTAATTTATTCTTTACACAGCCCATGAGATTTACTGATTTTTTGAACTCTAGAGTTGCTGGATTTTTGTCCATGTCCATGGAGTGTTGATTTTTTTTGTGTTTGCGGCTGTCCATGGGGTTTGTATTTTTGGGTGTTTGTGGTTGAAATGGAGTGTTGATTTGTTTGAAATTCTGAAATGAAAAAGTTGCTGGTAGCCTGGTTTGATGAAGGCTTTGGGCCGGAACCTGGAAGCTTGGAACTCCTTCTTCTATTTTGGGTGTTTTGTGTCGAAAATGAGTTTTGTTCCTTTATTTGCTTCTTGTAATGTTCTGTTATTTGCTTCTTGTAAATTGTAATAACTATATATATGTTCTAAAGTCTTAACTATATGTTCTATTTTTTTTTTCTCTTTTCAGTTGTTACTTCTTGTTGAAGACTTGAAGTTGAAAATGGTAAAGAAGAATATAAAAGCGAAGCAAAAAAAGAATGAATATCCGACATGAGATCATTGTTCTCATGTGGGTGATAATAGAATGCACTTGAAGTGCAATTATTGTACCCTTGAGAAATGGGGGGTGTGAGTAGAATGAAACATCATTTTGCGGGAACTCGTGTTGATGTAGCACCATGTAACCAATGTCCACCGGATGCTATAGAAAAATTCTCCCGAATGTTGGAAGGTGCAAAAGGAAAAAAATGTTTCGTAGAGGATGTTGAAAGGGGGACCCAAACCATGGATGCTTTTGTGCTTAAAGGCAAGGGGGAAAGGTGCTAGAGGAAGACAACAAACATTAAATGAATTGGTGAAGAAAAGAGAACCGGTGGTTCAAGACATATGTCGTTTCTTTTATGGGCATGCACTAGCTTTTAATTTAGTTAAAAGTCTATTGTTTGATAAGATGATGAAATCGGTTGGTGAGTATGGCAAGGGATTAAAACTCCCTAGCTATCATGAGATTAGAGTTACTTGTTTGAAGAGAGAAGTGAAAAATGTTAAAGGTAAGTTTGGATAAATATAGAATGGAACGGAAGAAAGGCGGTTGTACTTTGATGTCGGATGGGTGGACCGATGGGAAACAACGTTCACTCACAAACTTTCTTGTTAATAGCCCTAGTGGAACGGTGTTTCTTAATTCAGTGGATACTTCTGGGGTTATAAAAAATGCTAATAAGTTGTTTGAGTTAGTTGACTCAATGGTGGAGGAGATTGAAGAGGAGAATGTGGTTCAAGTGGTGACGGATAGTGCTTCGGCTTATGTAGCCGCCGGTAGGTTGTTGCAGTGTTTTGAAAAGCTCGCCTAGGCGAGAAGCGAGGCGAAGCGAGCTTATCTCGCCTAGAGGACCCCATGCGAGAAAAAGCGAAGAAAAAAGCGAAGAAGCGAACGTTTTATTATAAGAGGCGATTCTGCTTCTTTTTTTTTTTTTTTTCTGATTACAGGTTAGTAGTCTCTTTTATTTTTTAATCACTAATGACTTTTTTTTAGACTATCGATGGTCTTTTTTTTTTCTAATAAACAATGTTCCAAACAAAACATATTCTTTTTTTTTTCCTTGTGTTGCTGAATTCATTTAGAATATTTGTGGGATGTGGGAGTCAGGCGACTGCATGACAAAATTATGATAAAGAAAGAAAACAGGAGTATCAGGAATGAGGGTAAATAATAGAGTCTTCTACAAAGAAGGGTCTCTGATTTGTCTTGGTTATACTTTTTCCTTTTCTTATATATATACAAATGGTACCAAAAAGTGGTCTATGCTTATACCATGTTTAATTATTTTAATACATGTAAAATGTGTCTCTGTTCTATTTTTTTTATTCAATACATAATTACATATGAAATTGTTTACAATTGATTTTGCTCTTGTCATGATCATTGTGCTTCTGTTTTTTTTTTTTAGCTCATTATGCTTCTATTTTTTTTTATTGATTCTGTTGCTGTTTCAGTTTTGTTGTCCTGTGCTGCTTCTGTTTTTTTTTATCCTCATTTTGTTTTTTTTTTGTTGCTGATTCTGCTGCTGTCCTGATTCTACTTCTTTTGTTGTCCTACCCTGTCAATATAAAAATGTATACAATTGTTAGTATTTGTTTGAATTTAAATGTTTAAGTTATGACTGTTATTAAGATTTGAGATATTATTAGTATTTATTTTAATTTAAATGTTTATGATTTTACTTGCATTTAAATATTTAGTATATATAAAATTATAACTTAGATTGTTTAGAAGTAATTAAACTAAAATATATTTTTTTTTAATTGTTCCCTTTGCTTCGGTAAAGCGTGTTGCTTCGCTTCTCGCCTAGGTGTTAGGAGCCTTGGTCGCTTCGGTTCGCTTTACGCCTTAAATAACACTGGGTTGTTGGAGGAAGTTATTTTGGTCTCCTTGTTCCGCTCATTGCATTGATTTACTGTTGAGGGATATTGGTGGTTTGCCAATTTTTTGTGACACCATTTCAAAAGCCAAAGAAGTTACACTTTTCATTTATAGGCATAGTTAGGTGCTTAGTAAATTTAGAGAGTTTTCAAACAACATGGAATTGACACGACCGGCGGTTACAAGATTTGCCATTGCATTTCTCACCCTAAAAAGTTTTGATGATAGAAAGTCTTGTCTTCGATGCATGTTTTCATCGGAAGATTGGGCTAATGGGCCTTTTGCTTCAAAGATTGATGCTAAAAAAGTGGAAAGCATAATTTTGTATGATCAAAAATTTTGAAAAGCAATCAAGTATTGCTTAAAAGCTGTGATTCCACTTGTTAAGGTGTTGAAGTTAGTTGATGGTGATGTTAAACTGGCCATGGGATATGTATATGAAGCAATGGATAGAGCTAAGGAACAAATTGCCCAAAATTTCAAAGGAGAGGAAAAAAGATATGAAAAAATTTGGAAAATTATTGATGATAGGTGGAACATGCAACTTCATAGACCACTTCATGCGGCAGGGTACTTTCTTAATCCCAAGTAAGTTCACAAATACACTTCATATTTACATTTACTCATATATAAATTGTGATCCAAATTTTAATCCCAAGTAACTTCTTTTTAGGTTCCAATATGATCCAAATTTTAACGCCGATAAGGAAGTAAAAGTTGGTTTGTATATGACCATTGAAAGAATGTACCCAGATATCAAAACAAGAATCTCTATTGATGAGCAACTAGAGAAGTTCAAGAGGGCTGACGGTTTATTTTCTATGAGCATGACTGTGTTAACAAGAGATAAGAAACAACCCGGTAAGAATTAAAGAACATGATTTTACTTTTACATTATATATAAAACTAACCTATATAGGTATCTTGTTTAAATTTTTTAGTTTAAATCTTTTTTTTTATAGCTTTGTGGTAAGAAAGTTATGGAGATGATTGCAAAGAACTCCAAAGATTGGCTATAAGGGTATTAAGTCTCACGTGTAGTGCCACGGAATGTGAGAGAAATTTGAGTGATTTTGATCATGTACATTCTAAGAAAAGGAATCGCTTGGAGCAACAAAGATTAAATGCTCTCGTTTATGTGAAGTACAACATTGACCTTGAAATGAGACAATTGAAAAGACAAAAAAGAATGAGACATATGATCCAATTTGCCTATCGGATATGGAATCCGATGATGAGTGGATTATTGAAAGTGAAGATCCATGTCTACCAGAAGACAACTCATGGATGGATGTTCATGAATGTTTTCAACTTGATGAAAGTGCATCTTCTAGCAAAAAGAGAAAAAGAGGTATTCTTTAATCTTTATTGTTTATTATATATTTATATTTATATAATTATATATCGTTTTCCATTTAGTCATTTACCAATTATTATTTGTAGGACCAAGGGATTTAAATGCTATTAAAAAAGGCAAAGCTAAAGTTGTTGAGATAGATGATGGTATTGAAGTGGTTGATGATGAGGAAATGGAAGAGGATGAGGAAACAGAGATGGTTGAAGTAGAAGAAGATGATGATGATGAAGATCTTGACCTTGGAGATAATGATGATTGAAGAAATTGACTAGTGACTACAACTATTTTTTTTATGAGTCTTAGAACTTGACTTTTTGTTGTCATTTAATGCACCTCTCATTTTTTGGGACCATAGTTCTGTAACTTGACTTTTGATACTTGAAATACAATTATAATGAATCAATGATAGATACATATTCTCTTGATATATGCTTTATTTTATATTGTATTTGACTTGCAAATTGCAAATAATATATAAAAATCAATCACGGTGGGATTTGAACCCACATTTTCTATCCATAAAGGCTGGCGTCTTTCCATTTAGACTACGTGATTATGTCAATTGATTATTTTTACAATGTAATAGTACTCAAAATTCAATACATTACCTATTTTAACTATATAGATGTTATTTTTTATATTTGTTTGAATTTTGTGCCGAATCTTACAATTCACGATTCGATACGATTCACGATTCACAAATTTAAGATTCCGATTCACGATACGAATCTCGATTTAACAACTATGGTAAGAACTACATTTTCCCAAAAATGTGGGGGACATTGATGTTAAACATCAGGGAATGAGTAATCCCAAGAAGATGGTGATTTTTTTGCTTAGTAACACCATTTTGTTCTGGGATAGTCACATAAGTAGTTTGATAAAGGATACCATTTTCATTGAGGTAAGAGCAAAATTCTCCATAATGTACTCCATTCCATTTTCACTGTGAAAGACTTTAATTTTGGCATCAAACTAGATACCAATCAGTTTATGAAAAGAGTGGAAGTAAGAAAAAATTCACTTTTAGTGCGTAGTATGTAAACCCACGACAAAAATAACAATCAATAAAAATGAAACCAACGATAATCTGGTAGAGATGCTACATAAGAAGGTCCTTATATATCAGAATGAATGATAATAAAAAGATTAGTGCTTTTATTATTTAGCAATAGGATAATAAGAGCGTTTGTGCTTAACAATACTTTACTAGACTAGGGAAATATGCTCTAAAACACCAAATAAGGGATGTTCCAAACATTTGTGCCACTGTTGTAAGATCTGAAGTACAGAAACACCATTTGCCTGAAGAGCCTAACAAATAGATTGAGGGGAAGCTTCATCATATAGGATATACAAACCACTATATGTTCTACCACTGCCAATTGTTTTCTCTTAACTCTAGTTTCTAAAGGATGCAATGAGTTGGAAAAAAGGTCATTGAACAATTCAAGAATTTAGTAATACTGCTAATAGACAACAAGTTAGTGGAGAAATCGAGAACATGGAAAACAGAGGATAGAACAATTAATTCAGCTTTTCCCATAATTTGAGGATAAGGATCCATCCGCCACCTTGACTTTATCCCTATCTGATCATGTAGAGTATGAAGAAAAAAGACTAGAAGAACCTGTCATCTGGTCAGTGACTCCAGAGTTTATTATCTAAGGAGCAGATGAAGATGATGCAGCAACACATTAGATATACTTGTATGAATAAAGTTAGAGAAAGATGCGTGATTAGGAGTTGTGGTAGAGGAAACATCAAGATACACTATTGTATGCCAAAGAGTGTGCATCTCATCCTGATAAAATGTTGGTGTGGTGCCACTAGACTAAGGTGGAGTCTCTAAAGATTTAGTCATATGTGCATGAGATCACACATTACCACCTTGGCCACCACCTTGTTCACGTGCAGGACGTTCAGTTAACTTCCAACAAAACTCTCTAGTATGTCTTGTCTTCATACAATAATCACACTTTAAAGTATCTTTGACAGTAGTGCCACTCGACTCAAGAGACTTGAATTGGGATGAACTCAAGTCTCGCAGAGGAATAACAGCTAACTCAAATTGCTCTTGAATAGTTGCATGAACCATAACAATCATGTTGTTCTCCTCCAGTTGGACTTGGACATAGGCTTCCTGTAAAGTGGAGAATGGTCTGTGACCCAAAATTTGAATCTTAATATGATCATACTCAATGAAAGACATGTACATTCATTCTCCACCATTTGGTGAAATTTCATAGCATTATCTACGGGGAAACTCTGGTATTATTCACGCTCCAGTCACATGGTAGTCAACTTTGTATAATAGACTACAAGGGTCCTATTTTTTTGATTAACTTTCTTTCAAAGATCATAAGCCTTAGTATCATTGTCCCGTTGAGAATATGTATGGGATATTGTAGTCTAAATTTTATTTGGAGTATTAAGTAATGAAAAATCACGACTGATAGAGGGTTGCGTTGAGTTGAGCAACCAAGACATTGCCAAAACATTTTCAGATGGCTACGACTTTAAAGGGGTGACTCATTAGGCTTCGTAGTCTCCCACAGTCAAATACCCATCCAATGCAATAGCTCAGACCGATTATAAGCAAGCCTGTGACCATGCTCTAATGCTAAGTTAGATTATGATATCGTTAGAGTTTCGAGAAAAGAGAAAGAGAGAGAATGAGAAAATATGAGAAGAGAGTAGTGGGTTAGGGCATAGTTGTCAAATCGCGTATTGAAAGGTATATCGTTTTTAAAAAATAGTGTATTGTATTGTATTATGTATCGTAAGATACGCGCAATTTAATTTTTAAATAATTATTAATAATATATATATATATATATACCTTTGTAAAAAAAATATAGATTCATAATAATATAACATTTCATTAATACTTCACAAACTATTCAAGTTCCCAACATAGTTTAGTAATATCAAAATTCAAAGACCTCTAATTCAAATTTCTAACATTAACTTCTTGAACAACTTTAATATTAATCAGGAATTTTGAACACAATTGAATAATATTAACAACATACTTTATTTTTATTTTTTTAAACCACAATCACTAAAATGGCGTCATTTCATTGGTTAGTGATTTAAAAATAAACTTTAGTATTAAATGATGTCATTTCAGCCCCAAAAATCAAAATAAAATAAAAAAAAATAGAATCGTCACGTATCGTACTTATCGGTTGTATCATATTGTGTATTGGACGATACAATGTAAAAACGATACAGAGACATGATACGTATCGTTTTTCAGGTATATCGTGACGTATCGTACGATACTAATAACTATGAGTTAGGGTACATAGCTACATCCGAATATATATATATATATATAACCTCAAAGGTACTAAAAATACCCTTAAGGGTTACATCCTATGTAACATAACCTAACATCAGTTTATATTTTCATAACAGACCTTTTCAACATATAGTTCGTTTAATTGGGAATAGAATTAGCTTAATTAATGTAATTTATTATATGGAATTCGAACATAGGATAAATTTAGCTTAATTGATGGAATTTCTTAGATTTAGTTGCCGTAATTAATGAAATTGGTCTGATTGGGTCTTAAATTAGTTAATTAATGTATATCAGATTTGCTTCTATTTGTTCTGAATTTGATGATATGATTAATTTATTTAATGAAATGGATTAGATTTTGTTCCGATTTATGAAGAACTTTAACTTATTTAATTTGCCTATTTTGATTTAATCTTGAAGTAAGTATTAATTGAATAAATTGTTCTATTATTCAAATAATTTGGAGAGGCAAAATTATCTTTTCATCTGATAGTTTGAGTACAAAATTGTCTTACAAGACTAGAGTCCTGCACTAGATAGGCATTCCTGGAATTATTAGAACTTTTGGCTGACAAGCATTTATCACTGCCTTCAGTAATGTTTATTAGGCAGAAGCTGATTGTGTGTCATTACTTACAATTGTCAAGGAGTCGATGTGCCATTAGTGAAATGTTAGGGTGGCTCATGATGAACTTACCCAATTGTTTATATGAAAGCCAAACTGAAATGGCACAAAGAATATGCATCTTGCCTCTCCAATCTATTCCATACAAAGTTATTGTTTGTCGCCAAAGGTCATTATGTCTTTTCATCAAATTTAGGTTGGATTCCCTCTGGCCTTCCTATTTAAGAAACATCATACGTATGCATTAATCATGCAATTCCAATGCTCCATATATAATTCTTGACCATTATTTGTGAAATATATGAACTAAAGATGGTTCTATGCCCGACCAGACTATTTAACATCCTCCATATGAAATTCCTAAGTCTTACATGGATTAGACTGATCACAACTGATCAGTGAAAAATTCTGACACCAATCATTTACGTTGCTTCTTTGATAGAGAATTATGGTATAATTCATTTTAACCTGGTATTCTGATCCTAATTTATTGCACTTGCAGAAGTGAGGTATTTTATTTAAATATACTTTGACCAGAATGTGCCGTTTAAAGTAATAATACGAAATGTTGTCTCCAACAATTATATTTGAATTTTGGGTTAATCTCATTTTACACTCCGAAAGATAGTTCGAATCTCAATTTACACCCTCAAAGAGCAAAAATCTCAATTTACACCCTCAAAGATAAAATTTGTATCAATGTGCACCCCCAAAGATCAAAAATCTCAATTTGCACCCTCAAAGATAGAAATTTGTATCAATGTGCACCCCTAAAGATAAAAAATCTCAATTTTCACAATCAAAGATAGAAATTTATATCAATGTGCACCCCAAAGATAAAAAATCTCAATTTGCACTCTCAAATATAAAAATTTGTATCATTATACACCTAAAACTAAATTGATAAATTATACCTAGATTCTCTCATGTTTGTCACTTAATCATTTGAACCTCTTTACATTTAGAATATTACTCCTACATCTCATGACATTTATGCACGTACAACATGTAACCCATTTTCATTGATATCTGTTAATATAACCGTTAAAAAATATAATTTTATCCTAATAAAAAATTATAATTTCATATTACCCTTATTTTATGGGTCCAATATACTCTAAAGTTCAAAATCAAGCTTACCATTTGAATGTCTAATAAAATGTAGATATTTATATAATGTTTTTCATATTTTCCTTTTTATAAATATCTACATTCTATTAGACATTCAAATGGTAAGCTTGATTTTGAACTTTAGAGTATATCGAATCCACAAAATAAAGGGTAATATGAAATTATAATTTTTTATTAAGATAAAATCATATTTTTTAACGATTATATTAATAGATATCAACGAAAAGTGGTTATTTTCACACATGTACAAACGTCATGAGATGTAGGGGTAATATTCTAAATGTGAAGGGTTTCAAATGATTAAGTGACAAACATGAGGGGATCTAGGTATAATTTATCAATTTAGTTTTAGGTGCACATTAATACAAATTTCTATCTTTGAAGGTACAAATTGAGATTTTTGATCTTTGGGGGTGTACATTGATACAATTTTCTATCTTTGAGGGTGCAAATTAAAATTTTAATCTTTGGAGGTGTAAATTGAGATTCGAACGATCTTTCGGGGTACAAAATGAGATTAACCCTTGAATTCTAAAGAATGCATTTTAGTAGACTTAATCTAGTAAACTTTCTCATGTTCTTTTTGATACAGGTTGTCCTTTTTGCTAGGGTTATACACTTCCAGTGCCATACTGCAGTTGTAGTGAGGCATCTGTTATAGGTGTATAGCTTTACAACAGAAATCTTTTATGATTAAAAGTTGTGAATTTTATAAAATCTTTTTTACTCAAAAAAAAAAAAAAGAAAATTAGCTCCACTAGAGCTGCCATTGGTTAACCCAGTCATGAGAGTTTGTACCAGTATTTGGAACATGAAGAGGGTGCCGTTTTTCCATGACATTGGTGAGCAATCATAGGTGGTCGGAGATAGAAGTGAGTAATTTATGTATTGTGAGGGTTATTCAGGGCACGAGGTGGAGTTGTGGTGGGACAAAGGGGCTGTTGGGAAAATAGGTTTTCCCACAAGTGTAAATCAATGGAAGCAATATAAATAAAATAACAGAAAATAAATAAGCACACAAGATTTACGTGGTTCCCTCAAATAACTTGAGGTACATCCACGACGATCGATAGGTCAGTTTCTTCCACTATCACCAAATCAGATTACAAAGTGGCCAAAAGGCATAAGCCTTACAAACACACCAAGGTGTAAATCACAAGAGGAAAATACCTCACAAAATAAGTGAACCAAATCTCCAAGAACAAATCGCAAGAAACCCAAATATCAAGTGAAGAAATGTTACCCACTTGAAGAACAAATTTGCAGATTTTTCTGGCACCAAAAAGGAGAAGAAGAAGGCTGAATTTTTGTTGAACCAAAGACTGCCGAAAATATGTCTTCTTGTCAAACCAACAGAGAAGAGATGAACCAAAGAAAAGGACAAAATTTATAGTCTTTGGTGGCTGCCAAATTCCTTTTAACTTGAAGACTCCAAACCAAGTCTTGGATAAGAGTCATACACGGGTAAGCCACCAAAAAATTAGCAAATTGATGAGTCCCACAAAGGAGGGAAACCCAACAGAGTTGTGGTGGGACAAAGGGGCATTGGGTTTCAAGAACCAAGTAATAATCACGACGCTTTTGATATTTCTGTTGTTTGTTTTTTATTTTGATTGTAAAAGTATGTTCTTTCTATTTTTGATTAGATCACATATTACTTTGATATTATGGAGTGATTATATAACGTTAGATTTCACCCTTCAGTGTGTGGAATGGCATGCAAACTGCAACTACATTGCAACCGGATCTAGTGACAAAACTGTTTGTTTGTGGGATGTACAGAGTGGGGAGTGTGTTAGAATTTTTATTGGTCATAGGAGTATGATCTTATCCCTGGCAATGTCACCTGATGGTCGGTACATGGCATCTGGTGATGAAGATGGCACAATTATGATGTGGGATCTCTCGACTGGTCGTTGTGTTACTCCTTTGCTGGGTCATACTTCCTGTGTATGGACACTTGCTTTCAGGTTGGATTCGTTTCTTGATATCGATAAAATTTCCCATAAAATACTTCAAATCATTGGAAATATTGTAAGATTGGCCTTTTTGGTTGAATCAATTGATAAATTTCTCGTCTTGAATTCCTGTTTTCTGCTTCAGCTGCGAAGGTGCACTTCTTGCATCTGGTTCTGCTGATTGCACCGTGAAGTTATGGGATGTGACAACAAGCACAAAGATGCTAAAACTAGAAGAAAAGTAAGTTTCTGAAATGAAAATTACATAGCACTATCTCTGTATTTTTTTTACTGTTGGGGAGATTTAAGAAAAAATAATTATGTTTTTGGTCAGCAAAAGTGGAAATACAAACAGGCTCAGATCATTGAAGACTCTACCTACCAAATCCACTCCAGTCTACTCTTTGCAGGTAAATATGCTGAATGACTTAATTTTTTTACTTTATGGTATTATTTGCGGAAAGTTGTTCCAAAGTATTGAAGTTTATATTCTTGTTCTGGAACAGTTCTCAAGAAGGAATCTTCTCTTTGCTGCTGGGGTTCTCTCGAAAACTTCATAACTTGGCCACCTGATGAATAAAACAACTTTACTGAAGATGATTGCGTTATATAGGCAGGCATGTACAAATTTTGCTGTATTGTGCCTTGTGCAAGTTACCGCTCCTGCAAATTGTGTTGTGTTATTTCTAGACAAATATATTTGTAAAATGTTAGGCAGCCTAGTAAGTTTACTTTTCCTGTTTCCTCTTTCTTCCTCAAAATCCATTTATTGTATTAATTCATGGTTAGTTTAGCTGCGCCAATGTGTTCTTAGTTTATGTTTCAGAAGAGCACATTTCTCAGGATTGGGGACAATTGTATATTGGTTGTTTCCAATTGAATTCTGTGCACTAAAATGGCAGCAGTATAACACAAGATCGAGTCGTTCTATGTTATGTTAGTTTTCTTGAATATATCTGTTAATGTAGTGCCTGCCTGAATTGAGATGTTACACTCTAGCTTCCTACACTTCGTCCCAAAACCAGGACCTTTCTTGTCTCTTGACCGATGAGTTCTAAGTCTCCTCGCCCAAGTGAGCGTTCGAGTTTGGGAATCAAACTGCTATATAGATGAGAGTTTTTTTCATTGGATATGGGCCTACTTCTTGGTAAGATGTTATGCTCGTTCTTGGGTAAAATTGAAAATAGAGGATCTACATGTCTATTTTTGGATTTTCTGGGATTTTTTGGACGCCAACACCATATAAATGTGCAAAGCATGAATGTTTATTACTATAAAGAATGGCTAGTATGCATACTCGGGATTCTTCTCTACAAAGCCTATTCAGGTAATTCAAATGTTCACTGTGTGACTGTGTCCCCGCATCTGGCAATCACAAGATTTATTTTCTTTTTTCGTGAAAGGCCCAACAGATCACTTGTTTGGTCTGAGTTTCACATTCCAGCACTAGGAATGAGTTTTTTCTCCTCCTTTTTTGGGTTGATGCTCTAACCCACCTGGTTTCCTGAAATCAAGTTTTCGAAAGATGTAACGCCCCAAAAACCCCCTTGGGTGACATTACATTCTAAAAACCATTCACCCCATGAAAGCATTACGTAAATTCATCACGACGAAAGTTCATTCATCAACCATTCATATTTTAACAAAATTTGGGCAGAGTCTCCTTTGTACGGGGAGCTTTACCCAAAACACAACCTGTACAATTATATTACAATTGACCACACCGGGTCCACATATGCATAACTATTGACCACACCGGGTCTATTTATCCATCATAAAATAAACTTTCATTCATCATATGTCATATCCACACTATCATCCCAAAAGAATAGGTCCAATCTTGGCCTTTACATCTCCACAATGTAATAATATAACGCAGCGAAAATAACAAAAAAAAAGAACTAGACTTCAAAAGGATATTCTAAGTATAATCTAGTCTAGAACAAAATAAAAGTGTCGCTCTAAGCGTCCACCTCGGGATCCACATTCCCTTCAAGCGGAGTCTCCCAATGGGCGGGCTCCTCGGCTCCTAACTCCTCCTCAAGTGTGAAATCTGAAAATGTTATTTGTAGGGGGTGAGCACGAAGCTCTGTAGCAAAATCCTCTCAACTCATACAAGGTTTATAAAAATATATAAAAGGGTCGGTCTCATTTTTCAACATAGCATAGATACATAATTTGAAATGAAACGGGTGCATTTTTCAACGAATCTCAAGTTTAAGTAACAATAGTAATAGAAATGAGCAATTTCAACCAAGTGCTAATAAACATCCATTGCCAAAATATAAATCATTTCCCACACATGATATCATATTGTCCTCTCTAACGGGAGCATCCTTACAAGGAACCTCTCACCCTCAAGATTTGGTTTCTCAAGCATCCTTACAAGGAACCTCTTGAGAAAATCACATACTGTCCTCTTTTGGTGTGAGCATCCTTACAAGGAACCTCTCACCCTCAAGATTTGGTTTCTCAAGCATCCTTACAAGGAACCTCTTGAGATGGAATGAGCATCCTTACAAGGAACCTCTCATCCATGTTCATTCCAACAACCATACAAGATCACATCATCCCAACAATCGTCACACATAACCAATGATTCCATAAATCTCCAATTTACAAGCAAATTTCCAAAGATCCACAAATCCATTATGAGGCAATTTCAATAAACAATTAGGAAAATACAATATCACCACAACATCATTTATTACTCAACACAAACCACTAAAGTTTTCAAAGCCAAGATTGAGTGACTATAGAGAGAAAAATCCATATTTCTCAAAAGTTAGGGTTGAGAGCAAAAACAAGAGAAAGTAGTTACCCAACCATAACATTGTTTAGAACATGATAATATTTGCATAGACATCAAGAATCAAAGGTTTCCTAACATACATCTAAGATTTAGATCAAAAAAAAAAAAAACCTATATGTATACATAGCCCTAGTCTCAATGTAAGAGAAAGAGAAGAAATCCCCTACCTTGAATCAAAGTTTCAAACCAAAACCTCAAGCTCTAATGACCTCCTTTCTCCCTTTCCTCCTTTCCTCTATCTTCCCCAAGGGTGCTAAGGGGTTTGGGGGTGAGAGATGTGAGAAAAATGGAAGAAATTGGCTGGATTCTGTGTTTTAAACACAGCAGTCCGCGACAAATCACTGTTCATGGCTGAATTTGAGTTTTTTTCCAAAATTACAGTTTTGCCACTAAAAATCTCCAATTTGATCCATACGACTACCCTAAGGTTTTTCGACGTTCCGGATTCATTTTTAATGTTATTTTAACCTAAAAACATTGCTTTTTATGATTTATTTCAAAACTAAAATAAATTCACACTTGGAACATTAAAATTTCTATTTTATTCCTTCGAACTACTATAGGTGATATCCTTACGATTTTAATATATATATGGTTTATTCTTAAGTCATTACATATAGAAGAATCACTAAACAAGTACATTAATATATTAATGTAAACATATGGGGTTTTACACCTTCAAGGTCTAATAAGAAAGCACAACCCTTTACTATCCAAGGAGCACCATAGTGCAGATTTTTGGTCAACTTCATAGAATAAACTGATTTGACTCAGGTATTTCTAGGAGGTGTAACCTATATGGTTGGAAAGATATACGAGTTAGGGTTCTAACAAAAATAACGGTGCACAATTCGGACTTTCCAATAAAGAGTTATGATGAAATTAGCGAAAGGTAGTCTGCCGGACAGATTTTTGGACAGTGTAGACACTACTTCGTAATATGGACATAACTCCTTCCTCCTAGTTCCGATTGAGATGATTCAAGGTGATATGGAATCCTAAGAGAGAGCTCTACAAATTTCATGTTTTAAGTTTTGAGAGATATGGACTGCATCAAGGTCGAAATCGAGCTTGATGTTACAGCCAGTGCACTGTTCATCCCTTTTTCATTCTACCAAATTCAAACACACATCACTACACATATCCCCATTTTTACAACAATTATTTACTATATATCTATATACATATATAAAAGAAAATGCGGGGTGTTACAATCCACCCCCCTTAAAGAAAGTTTCGTCCTCGAAACTTACCTCAAGTAGCGAACAAATGTGGGTACTTCTCTCGCATTTCTAGCTCCGGTTCCCATGTAGCTTCTTCCACTCCATGGTGTTGCCACAAGACTTTCACCAATTTGATGACTTTGTTGCGAAGCACTTTCTCCTTGGCGTCGAGAATCTTCACTGGTTGTTCTTCATAGGTTGCTCCATCTTGAATTTCAATATCTTCTAAGTCTACAACCGGCGTTGCATCCGATTTACACTTCCTCAACATGGACACATGGAATACGTCGTGTACTCCCGATAACTGAGCTGGTAACCGCAACTGATATGCCGCCTTGCCCACCACTTTGATCACTTCAAATGGCCCGGTATACCTTGGCGCTAACTTTCCCTTCTTGCCGAATCTAAATACTCCTTTCTGGGGCGACACTTTGAGAAACACATAGTCCCCCTCTTTGAATTCTAATGGTCTTCGTCTTTGATCCGCGTAGCTTTTCTGTCTACTCTGTGCTGTGCGTAGTCTCTCCCGGATGAGTTGAATTTTCTCTGTAGTCTCTCGAACAATTTCTGGCCCAAACAAACTACTCTCGCCCGCTTCTAACCAACACGTCGGGGATCTACATGGTCTTCCATACAAGGCCTCATAGGGTGCCATTCCAATACTGGTCTGATAGCTGTTGTTGTATGCAAATTCCACCAACGGTAAATGGTCACTCCAACTTCCCTTGAAGTCCAACGCGCAAGCTCGTAACATGTCTTCCACGATTTGTATCACCCTCTCGGATTGGCCATCCGTTTGGGGATGAAAGGTTGTGCTGAAATGTAACTCTGTCCCCATAGCTTGTTGTAGACTTTGCCAAAATCGCGCCACAAACCGAGAATCACGATCCGACACAATGGAGAGCGGAACTCCGTGCAACCTAACAATCTCACAGATATAGAGCTTGCTCAACGTCTCTAATGAGTCTGTGGTCTTCATACCCAAGAAATGAGCGGACTTGGTGAGTCTATCCACAATGACCCACACTGCATTATGCCTGCGCGACGTCCGTGGTAAACCCGACACGAAGTCCATGGTGATGTGATCCCACTTCCACTCTGGAATAGGCAAAGACTGTAGGACTCCTCCTGGCCTTTGATGCTCAATCTTCACCTGCTGGCACACCGCACATTTTGCCACATACTTGGCTACATCTCGCTTCATTCCCCTCCACCAGTATTGACGCTTCATGTCCCTATACATCTTTGTGCTACCGGGGTGGATAGCAAACTTGGAGCGATGACACTCCCCAAGTATCTCCTCCTTTAGGGACGAATCATCGGGAACACATAGCTTCTCCCCATATCTCAACTCTCCATTCTTCCAAGACCATCCTCCCATCGCTTCCCCATTCTCCAATCGGGCTCTAATCAAATCGAGTTCCGAATCCAGGCATTGCAACTCCACAACCCGTTGTCGAAGCGTCGATTGAGCTACAAGGTTGAATAGATATGATTGATACACCGGTCCATCCACCCATAGATCGTACTCCTCCAATGCATCAATCATTTTCCACCTATTTACCGCAAGAGAATTGATTTCACCCCGAGACTTCCTGCTAAGAGCGTCGGCAACTACATTGGCCTTCCCTGGATGGTAGTTGAGTGTGAACTCATAATCTTCCAAGTACTCAATCCACCTTCTCTGCCGGAGATTCAAGTCTTTCTGTGTGAAGATATACTTGAGGCTTTTATGGTCCGAAAACACTTGAAATTTTTCCCCGTATAAATAACATCTCCACAACTTAAGAGCAAACACCACTGCAGCCAGCTCCAAGTCGTGTGTGGGATAATTCTGCTCGTGCACCTTGAGTTGCCTCGAGCCATAAGCCACTACCTTCCCTCCTTGCATTAGAACGCATCCCAATCCTCCTAGTGAAACATCGGTGTAGACATCGTAGCCTTCCCCACTACTCGGAATAATGAGGATAGGTGAAGTCGTCAACTTCTCCTTCAAGGTGCGAAAAGCTAGTTCACACGCTTGAGTCCACAAAAATTTCTCCCCCTTCTTTGTAAGGCGAGTCATCGGCATCGCAATCTTGGAGAACCCTTCCACAAACCTACGATAATAGCCGGCTAACCCCAAGAAACTCCGTACTTCTGTCACGTTCTTCGGTGGTTCCCATTTCATCACGGCCTCAATCTTTGCTGGATCAACCGCTACTCCTTGCTCGGACACAACATGGCCAAGGAACTTCACTTCCTTCATCCAAAACTCACACTTGCTCATCTTTGCATATAACTTATGTTCTCTCAATGTTTGTAGCACAATAGAGAGATGACGAGCATGTTCCTCCTGAGTCTGTGAGTAAATCAATATGTCATCAATAAACACAATGACAAATTGATCGAGGTATGGCCGAAAGACTCTGTGCATCAAATCCATGAAGGCTGCGGGGGCATTAGTCAATCCGAATGGCATCACCGTATACTCGAAATGACCATATCGGGTACGGAAAGCAGTCTTAGGAATATCCTCCTCCTTAATTCGCAGCTGATGATACCCCGTGCGAAGATCAATCTTGGAGTAATACTTTGAACCCTCCAACTGATCAAATAAGTCATCAATTCTCGGCAACGGATACTTATTCTTCACGGTAACCCGATTCAACCTCCGGTAATCCGTGCACAACCGTAGAGTCTCATCCGTTTTCTTCACAAAGAGGACCGGGGCTCCCCAAGGTGAAGTGCTTAGACGGATAAACCCAATCGCCAACAATTGATCCAACTGCTTCCTTAGCTCCTTCAACTCCAAAGGTGCCATCCGGTAGGGAGCAATGGATATGGGTTCGGTTCCCGGATAGAGATCGATCTTGAACTCAATTTCCCTATGTGGCGGTAATCCAGGTAATTCCTCAGGAAAAACATCCGAAAACTCCGATACAATTAACACCACATCCGTATGGAGTTTATCCATGTTATCTCCCATCAAGCTAGCTAAGAAACTCAAATGACTTCCCGCTTTCGCTTTTAAGAATCTACTACCCGTAGTAGGAAATGGATGGAAAGAATCTCGGTTATTCACAAAACTGAAAATTACTCCTCCCGGCAATTGAAATGTAATCCGCTTGCGGAAACAATCCAGTACCGCACGAAAAGTGGATAACAAGTTCATCCCAAAAATCACGTCATACCCCTTCATCTCTAAAGCAATCAAATCCACAATCAATTCGTGCTCCCCAATACGAAGCACACAACCCTTGCAGACTCGGCTAGTACCCAATTGTTCTCCCGTAGGCAAGTCAACAGTCAAAGCATGTTCTAACTTCTCGAAACCCAATCCCAAATTCATAGCATATGCAGTACGTATAAAAGAATGAGTAGCACCGGGATCAAATAAGATTCGGGCCCAGGAATTGTAGAGAAGAATGATACCTTCCACAACGGCATTGGCAATGTCCTCCTCCGGCTGAGTCAAAGCAAATACTCGCCCTTGGTTGGTGCCGCCGGGGGCTTGAGTTTGTATCGGTCGATGCGGTGCAGGCCTCGGTGGTGGTGGTTGGGCTGCTGGTACTTGTCTTGCGGTCTGGATAGGCCCCTGAGGTGGAAAAACTGGGCAATGCATCCGAATATGTCCCACACCTCCGCATGCAAAGCAAGATCGTGGGATAATACCAGCTCTAGTCTGAGTGTCTCCCTCTCCTCGGGCTGTCAAAAGTCGCTGTCCACCTGTCGGGTCTGGGCGACGGTATGGTGTCGGTCTCTGTGCCCCACTAGTGCTAGCACCCGTCCGGATTGGACCTCCTCTCAA
This sequence comes from Ilex paraguariensis, assembly GCA_963454935.2. NCBI lineage: Eukaryota > Viridiplantae > Streptophyta > Magnoliopsida > Aquifoliales > Aquifoliaceae > Ilex > Ilex paraguariensis. The sequence goes on along the minus strand of CAUOFW020001634.1, from coordinate 20,167 downwards.
GAAGCCCTGTCGTCGCTGGCTATCCTCTATGTCTCTCTCTACCAGTGCAGCTCTGTCCACCAAGTCCCCATACTCCCTAATCTTGAGAGCCACCAACTTCTCCCGGATGACCGGCCTCAGTCCCTGCTCAAATCGCTTAGCCCTGTCGGCCTCCGTAGATATAAATCCTGTAGCATAACGGGAGAGCTCGTCAAACCTCCTTTCGTACTCGGCCACCGTCGTGCTACCCTGTCGTAGAGCAAGAAAGTCAGCCTTCATTCGATCTCTGACTGATTCAGGAAAGTACTTGTCTTGAAATATTTGGTCGAACTCCTCCCAAGTGAGTGCATCAGTGTTCCTCCGTCTCTTGACCGAATCCCACCAATGGTCGGCCTCCCCCTCTAACAAATAGGTCGCCAAGCCAACCCTCAAATCTTCGGCAACTCCCATGCCGTCACATACCTTCTTCACTCTGCGTATCCACTTGTCCGCATCCAAAGGGTTAGAGCTCCCTTGGAAGGTGGGTGGATGTTGTCTCAGAAATTCTCGAAGAACCACCATCCTTCGATCTCCATTTCCAATTTCGGGTACTTGCGCTAGTGGTTGAGCTCCACCATTATGGTTGTTGTTCCCATTCTGGTTTTGTACCAAAGTGGTGAGCTCCTTCAAGCATTGATAGATGCCATTCATGGCATCGGGAGGTGGTGGTGGTGGTGGATTTGCTTGACCTCCACGACCACGCCCACGTCCACGTCCTCGTCCTCGTCCTCCATCCATCCTGCACATCAATTCACAATTTAATTTCATTGAGGTACAAGACATCCTAATTATTGCTTTAATTTAAAGCCTAAGATTTATATAAAACATAGATCAACAATTTCGTTCAACCTAATCCTGTCTTTCTAGTGGTAATCCATAACCTACAGCTCCCATGTAAGACCTAAAGCCTAAGCTTTGATACCAAATTTGTAACGCCCCAAAAACCCCCTTGGGTGACATTACATTCTAAAAACCATTCACCCCATGAGAGCATTACGTAAATTCATCACGACGAAAGTTCATTCATCAACCATTCATATTTTAACAAAATTTGGGCAGAGTCTCCTTTGTACGGGGAGCTTTACCCAAAACACAACCTGTACAATTATATTACAATTGACCACACCGGGTCCACATATGCATAACTATTGACCACACCGGGTCTATTTATCCATCATAAAATAAACTTTCATTCATCATATGTCATATCCACACTATCATCCCAAAAGAATAGGTCCAATCTTGGCCTTTACATCTCCACAATGTAATAATATAACGCAGCGAAAATAACAAAAAAAAAAAGAACTAGACTTCAAAAGGATATTCTAAGTATAATCTAGTCTAGAACAAAATAAAAGTGTCGCTCTAAGCGTCCACCTCGGGATCCACATTCCCTTCAAGCGGAGTCTCCCAATGGGCGGGCTCCTCGGCTCCTAACTCCTCCTCAAGTGTGAAATCTGAAAATGTTATTTGTAGGGGGTGAGCACGAAGCTCTGTAGCAAAATCCTCTCAACTCATACAAGGTTTATAAAAATATATAAAAGGGTCGGTCTCATTTTTCAACATAGCATAGATACATAATTTGAAATGAAACGGGTGCATTTTTCAACGAATCTCAAGTTTAAGTAACAATAGTAATAGAAATGAGCAATTTCAACCAAGTGCTAATAAACATCCATTGCCAAAATATAAATCATTTCTCACACATGATATCATATTGTCCTCTCTAACGGGAGCATCCTTACAAGGAACCTCTCACCCTCAAGATTTGGTTTCTCAAGCATCCTTACAAGGAACCTCTTGAGAAAATCACATACTGTCCTCTTTTGGTGTGACCATCCTTACAAGGAACCTCTCACCCTCAAGATTTGGTTTCTCAAGCATCCTTATAAGGAACCTCTTGAGATGGAATGAACATCCTTACAAGGAACCTCTCATCCATGTTCATTCCAACAACCATACAAGATCACATCATCCCAACAATCGTCACACATAACTAATGATTCCATAAATCTCCAATTTACAAGCAAATTTCCAAAGATCCACAAATCCATTATGAGGCAATTTCAATAAACAATTAGGAAAATACAAAATATCACCACAACATCATTTATTACTCAACACAAACCACTAAAGTTTTCAAAACCAAGATTGAGTGACTATAGAGAGAAAAATTCATATTTCTCAAAAGTTAGGGTTGAGAGCAAAAACAAGAGAAAGTAGTTACCCAACCATAACATTGTTTAGAACATGATAATATTTGCATAGACATCAAGAATCAAAGGTTTCCTAACATACATCTAAGATTTAGATCAAAAAAAAAAAAACCTATATGTATACATAGCCCTAGTCTCAATGTAAGAGAAAGAGAAGAAATTTTCTACCTTGAATCAAAGTTTCAAACCAAAAACCCAAGCTCTAATGACCTCATTTATCCCTTTCCTCCTTTCCTCTATCTTCCCCAAGGGTGCTAAGGGGTTTGGGGGTGAGAGATGTGAGAAAAAATGGAAGAAATTGGCTAGATTCTGTGTTTTAAATACAGCAGTCCGCGACAAATCACTGTTTATGGCTGAATTTTGAGTTTTTTTTCAAAATTACAGTTTTGCCACTAAAAATCTACAATTTGATCCATACGACTACCCTAAGGTTTTTCGACGTTCCGGATTCATTTTTAATGTTATTTTAACCTAAAAACATTGCTTTTTATGATTTATTTCAAAACTAAAATAAATTCACACTTGGAACATTAAAATTTCTATTTTATTCCTTCGAACTACTATAGGTGATATCCTTACGATTTTAATATATATATGGTTTATTCTTAAGTCATTACATATAGAAGAATCACTAAACAAGTACATTAATATATTAATGTAAACATATGGGGTTTTACACCTTCAAGGTCTAATAAGAAAGCACAACCCTTTACTATCCAAGGAGCACCATAGTGCAGATTTTTGATCAACTTCATAGAATAAACTGATTTGACTCAGGTATTTCTAGGAGGTGTAACCTATATGGTTGGAAAGATATACGAGTTAGGGTTCTAACAAAAATAACGGTGCACAATTCGGACTTTCCAATAAAGAGTTATGATGAAATTAGCGAAAGGTAGTCTGCCGGACAGATTTTTGGACAGTGTAGACACTACTTCGTAATATGGACATAACTCCTTCCTCCTAGTTCCGATTGAGATGATTCAAGGTGATATGGAATCCTAAGAGAGAGCTCTAAAATTTCATGTTTTAAGTTTTGAGAGATATGGACTGCATCAAGGTCGAAATCGAGCTTGATGTTACAGCCAGTGCACTGTTCATCCCTTTTTCATTCTACCAAATTCAAACACACATCACTACACATATCCCCATTTTTACAACAATTATTTACTATATATCTATATACATATATAAAAGAAAATGCGGGGTGTTACAAAAGATGAATTCGCTGAAAAAAAAAAGGAAAAAAAAACTTGATTTTGAAACACGTCTTTAACTCGACAAGATAAAATCGCATATGAAAATCACGCTTTTGCAATTTTAAATCACTAATTTTCTCATTTTACCGGGTAAGTTTTAAAACACTAGTTTTCAAAAAGCGCGTGCATTTGAAAAATTATGTTCACAGGTGCACGGAATTAGGAAATAAGTTCAAAATGCATGGGGTTTAGCTGAAAACTGTAAACTACCATTTGTTGATAGAAATTATCTTTCTATATTCAAACTCACTTGAATTCAAAACAATTAAAAACTAAGAGAGAGTATATGAAAGAATTCAAATCATAACCTTGTATCCTCTTCCTTTTTTGGGTGCAAAATTGAGAATTATAATTATGTTAAGGCACTACATTGATGTCCATACATTAAAGCAACTTCAAGGGGGAGTTGCATCAAGGGTGGCAACTCCCATATGCCACCCTAAATTCAAAAATTTTTACTCCAAGGGGGTGACATCAAGGGTTGAAAAAAAAGCATTAAGGCTCTTGGAGTGAAATTTTTGACAAATTTGGAGAGAGAAAGAGAGGTTACAAATGAGTCGATGAATATAAATCTGTTATATAAATATAGATCTAAAGATTCATATAGATTGATGAATAAAAATATGAAAATAGCACCCCATTTTTGACACCTGTCATTATAGCAGATTTATAATTCAAGGATGCCCAAACACTGTTCAAAGTTACAAATGAGTGATTTGACACCCAAAAATGACAACTCCTTTTGGAGTTGCTCTTAGAACCCTCCTTTGTACATTTTCCTTCAAATCTAGATATCTTTCAATACATTTTTTCTTTAATTCCATTTGATTAACAATTTATTGATAACTTTCTTTAACTTTTGTTTTAAGTGTATATCCAACTTTGCCAATTTTTTCTTATCTGTGCTTCATTTTTTCAAGTTTAACCTATATGATAAATTTGATTACATATAGATCAATTTTACTCTATGATTATCAAAATTATTTTTGGTTTTACGATGAAATTGATTTTCTTTGCTCATAAAAAATTACTTCAAAAAAAATGTTGCCAAAAGCAACTTTGACACCCCTAATACTGAGATAAGTCATTAATACAACAAGAAAGAAATAACACAACCCTTGAATTGGTAGATAGGGTTTCGCCTTAGTTGGTATTGCAACATGAAGTTCACCTGTCAAAAACAATTTTCCTTCAATTTGGAACCTAGCAATTTCAATATTTGTTGATTTCGGTCATGTTCATTCGTTGAGTGTTATTCAATTGAGTTTCCCTTAATATGGTGTGGCAACAAATATTACCGGCCCTATTTGAACCCATTAGTGAGACACGATGAATGTAACAATGGATGATTGAAACTGACCCAAGTGTTAAACTGAAGAGATCCGGATCCTCCATTTCTCATCATCTTGAACCATATCATAAGACGAAGGTCTCTTATCCCTCCTAAAGTAATCCCCACCAATATCTCAATTTTTCCATTGCTCACATTATAAGCAATTGCTCTCATTGTCGTCTCTGTCATCATTGGCATTAGTCCTATCCTGAAAGAAGGTGTTTCATACTATTGTATCAACACTTTAACATTGCCAGATACAAGTCCATACCTTGTATTTGAACATTGAACACTAAATCATATATCTAGCAGCAAAGTGCTAACATCTCAACACAATGATTTTTTACCTGGATTCAGTCAAGAAGAGGGCTTCTTTGCTATTCTTTCAAAGTAGTCTTGATGACAAGAAGTTTGAAGCCTTAAGAAACCGGTTTTTTTAAGCAGACAAGTTCCGTCCTCTTAATCTAAGTGCAGTTCACTTTTTTGACTTGAAACACTTAGTCGAGTTGATGGCGAGATTAGAGGCTCAAGAGGAAGCACCGGCCAATGGTGCTTTTATAAAAGTATGGTCACCGGTGGCTAATACCTTCTCGACACAATAGAACCTGCAATTCACTCTCAATTTGCTTCTGTGGGGAGGGATAGTTTTCGTACACTGGATTTATTGGACGCATTCCTTCCCACAGTAGGGATCAACTGTCCAATGAATTCAAATTGCTTCTTCAGTAAAACTGCTCAACCTGTGACCATGAAACACAAACACCAAAAAAAAATGAAAATCTTAATTTTTACCCAAAAAAAAATTTACGAGGCATGTCGTTACACCCCAAAGTACCAAAAAGATTGGATGAAACACAATTCAAAATCATGGCAGAAGTGAAAGTTTCAATTGGGTTTTTTTTAAAAAAAAGAGTGTCATCTTGAAATTCTATAATTGCATTTTTTTAATTACAATTTTCACATGTGATCATCATTCAAACATAATTTTCAGAAAATTCATGTACTTTTCTCAAACTCAAAGGGCATGATACATAAATGGACATTCGACAATTGCATAAAAAAATAGCAAAGGAAATTCGATGCACCTGCAAAATCCTTCAATGCTGAGCTGAGCAACAATAACATTACTCAATCATTTGCAGTTCCTGATTCATACTGCATTCGAAGAATCAATCCAGAGAAAAATGTAAGCTACAAAGAACCATACAACACCACAAATAAAATGTCCTATCTTTGAAGTTCAAAAAGCACAAGTATAGAAGAAAAATACAAATCAAGAATAAATGGTAATAACTCATGAGGAAAAAATTTACCATTCATACTTTTCGGACAAAAAAAAAAAAATTTACCATGCACAGAAAGTCGATCTGCCAAATGTATTCTTTGACATTTTGTTTCGCAACTTCCGCTACTACACTTGGAAATGAATAGCTAACAGCAATGCATGCAAAAGCCTCGAACCTTTTCTTCTTTACCTGTGAGGCCTATAATGACACAGATATCCAAACTTTAGTTTCCAAAATGGAAACATTTATATTAGCTATGGATGAGTTAAATTGATGTATAAATCAGTGCACAAGATCGTTCATCATTTGAGTTCACAAGAAAGAGAACCTTACACGCCCAAGCACGCACAAAAGAAAAAAAGAAAGAAAGAAAGAGAAAAAGAAAGACCGATGATGGGAGTCCAAAAGCCGATCTACCTATTCTATTATGGTCTACCAAAAAGTTCACAAAATCAATCTTATACCTGTGTAGGAAATACATCCAAAAGTTAGAGAAGTATCTAGTTCCAATATATTGATAGTAAACCAAAACAAATCACCAATTACATTTCTACCATTACAACTAAACATGTATATAAAGGCATAGTGCATGCAAATTTAATTTAATGAGCAAACCTCAAGAAAAGAGGGATTGATGATTCCAATGAACCATCAAAGGGATGACTCTGCACAAACTCGCAAAAGAGAGATCCACCACCAAAATCAAAAAGTTGGAACAGTGTGGTTGTAAATGCTAGTCTCAGGACTACTCTCAAGGTCTTACTCTAGCCAATGATGTCAAACCACCATATCAATTGATGATTCAAGGATAAGATAATCAAAACCTTAAAAGGAACATCTGAAGCGTCATAAATTATTAGAACCAATTTGTGCCTTAATTGAGTAGTTCAGTGATCATACTTCTGTTAGGAGGTGTGCTAGTTTTCTACTTGATATATGAGTCTGTACAATTATGGTATTAATACGAGATTATGAGTGATAGAATCCTCATGATTCTCTCTCTCTCTCTCCCTCCCTCTTTTTGAGCTGTGTACACCTTTTCTTTCTCTCCTTTGTTCTTAATTTCTTCTTTGTTTTGCTTCCATTGTTTGCTTAAACTAAAATCAAATGAATTTGCAATTGCAGACACTCCAGAACCACCAACCATAATCTGGACAAAAAAAACAAGTTCTTCATTGTAAAACTAAGGATTGGAAGAAAGAGTAGACGGTACTTAGCATTCAGAAAAACCCTCCTGTCACTCAGTAAAATTATTAAGCCTGTATCCTCCATGCCATGTGAGTCAAACTAATAAGCATATATTCCCCCACCTGCATGAAACGTTTTTGTCTGTGCTTGTACAAAACAGCATCCTCATAAGCAAATTCCATTTCCTCTCAAATGCCCGTCAGTCCAATGTACCTTGTCGCGGGTGCAAAGTGTCGGTGCAAGTACCCCATAAAAAATAAATAAGTACCAAATTTGATTTGCTTTGAAATGTGAAAAAAATATAATGTTTAAACAAAATTGGAATTTATACCACTTAAAACAAATAAATAAAAAGATGGAGAGGGGAGGGGGGAAACCATTGTGCATAACACCCATTTGTCTAGGCACAGAAAACATAATTACAAAGTCATGGTAATAATTTAAAGCTTGTGTCGAGATGTTACGATACGTGGGAATCATTTTTGAATGTTAAAATTGATCCATTTTGGAAGTACAATTGTATTTCAAAATGCAGGCTAAGCAGTGTGCATCGGCCTCCCCCAAATAATAAGATGACAAAAAAAAACAGATGAAAATGAATTTCTAAAACAATTTTCACCAAAACTGTAATATGAAAACACCCCAATTTTACACCTAATTATTGTTTTTGTAGATAATGCAACAATAAGAAATTAATATACCATCATAACAATCAAGCCACAAATTGAATAGTCTTCAAAATCATTAGACCTTTTTGAAAAGGAGTACAAAAAGAATATTACTACTAGAACACTCTTATCGATATCCTTGAATCACAACTAACACTATTACCGACATAATGGGGGCATTGCTCAAGACACACTATATCCAGTAGAAAATTTCATACAACGATTTAGATTTGTTTCAGAGCACATCATATAAAGGACCAGAACAAAAGTAGAAGAGGGAGAAGGGGCTAAAGGAATTTTTTTTTTTTTTTGTAAAATTGACTAATAATCCATACTAAAAGATACATTGATATCAATTTTCCAAAAAAGTGTAATCCCTCCTTTTTCTGTCTAATTAGCACCGATTTTGCCAAATAAAAAAGTTCTATTTATAGCTAAACAAGTCCTTAAAACACAAAAAATTATACATGATTATTTCTAACACTTTTTGCCCAAAAATGGAATATATAACTTCATTGATATTGTCAAATGTGTTGTGCAATTAACTAACCAAATAACCCTAGCAAAGTGGATATGTAACTATGCTGCTATACCAAACGAGCACATATATGACAAAGAGCAGATGATTTAAGAAGCTATTCATCTAGCTTGACACCTTGTAGATGCGAAAATAGAAACTTAAATCAAGCAAGTAGCAGGAAGTGGCCATTGCTCCACTAGCTGCACATTGAGACTAGAACTCTCGAATTTCAAATAGGGAAACCTATTGATAGGAATCGGATTATATTTCGTTATAGTAGGCGCAGATGTAGGGATTATGACTTATTTGTCATTTTATTTTTCAGGGACTTAGTTGCCATTTTAATTATTTATTTATTTTAGAGTTTGTGATCTCCTTATATATATTGGGGATACATATTTATTGTGGGATATTTTTTATTATTATTAACAATTGGTATTGAATGTTTTGCTTCCTTCTCAAATTCTATCTTTTTTTCATCCCCTTCTTTTTCTTTTCTCATCTTTAATTCTTCTCTAATACAATTTACATCAATTTGGTATCAGAATTAATATGATTTACATCAATTTGATATCAAAGCTCAATTTTGATTCGTACCAAAAAAAAAAAAAACATTGTTCATCGTGCACTATTCACTATTCATCGTAGGAATAAAGGATTTATTGTGGGAGACTTTGTCATGGTTCGTGTACGTCCTGAACGTTACCCTAAAAATTCTTTCAAAAAGTCCACTATCTATTCTCATATTCTTCGTAAGCTTGGACCTAATACATATCACCTTGACTACCTTCGAATATGAGTATTAGTCATATTTTCAATGTAGAGCACTTGTTTCCTTATCATGGTACTTTTGAGCCTCTCATGTTGCCAGCAAGTATTCCTACAGGGTGGAGTTACTTTGTCATCAGCATCACCTACAGTTCTTGTTCTTCCACCGTTTTCACTACAGTTACATAATCAGATTACAGATGTACTTGATGATCAGATTTTGGGCTCCTCTGATGGAGGATATCATCATTATCTTGTTTGGTGAATAGATCGTCCACAGACTAATGCTTTATGGATTAGTGAGAAAGAGTTTCGTCGGCTTGACCCTGATCTTCTAGAGCATTATTATGATCATATCTCTTTGGAGACGAATTCTTTTCAGTCGGTGAAAAATAATAGGAATCGAATTATATTTCGTTATAGTATGCACAGACGTAGGGATTAGGAGTTATTTGTTATTTTATTTTTAGGGACTTGGTTATCATTTTGATTATTTATTTATTTTTTGTGATCTCCTTATTTATATATATATAGGGGATACATATTTGTTGTGAGATATTTTTTATTATTATTAACGAATGGTATTAAATATTTTACTTCCTTCTCAAATTCTCTCTCTTTTCGCATCCATTTCTTCTTCTGTTCTCATCTCTAATGCAATCTACATCACCTATCCCCTATATTCAACTAGAATTCAAATCCTTAAACACGTAAGTAAATAATTTTATTGTTCCTCTCCGTCTGCCACTGTTGGCCACTTTGAAGTAGAATTAGACTCTATACCCTGACACACAAAATAGAGAAGGCAGTGTGATACAGAACCTGCTTCGCATGATATGCAAACATATGCAAAATGAGCTAGAAATATTGAATTCTATCTAGCGTACTCAACTTTCCCTTTTTTCCAGAAAGTAGCGTACTCAATTTTTTCCTGAAAGCAAGACAATGTATGGAGCTCATTCTAGGCATGTTCCTCTATGCTACCTAAATTTTTTGTGGGGTGAACAAGAAGAATAGAAGAAAGGAGGAAATGAAACAATAGGAGAAAACATCAACATATTTGAACTCTCCTAGACTCCTAGTGACAATAGGGTATTATCAAGAGAAGAGAAAAGAAGTAAACTCCATGAAAGAATTCTAAAAAGTAAAAATTCACAAGCAAAGGTACGTATGACTAGCTTTTACATACAAGGTTTTTCAAGTTTTCTACCTAATGTGAAGAATGGCCCAACAAAAGTGTATGAAGAGAAGCCTCCTTAGGACGGTGTAGAGTTATGCAGAATCCCCTCGGGTTGTGAGGATAGTCTCCTTGAGCTAAATCTTTATCACTTCTTATGAGAAGGCAAATGTTATTTCTCATCACTTAAGATGTGGAAGATGTAGTTACCTAGAATCATAGGTCGTAATCTCTTAGAATAGATAATTCTACTTAATTTGAGTAGCTCCCTTATGAGTATACATAGGGAGCCTTCAGATATGTCTTAAACTATATTGTACATCTGCAGTTTTATTGGAAACAAAATTTTTATTTACAGAAAAAAGTAAAAAATTTTGATTCCCCCCAAAAAAAGGAGGTACTTAGAGCAATACCCAAAGAGTTGCTCTATCCACACACCTAGTCTACAATAAAACATATCTTCCATGTTGAAAGACAAGGCATACCAAAATAAATAAGACCCTAAAATACCATAAATAGTAAATAGAGTATATACCCAAACATGAAACAAATGATTCATAGGCCAACAAAAACTGAAACATGCAAAATCACCTATTTTCACCCAAATGAAAGAAAGAGTAAAACTCATGGGCCCACCACACCATGAGGATCAAATGTAATCTCTTTGCTAGGCATACGGACCAAGCGTAGCAACCATATGTTGATCCTCTCATGAATTTATGTTCCATTAATCTGAGACATATACTAGATTGAAACATTTATCAGCTCATGCATTCAGCAAGTCCCAGCCTCACCCATAGTCCCTAAAGCCCACTTCTTTAACTTTCTACTCAAGAATTTCCACATGGTACCTCTAATGAGGAAATTTTTTTATCAAGTTTTCCCCTTAAAGGTAGAAACACCACAATCTCTATACATGCTAACAAGCATAGACGACAAAATCTACTAGTAATACTTGAAGCAAAGTCAAAAAGCCAATGGATCCCAAAGCAACTAGATCATCTCCAATCTGTTGATGACTCCACTATCCTCTAATCAAGAACCCCAATCTCCCATCTTTTTTTTCCACGTCAAGAAGCGCATCTAGCAATATGGGTGTAGCTTTCTCAAGCCACTATCAAAACATATAGCTGTCGCAAAAATGGGATGAAGTCTAGCATCTTGGCTTATCTGGTTCCGCACGGGTGCTTCTGGCACCTTCTTGCATATATGGAAGTCGACCTTCGAAAGGTTCCCAAATCGAAGACTACACTTATGAGGAAGAGATGGTTTCAGTGAGGCAAAGGAATATTTAGATACAAAGGGATTTAAATCCAAAAATGATAAGAAATATGATGCTTAGTGATGAGGATGTTTTTTAGGTCCTTATGATAGGTGGAAGCATCAATTGAATTTACAGTTATTTAGATAGTTTGATTTACATGTTTTCATATTATAAGAACTTAAGGTATTATTGGTGTTTGATGGACTTTCAATGTTTATGCTTTTGTGAAATTTGAATATTTAGTATAAAACAAGTAGAAACTTGGATGCCTTATATTATTTGGATGCTAAGTTGTAACTTGTAATTTTTAAACCTTGATTGAAAGATTTGTCCATAATAAAACAGTTGCCTATTGTTTGCAATGTTCACCTCACTTCATGGAGCCTTCGCCTCTGTTTAGTTTATGACTTAAATAACGGTTACCATTTATTCTATCTTGAAGCTCTATAAGAAATGAAGAGATAATCATTGTAAACAAGTATCGAACCTAGGTATTGGGCATTATTCCTTGTTTTGAAGACACAAAACAAAGAATTGGATGCTAAGTTGTAACTTGTAACTTGTAATTTTTAAACCTTGATTGAAATATTTGTCCATAATAAAACAGTTGCTTGTTATTTGCAATGTTAGCCTTGCTTCAATGGAGCCTTCGCCTCGGTTTGGCTTATGACTTAAATAACGGTTACCATTTACTGTATCTTGAAGCTCCATAAGACATGAAGAGATCATCATTGTAAACAAGTATCAAATCTAGGTATTGGGCATTATTCTCTGTTTTGAAGACACAAAACAAAGAATTGGATGCTAAGTTGTAACTTGTAATTTTTAAACCTTGATTGAAAGATTTGTCCATAATAAAACAGTTGTTTGTTGTTTGCAATGTTCCCCTCACTTCAATGGAGCCTTTGCCTCGGTCTAGCTTATGACTTAAATAACGATTATCATTTACTGTATCTTGAAGCTCCATAAGACATGAAGAGATAATCATTGTAAACAAGTATCAAATCTAGGTATTGGGCATTATTCTCTGTTTTGAAGACACAAAACAAAGAATTGGATGCTAAGTTGTAACTTGTAATTTTTAAACCTTGATTGAAAGATTTGTCCATAATAAAACAGTTGTTTGTTGTTTGCAATGTTCCCCTCACTTTAATGGAGCCTTTGCCTCAGTCTAGCTTATGACTTAAATAACGATTACCATTTACTGTATCTTGAAGCTCCATAAGACATGAAGAGATAATCATTGTAAACAAGTATCAAATCTAGGTATTGAGCATTATTCTCTGTTTTGAAGACACAAAACAAAGAATTGGATGCTAAGTTGTAACTTGTAATTTTTAAACCTTGATTGAAAGATTTGTCCATAATAAAATAGTTGTTTGTTGTTTGCAACGTTTCCCTCACTTCAATGGAGCCTTTGCCTCGGTCTAGCTTATGACTTAAATAACGATTACCATTTACTGTATCTTGAAGCTCCATAAGAAATGAAGAGATAATCATTGTAAGCAAGTATCAACTCTAGGTATTGGGCATTATTCTCTGTTTTGAAGACACAAAACAAAGAATTGGATGCTAAGTTGTAACTTGTAACTTGTAATTTTTAAACCTTGATTGAAATATTTGTCCATAATAAAACAGTTGTTTGTTGTTTGCAATGTTTCCCTCACTTCAATGGAGCCTTTGCCTCGGTCTAGCTTATGACTTAAATAACGATTACCATTTACTGTATCTTGAAGCTCCATAAGACATGAAGAGATAATCATTGTAAACAAGTATCAAATCTAGGTATTGGGCATTATTCTCTGTTTTGAAGACACAAAACAAAGAATTGGATGCTAAGTTGTAACTTGTAATTTTTAAACCTTGATTGAAAGATTTGACCATAATAAAACAGCTACTTGTTGTTTGCAATGTTTGCCTCGCTTCAATGGAGCCTTCGCCTCGGTTTGGCATATGACTTAAATAACGGTTACCATTTACTCTATCTTGAAGCTCCATAAGAAATGAAGAGACAATCATTGTAGCCAAGTATCAAATCTAGGTATTGGGCATTATTCTCTGTTTTGAAGACACAAAACAACGAATTGCTACAAGGTTCTATTTGCCAAGAAAGGTTTAGATTAGCTAAAATGAGCTTGAGTGACAAAACGAATACTAGTGCTTGGGGTAGAAATGCTAAGCTTGAATTTTGTGGAGATATTACTATCTCCCTCTCCCTCTAAATTATAGAAAAAAGCTCTTATGCCCCCTTTGCATTGGTCAAAGCATGGTCAAAGAATTTTCCAATAGCATTAAGTGGTCACTTGACTAAAAGGAAGTTGAGTTCTTTAGTCCACTTTCCCTGTGGGTGGGCTCCGACTTTGATGAAAATGTATCCGATCTCTGACTTCGGCTTCAGTTGGAGTGAATTTTTACCTCTGACTCTAAACTTTTATAACTCCATTTCCGACTCCGCTTGTCAAACGCAGAGCGAAATTTCGATATTAGGCCATTTTTATTGGGTTTTTTTTATATATTTTTTTAACTACTGCAATATTGTTGAGAGAGAGAGCTTTGGAAATGGCAAATTTGAAAATAAAAAAAATCTAAATTTGAAAACCAGATCTAAAAACTAAAAAAATCAGATTTGAAAATTGGAGAAAAAAAAACAATAAGGAGTTATGGTCTAGAAAAAAACAAATTTGGGCCTAGAAAAACCAGATGTCATTTTGCTCAATACATCATACATGTGGGTATGCTTGAAAAATAGGATTGGAAGGAAGGGGGTATGCCATAAACGCTTACCAAGTTCAAGAGGAGATTTCTAGGGCTATGAACTAATCCCAATCTCTCTCTTTTGCAAAATCAATCATTTTCTTCTTCAAATCTTCAAGAGTCATCCTTCTTTCTTGATCTTCTTTTCCTGTCATTTCCTTTGCCACCATAAAATGAGAACCAAGAAGAAGATTGCTTGTCGAGAGTTGCTCCTTTGATTGAGGTCTAGGTTTGCTCGTCGATTGTGAGAGAGAGAGATGGAGGGGTGAGACAGTTGTGTGTGTGAGAGAGAGAGATGGAGGGGCGAGACAGTTGTGTGTGTTAGAGAGAGAGATGGAGGGGTGAGACAGTTGTGTGTGTGAGAGAGAAAAAGAAAGAAACAGGAAAATATAGGTGGGGATTTAGGGTTAGGAAAGAAAATATGGAAGGCAACAGTAATTTATATTTATAATAATATATTAAATAATTTATAATTCATCTTTTTTTAAAATTAATATTAATTAATAAAAGTTGGAGTCGGAGTGAAAAAGTTTTCGAAAAGAACTTCAGACTTCAACTCCGACAAAGGTAGAGTCGGTGTCGAATTTTCTGATAGTTGCACACCCCTACCTTTCTCTAATTCTATTATAGAGTTTTTTAGTCCTTGGTCATCCTTCCTACTAATGTTTATAGATCTATTCTCATTCAATTTGGCTCTATAGTATTTCAACTCAATTCCTTTCTCATAATCTACTCTATTCTATCAATGATTTGCTGGGGTATACTCAAATGTGAGGTATAATAAACTTGAATGTTGCTAATAACTTACTAGACCAACTGTAGTTTTCTACATGAGAAACTTATTGGCCCATGATTAACTACAACAAATGTTGACACGAGGGGAATTTTCTAGGATTGCTGCAAAATATACTCGACTTTTTGTTGAAAAGCACATGTTAAGAAGTTGTTACTTTGGTACAAGTGAACTTGCAACCCTAAGATAAGTTGCAACTTATGCAAAAAAATCCTCAAGAAGTCCAGTAAAGTGAGACCCACATAGCAGAAGAGCAAAAGATCACCAAGGATGGTTGGGTGTGCTAAATTTTCTTACATCAGACATAAAACTAGAATATCTAGCTTCTGAAAGTAGTTCGTTAAACAATAAGTGTGAGCACTTTGATTGCTATAGCAAAGAGATGGAGAGATATGAAAACACCTTGCTTCAAGTCCCTAGCACTTGGGAAGAAATCAACCAACTCTTCGCTCATGGTTCTAGAACTTAGGGAAGGGAATATATGAAATGATCCTTTCTCATGGCCAATGGGTAGTTGAGAGCCTCTAAAATGCCACAGAGGAAAAACCAAGTCACTTTGTAATACGTTTTAGTTAAATTCACTGAAGCTCATTTCTATATGATAGTCTCTTATGAACTACTATGGAAGGAGTATGTTTTCCCCAATTTTTATTCTAGTGATGAAGGCTACCTGGTTAGAATTATTTATACCATTCAACGATCCTTTAACTCTAGAATCAATAAGCTTGGAGAGAGCCTTGCAGATTGTATTATAACATCAGATGGGCCTAAAATCCCTCATGGAGGAAGGGTTAGGAACCTATAGAAGCAATGCTGTGAAGGTAACATTAAGTACCCTGAGAAATATCCTTGCAATGAAGAATTCCTTCACAGTATCAACATCTAGTCCCATGACTAACTCTGATATATAAGAAAATAGACATTGAATCTATCTAGTTTTGGTGCTTTTTGGTAATTCATAAAGAAGAAAACATCATGGATTCCCTCGTCAGTTACTTCTTGAATCATACAATTTGTTGATATGATATTCTCTTTTTATGCCACTTGTAATCACCCTTATTCTTTATGATGCTCAAACTATAAAATTGGTTTGTACTATAGAGCTGCTCATAGAACTTTATTTCTTTCTTCATTTCTTGGCCACTTCTTGCCAAAGATCCATCCTTCTCATGAGGGAGGTAATCTTTCTCTTATTCCTCTTACATGGGAAAAGATTGTATTTTGATACCATAAAAATCAACTTATGTTTGCAAATTAGCTCCTCATTGCTAGCTTTATTAGAATATGGTACAAGTAGATGCCTTCTATAAACTTAGAACACAATTAGTAGGTTATTGTCATGACTCCTTTGGCAATACTAAAGTATCCCCAATGCTTCTTAAGTTATCACTGATGTTGGCTTGGGCCTAACTCTTTACCCATGGACTTAAACTTGCCTTGAGCTTTTTCAGTTTTAGAACACATTTGGTGTTACACTATTCCTTCCACTCTCATCTCATTCACGAGCAATCATCATGTGGAAGTCTTCCATTTCAACAAGTTGGTTAGAATATTTAAATGGTGATTCTATATTGTTTACAGTCTCTCCTAATCTAACAATAGCTACAGAGTGGCCTGAGACACGTGGGGTTAGGAACTTTAGCATTGACTGCCAAAACTTGGTGTTCCACACTTATTGACCAAAAATCTATCTAGTTTGTGCATAGTATGCCTAAACCCCTTTGATCCTCACTAAGAATCTTGCAAGTAGACATCAATGTTTTCTATAAATTAGCTCCATTTCCCTGAGCACCCTTGAGATTCTTGAGGACTTTTAATGGAAAGAAAAAAAATAATTGTCAATATATTGCACAAAACAATGAAAAACTTAATTTATTTGATGCTATCTTATTTCAATTTAGAGTATTTGGAATCCAAAATAACCAAATATTTGTTTAGTATATTTGCTATAATTTATAATGACTTTAGTTTTTAAAAATATTTTGTATAGTAACTGCGTGTTAAGCTTTCTTACTCTAGTCCACAGTATGCCAACAAACTTCATACTTCTTTTCTAACATTAACTTATGTTCTCTTTCTTAGAGCGGTTGTTAAGCTTTCTAATGTCCCTAGCAAGATTTATTATGAAAGCAAAGCCTTGCTGAGATTCAAGTGCTTAACCACCATCACCTTACCCTACTCAGAGGTTTCTTTTTGACATCCCTATGCTTTTATGTACCTTTACTTGCTTTAATAGAGTTCAAATTCATGGGGATCTAGTGCTTGGACCCATTTTGGTTCGCAGAACAACCAGTGGGCGAGGCTTAAGATGTGTCAGTCATTTGGCCACCTTCTTCACTTAGGTTGCCAAATTTATTTGTAGAAATTCGCATTTCAAGATTTCAAATAATGGGACTTAATTCACAAGCAATTGTGGAGGTTACCTGCGTGGCTTCACCTCTTGCTACAAATTAACAACCACCACCTTTAAGCCAACATCAGTATGAGCATCTGAACTATATCCCTATTGGATAATTGAAGTCTGAGGATCGGCTCAACTGATTTCATTCCCTTGTGAACCTGCTACAATAATAGCAAAGACTATCATTTTTGCATGTATGTCAATAATCGATTGTTGTACATCAGCGTTAGGACTCCAATCATTTATGCTTGTCTTCTTTGGATAATAAATTTCATAATGTCCAAATATTTGAGAAGCTTGACATTCCTTAGGCTCCTATTGATGTTCAGCCCCTATTTCCACTTTTTCTGGGGTTGCATACAAGTTATTTGTATCGATTTGGAGATGAAAGGACTCTAGAAGCAAACACTTACATTGATCTCGATCTAATCCTCTTTTCGTCGATTGCGAGCATATTTTGCATCAAGGGAATGACAAATTCTTGAAGAAGAAGGCCTCTAAAAGATCCATAGTCTATTTGCAAATACTCTAGTCCTAGCTTCATCCTTCATTATCCATAAACTTGAGGAAGTAAAAACCCTGGACAATAGCACTCGCATATTATCGTACACTGTGTGCTCTATGAAGCTAATGGTCAAGAAAGAAAGTTTCTTGGAAAATTTGCCATTCAATGTTGGCCCTTCTAACAACTTTTTTGGGAGGTTGAGCAATCACCTTGTTATTCTCTTGTTCTAGTTCATAAAAGTGTCATTACCACTAAATGAGTGTGCATATAAAAAATTGTCAACATTAGAACTATTTCCCAACTTTAGAACCCAATAAAAAAATTTCTAAACTCAAAAAACATGTAGCATCTGCCTGTGCATATAAATTTCAAAACTAGAACAGACAAATCAATCGTGTCTGGATGCCCAATTTGATTTGGATAATGTTAAATTGACTAAAAATTTTGACCAAAACCAAGAGAACTAAATAATGTGGCGCTAACATGTTGGACTTTTTGGTCCCACTTTTACTCCTTCAAAATTTAAATGTTGCTAACCATGGCAGATTTAGACATCATGCGAGTTGCACATACTCGAGAAGAAAATTATTACTAATTCACCATGTAACATTATAATTAAGAATTTTATAAAATTTAACAAATATTGAAGAGGACACATCAGATATAATCATAAAAACAGCGCCTACTTTAAATAAAAGTGACAAGAGTTAATACCCTAATGGGACAAGGTGGTGCTAGCTTCTATGGTCTTACAATACAATGCAACAGTTGACGTTGAACGTGTACAAACAAGTCAGAGGATAGTAACAAGGATGTTGAGTAGAAAAATGATTAAGGTTGGCAAATATTGCAAAAAGAAAGAAATAGCCAAATGTAACCACGAGTCAAAATTTTCAATGAGAGAAGACAGTGTCATAATGCTTCAAATTTAAAAAATAACTAGCGCACAATAGTTAAATCTATATGCAATTGCTTCAATGAATTGTGTAGTTGTCACACAACATATGGTTTTCGATGAAAAAAAATTTACTGCATCTCCATATTATTATAATTATGTAAAGTGCTGAATGTAACAAAGTTTGAATGATGCATTCTCATTTGAAAATAATTATTCAGTGTAAGATATTTTAGGTCATAACAAAGTCTAAAACACATCTTTGTGAGCTGTGGGTTCTTGTTAGGCAAAAACTCAATGCTAATTGGTAGTTACGAAGGTGGGCCAGCAGGCCTATTTAAGGGATGCAACAGTCTGATTACCAGTATGTAGGACTATTTAACAACTGATCTTGTTTTCTGATTGAGAAGAAGCTAGTCAAACGCAACAATTTTCATAAAATGGCTGAACATAACAAAGCTGCAATTCAGAGCACTATTGTCTGATGGAAAAAACTAAGTAGTTGGTTAATGTCGTTTTTCCAGTGATACAAAATTACTTTGAGAAAAATTCACTTCATTCAACCTAAAAACAGTACTTTGAGTATACTTTGAGCAAGAAATGTAGTTGTTTCTTGAAAAACCTGTCTGCTGCAGTACATAGTCTCACACTAAATTTTGCACTTTTTCTGGTAAATCTAGGCCATTTTACTAACTATTAATAAAGTTATATTTGTGCAAGTCCAAGCCTAAAATGGCTGGGATTTCACTACTTGCATAGATATATGGCTTGACTGAACTTCTTTTTCAATTTTTGGAGATTAGGACTGCAGAAGGAGAGTCTTAAAATTTTAATCTACTATCAGTTTCTTTCCTCTGTCAACTAGATGCCCAACATTTTAAGAGCTCAAGGATTGCAAGATGCAGCTAAATAGAAAAGATAGGGCTGCTACGGGCTCAAATCCCACTATACTAGGGCCTGATAAAGGGTTATTTTTTAAACAAAGAATCAACTCGACAAAGAAATTGCAAAGAATGAAAGCCAAACTGAAGCCAATATGAGCCAATGGAAGTTCATTCCTCATGATTAAATAAGCGGTTCATACTTCGAACAGAAAATAAATCTGATTTTTGAGGTTCTAGA
>CAUOFW020001633.1:0-78797 GCA_963454935.2 Ilex paraguariensis | reverse complement strand
GGAACGTTGAGGCTGTTTAACTGGCACATCTATACCCAGTGTAGCTTAAGAAGCAGTTGTGTTGTAATATATTACCACCAGTGTAGCCTAAGAAGCAACTGTGTTATGGGTTATATATATGCACTTGCAATCATGAGATCAAATGAATAACTCAAGTATTCCTCATGAATGACTTGTCCTTCTGGTTTGCTTGGGTTAATCATTTGACATAGATATAACCGGTGTAGCTTAAGAAGCAGCTGTGTTATAATATATTACCACCAGCGTAGCCTAAGAAGCAGTTGTGTTATGGTTTATTTACATTAGACCTGCCGGTTGACTTTCCAGTAACATGGGAGTTAATTGTTGTGAGGTAGCATTTCTAGTATCTAACCAATATAATGCATATGAGACCCTTAAACTGAAGGGTATCTTTTATATTCTTGTTGCTAACGCATTTACTTACGCACTTTATTATTTTTGTCATTAATCTGTTTTATTTACGCATTTTATTATCTCTGCACTTTATTTCCGCATTGCTTTTATTTAAATAAACTAGTTATCAAACTAAGCTCACACCACAAGCTATAAAACAATATTCTGCTTCAAACAACACTTTTAATTTTTTTATTTATTTTATTTTATAGTTTAAATTACTAAACTCTTCGTGGGATCGATACTTGGACTTAAAATCGAGAAAACTACAATTTGACCACTTATACTTGGGTGTACAATATAATATAATTCAGACCACTAAAAAGTGTGAATCAAGTTTTTGGCGCCGTTGCCGGGGAGTTATAGTAATAAATAAATAAAATAAAATAAAAAAATAAAAAAGATAGGTGTATACTTGTTTTATATGTTTATAGTTTGCTTGTTTGTTTTTAGTCTATGTCTGTTCATTCATCTGTAGGTTCTATAAATCAATCCACTCCTTCATCATCTTCTTCTACATCTACACAAGAATCATTCAACTTAAGTATGACACAAAATGTACCTAGACAACAAGAAGAAAGAGAACAGGAAGTAGTTCAAAATGTTCGACCATTAAGAGAATATCTACATCCTACAAGAACTAATGTCCCATCATGTTTTGCTTTTCCAACAGACGCTCCAAATATTAATATTAAACCAGGAACTATACAGTTACTACCACAGTTTCATGGTTTAGAAACTGAAAATCCCTATGTTCATATGAAAGAATTTGAAGAAGTCTGTGGAACTTTGCAAGATAATTCTGAAATGATTAAATTAAAACTTTTTCCTTTCTCGTTAAAAGATAAAGCTAAACTATGGCTTAACTCTTTAAGAGCAAATTCTATCACAAATTGGCAAGCTTTACAAACTGAGTTTTTTTAAAAAAAATTCCTGTGCATCGTACTAATGCATTAAGACGCCAGATAATGAATTTTGCTGTAAAAGAAAAAGAAACTTTTTATCAATGTTGGGAAAGATTTAAAGATCTTCTCCAAGCTTGTCCACATCATGCATTTGAAAACTGGACTTTAGTTGGTTTTTTTATGATTCACTTCCATCTGCCATGCGACAATTTGTTGAAATGATGGCTCAAGGAGAGTTTATGAATAAAAACCCTGAAGAAGCATTTCAATTTTTTGATACTATTTCAGAGAGTTCCCAAATGTGGGACTCGACTTCTTCAAACATTGTAGAAAATAAGTCATCTACATCTGAAAGAGGAAAATATGTATTAAAAGAAGATGATGAGTTAAGAGCAAAAATGGCTAATTTATCTCGAAAACTAGAGGCTTTGGAAATAAAAAAAATTAAGCAAGTATCTGTTGTTACCTCTACTGACCAAATATGTGAAATTTGTGCGTTGTCAGGACATCCTGCTGGAGAATGTCCAACTATACCAGCATTCAAAGAAGTTTTAATTGAACAATCAAATGTTGTTCCAACCTATAATAATAAGCCTTATTTGAATCCATATTCTGAAACTTACAATCCAGGATGGAGAAATCATCCGAAATTTAGTTGGAAAAATACACAACCTACAAATCAAACACAAGGTCTACAACAGCCACAAAATCAACCACAATATCAACCATATCTACCTCCACAGAAAAGAACTCTGGAAGACACTATGAATCAATTTATTCAGAGTCAAATGAATTTCAATACTCAAACAAATCAAGCATTCAACGATTTTAAATCTCAAACTTCACAGAGTATTGAAGATATTAAAAGTCATCTAGCTAAGTTGACTCAGTCTTTAAGTACTACAGAAAAAGGAAAGTTTCCATCTCAACCTAAACCTCCACAAAGTCAAAATCAAACTAATTTTGTATCATCTGAAGCCTCGCCAAGTCAAGTACAAGCAGTCACGACATTGAGAAGTGGTAAGGAAATTGATAAAACTATTAAACCTAAGATTCCAAAACAAATACGGAAGGAAATTCCTATAAACGAACCACTTGAACCTGAACCTTTAATTGAAAAACAATCAGAAACACCAAGTGAAAAAGATCCTCCATGTCCTATTCCTTTACCTTTTCCTCAAAGAGTCAAGAAACCTTCATCTGAAAAAGATCAATCTGACATTCTTGAGTTATTTAAACAAGTAAAAATTAACCTTCCTTTGTTGGATGCAATAAAACGAGTTCCAGTTTACGCTAAATTTTTAAAGGATCTTTGTACAATCAAAAGAAGAACTAATGTACCAAAGAAAGCATTTTCAACTGAACAAGTTAATACTATAATACATCAAGACACACTTCTTAAGTATAAGGATCCGGGTAGTCCTACAGTCTCATGTCTCATTGGAAATTATAGAATTAACCAAGCCCTACTAGATCTGGGATCCAGTTGTAATTTAATGTCATATTCAATATATACGCAATTAGGATTAAGTGAATTAAAACCTTCCAATGTTAAACTACAACTAGCAGATCGATCAATAAAAACTCCACGAGGAATTGTGGAAGATGTGATTGTCCAAGTTGATCAATTCTATTTTTCAGCAGACTTTATTGTTATAGACATGGAGCCATGTTGTCAAGGATGTTCATTTGAATATATACCTATAATTTTAGGTCGACCATTCCTAGCTACATCAAATGCATTGATTAATTGTAGGAATGGAATCATGAAAATATCATTTGGAAACATGACCTTGGAACTAAATATTTTTAAAAGTACAAAACGACCTAGAGAAGAAGAAGAAGACGAAGAAGAACCATATGAAGTAAACCGTGTTGAGACATTAAGTCAAATATATTTTGAAAAGAATTTTCTGGAAAAAGAATTATTGGCATTAGAATCAGTACCTGAAACCAAATCTGAAAATACATCCACAAAGGATCTACAATGCGAAGAATTGTTACCAAAACTTGTAGAATCCAATGTCAAAGTTTTTAAGCCAGAATTAAAACCTCTTCCAACCAATTTAAATATGTCTTTCTAGGAGAAAAGGAAATATATCCAGTTATAATATCGTCAAAATTATCTGAAATTCAAGAAAAAGAACTAACAAAAGTTTTGAAAAATCATCAAAGCGTTATTGGATGGACAATAGCAGATATAAAAGGTATAAGTCCACTTCTGTGTACTCATTGTATCTATCTAGAAGATGACGCTAAACCATCCCGTCAAATGCAAAGAAGATTAAATCCTCACTTAAAGGAAGTAGTTCGTGCTGAAGTCCTAAAACTGTTAGATGCTAATATTATTTATCCTATATCTGATAGTAAATGGGTTAGTCCTACACAAGTAGTTCCAAAAAAATCTGGTGTAACAGTCATAAAAAATCAAGAAAATGAGTTAGTCCCGATGCGTACAGTCACAGGTTGGCGTGTATGTATTGATTATCGAAAACTAAACTCTCTCACAAGAAAGGATCACTTTCCGTTACCATTCCTAGATCAAGTTTTGGAAAGAATAGCTGGGCATGCATATTATTATTTTTTAGATGGATATTCTGGTTACAATCAAATTCAAATTGCAATAGATGATCAAGAAAAAACTACTTTTACATGTCCGTTTGGAACTTTTGCTTATAAAAGAATGTCTTTTGGGTTATGTAATGCCCCAGCTACTTTTCAACGTTGCATGCTAAGTATATTCAGTGATATGGTAGAACGCTATCTAGAAGTTTTTATGGATGACTTTTCAGTATACGGTGATTCATTTAACTTATGTTTAGAAAATCTTGAAAAAGTACTTATTAGATGTGAAGAAACAAACCTTGTCTTAAATTGGAAAAAATGTCATTTCATGGTTGCACAAGGTATTGTTTTAGGTCACATAGTTTCTCAAAAAGGAATTGAAGTTGATAAATCAAAAATTGACTTAATAGCTAATCTTCCTTCACCAAAAACCGTAAAAGATATCCTGTCTTTTTTGGGTCACGCTAGATTTTATCGAAGATTCATTAAAAATTTTAGTCTAATATCAAGACCAATCTGTAATCTCTTATGTCAAGATATAAATTTTGAATGGAATGATGCATGTCAATTAGCATTTGATAAATTAAAAACCATGCTTATCTCTGCACCTATTATGCAACCTCCTGATTGGTCTCTACCTTTTGAACTAATGTGTGATGCAAGTGATTATGCAGTAGGAGCTGTATTAAGTCAAAGAAAAGAAAAAAAACCTTATGTTATTTATTATGCAAGAAAAACTTTAAATAATGCACAAATGAACTATTCAACCATAGAAAAAGAAATGCACAAATGAACTATTCAACCATAGAAAAAGAATTACTTGCTGTTGTATTTGCATTCGATAAATTCCGATCATATCTGGTTGGATCATCAATTGTAGTATTTACAGATCATGCAGCTTTAAAATATTTGCTTACTAAGAAAAAAGCTAAACCACGTCTCCTACGATGGATTTTATTACTTCAAGAATTTGATCTTATCATAAAAGATAAGAAAGGAGTAGAGAATGTGGTAGCGGATCATTTGTCAAGATTAAATTATGAAGTAAAAGAGGAACCAATTCCGATTAGAGAAACCTTTCCAGATGAACAACTTTTAGCAATTACCGAAGTACCATGGTATGCAGATATAGCCAATTATCTAGCTACTGGTACTATTCCTTCTAATTATACTTGGTCTGATAGAAATAAGTTCCTAAGTGAGGCACGTAATTTTTTCTGGGAAGATCCTTATGTGTTTAAATACTGTAAAGACCAAATAATAAGACGATGTGTGCCTAATCATGAAATCCATCAGGTAATTCAGTTTTGTCACTCTGAAGCTTGTGGAGGTCATTTTGCTTCAAAGAAAACCACTGCTAAAATTCTGCAGTGTGGATTTTATTGGCCAACACTTTTTAAAGATGTTCATATCTTTTGTTTAAATTGTGACAGGTGTCAAAGAATGGGGAATATTTCAAAAAGAAATATGATGCCTTTAAACCCTATTTTAATTGTTGAAATTTTTGATTGTTGGGGCATCGATTTTATGGGACCATTTCCTCCATCCTTTGGATATCTGTATATTTTGGTTGCAGTTGACTATGTTTCTAAATGGGTAGAGGCAATTCCATGTAGAAATAACGATCACAGAACAGTGATCAAATTTTTAAAAGAAAATATTTTATCCAGATTTGGAATTCCTCGAACAATCATCAGTGATGGTGGATTACATTTTTGTAATAAATTTTTGAGAATCTTATGAAAAAATACTCAATTTCACATAAAATATCCACTCCGTATCATCCACAAACAAGTGGCCAAGCTGAATTAGCTAATAGGGAAATAAAATACATTTTAGAAAAGACAGTAAATCCAGATCGTAAGGATTGGTCATTAAGATTGACTGATGCGCTTTGGGCTTACCGTACTGCATATAAGACTATTCTAGGAATGTCTCCTTATCGGTTAGTGTATGGTAAACCGTGTCATTTGCCTGTAGAATTAGAACATAGAGCTTATTGGGCAATCAAAATGATGAATTTTGATATGGATAAAGCTGGAATATCACGTAAACTTCAAATCAATGAGTTAGAAGAATTAAGAAATGAAGCTTATGAAAATGCAAAAATTGTGAAATCCAGAACCAAAATATTCCATGACAAGAATATTGTGCGAAAATCTTTTAAACCATCTCAAAAAGTTCTGTTATATAATGCAAAGCTTCGTTTATTCCCTGAAAAACTAAGATCTAGATGGACAGGACCGTATATAGTCAAGCAAGTTTTCGACTATGGGGCAATTGAAATTGAAAATCCAGTAACTGGGACTATCTTCAAAGTAAATGGACAAAGACTTAAGCCATACTATGATGGATTCACACAAAATGTGACTTCTGTTCTGCTTTTTGATCCAGTCTATATGCACTAAAAATATATTGTTAGTTGTTTGTAAGTAATAATACTAATTATGTGTAATTTATTTGACAGATTAAACTTCCTGCGTAAAAGCCAGATATCATAATCTCTGAAAGACAACAGATTCCTGGTTTTTATAAGTGCTGGCTATTTCTGTATTTACATTTCAAATACTGTTTGTGTTTAAAATAGTAATTGTAATTTAAGAAGTTATGTCCGTCTTTGTGACTGGTAGACGTTAAAGAACTGGATAGTGAGTCAATTTTCAATAATTTTTCGAGTCATCTTTAATTAAAAAAAAATTTTAAATGGACGAAAAATTATTTTGGTTAAGTTTAGTTTTATTACGTCATTTTTCGAAAGATATACATACGTTGATCATGCAAAAAGCTAGATATGTTAGAAATTTAGAGATTTTCGAAAGCCAAGCACGACCCCTTTGTGGAAAAAGTACATATGCTAAACATCGACGAGCAAATCGTCTTTGTGCTTGCGTAAAATGTGGTCGTACAGAACATTTGAGACAATATAATAAGTGTGCGGAACCAATTTCAGGACGAGCGTCTGATCGTTTACGGTGGATTAGGTATGGGCAGAGTAAGGATTATCCTGAGGCGCCATCCTATTCTACCCCAATGTTAACAAGATACGTGAGAAGTGAAGTTAACCGTGTCACTAGTATTACTGAGCCAGATAGTTCTGATACTGACTAAATATGATCAATAAGATGTATAATTTTGTGAATGTATATAAAATGTAAATAACTATAGGATGAAATAGGAAAATCAGTAAATATTCAACAACAAATAAACATTAAAAACCCACCAATTTTTTTACAAGAAAAAAAAAGAGTGGTTAACAAAGTTTTTAGAATGGCTATTTAATTTTGTAAATTGCAGGAAATACAGGAAAAAGAGCAGAATTCCAGAAAATCAGAGCAGCATTCTGCAGTTACAAATCAGGAACCAGTCAAGAAAAAAATATGGATTCAAGACAACAAACAAGAAGGTCTTCAAGCCAAGCACGAAGGGATCGAATTCCGCAACTTGAGGCACCTCCACAACAACCTCAATTGGGAAGTATCTTCAATGAGGTGATGTTTGAAAATTTGGACCAACAGCTCTGGTATGATGTTAATTTTCTAACTAAAACTATTATTTCTGAAAGAACAGTAATATATGAAGATTTTGAGAACCTAGGAATAAGACAAATTCTCCATGAAAGAGGATGGTTACATTATGTTAGGTTATCTGTTCCTGCTTATGACTGCTTAGTTCGGGAATTTTACAGTAATGCTAAAATTAAAGAGAAAAAACAATTGCGTGTATTTGTACGGGGTAAAGTTTTTCATGTTACACCGACTACTATAGCCAATTTCTTTAACCCCATGCAAAGACCACCCAACCCACAATATCCGTACACTGAACTACCTGATTTGCATAAGGTAGGAAAAGAATTAACAGGAAATTCACAATTTGTTTGGGGACGCCCAAATAATTACATTAAACAAGGAGAGCTAACAGACAAATACCGGATTCTGAATATGATAACAGTGTACAGTTTGTTACCTCGAGCTCAAAAGAATCAAATCTTTATTGAGCAGGCTTATTTTTTATATGCATTTGGGATGGGACACACAATTGACCTGCCAAACTTAATCATAGACCAAATGATACTCACTGTGGATAGAAAGAAACTCACACTCCCATATGCTATGTTAGTTTCTCAGTTATGCAGGAATGAAGGTGTGATCATCAATCCAATATGGTCAACAGTGAATCATCCTGGAGTATTGGATAAAACTTCATTAAAAAAGAGTCATGGAGGACAACTGAAAAACCAACAAGGAATACCCTCACCACAAGAAGAGGAACCATTTTGGGTACCTGAAGAATTCATATCACAAGAGCAGCAATTACAAGAGAATCAACCATACATCCCAATGGATGACAGAACTAATAGATGCATCTTACTAGAGGTGGAGAACAATATTACTCAGATCAACAAATGCATAGATGAATATGAACAAAACCAAGCTGAGATTTTGAAGCTACTTCGAGATCATTTCGGAGAAGGGTCTTCTACTTCCTAAACAGACTAGAGATTCTACAAAACAATTTGTTTTCTTTCACTCATCTTTTACATTATGCACTTGCACTTCAAATTATTCTATATTTTGAACATATTTATATGTTTTAAATTTGTTTGTGTTTTAAACTAGTTCATGTATGAAAATTTTAAGTTAGGAAGACTAGTTCATATGATTCATAGTTAAATTAAGTTGATATTCCTATGTTTTGTGAAAATAGCCTTAATCTGATCACGCGGGATTTTTATACTTTAGTTGTATAGTATCTAAATATTTTTGTTCAAACTTATCTTTAGAAGCACACATAGATTTCTGTGTTGATAAAAACCTTATGAAATGTTACACTCTTTACATATATAGTGGAGATGCGAAACCTAATGCAGATTTTGAACCAATCTATTTTGGAGAGGTATTCTACATCTACTCAAATATTCGATTCAGCGGTAACCTTTCTTTGAATAATCTCATTAATTTTGTCTTAATTAGCACTTGTTAGATTATATTATCAACATTGTCCTTGAAATTCTTTTAAATAGAAATGATACAGTTGGATAATTTCTGGAAAATGATCTTAGGCCCTTTGTCATTAATTTTGAGCCTTGACCATTTCTTTTACAAAATTAAATCCTTAGTAAGCCATGATTGAGCCTAAAAGAGTATAAAGTCTTTTCATTAAAACCCCGAAAAATACCCGTGCCATAGAAAAAAATATCAAACCTACCTTGGCTACATAATTTTCTTGCACCCTCTTTTAAATCAAAATGATGTTTTATTGAAAAAAAAAATGTGTGGTGAGTAGAGATGGAACGTAAAATGCACTCACTCATAAACACATGTTAAAAATGAAATGTAGCGTAAAACACACTCATTCAATAAAAAGTGAGGATGGAGCATAAAATGCACTCACCAAGAAAGTGAAAAAAAAAAGAAAAAGAAAGAGGTGTGCCACAATATAAAGGGTAGCTTTTGAATTCTATAGACGTGATTTCTTAAACCCTAAAACCAATGGCCACATTACAACCTAAAAAAAGTCCTTTTTTGATTCCAGAAATCATGCATCTGTATTAATTCTATCTTAAAAAAGGAGAATGTTGATAATATGTCTAGTATAGTGTTGATATCCACTCATGAGATTATGTCAAATTCAAATTTTATTCAAATATCCGTTCTTCAAATACTTACATGTGATATTATTTGCTTTGCTAACAATATTCCAATCACATGTAACTTGTGAGAATAGTCACTATAACGAATATGTATTATTTGCTGAGTATATTCCAGGAAAGGATTGACATCAAAACTATCATGAAAGAGGGTAATATTTCTTGAGTGATTTTTGAAACAAAAGAAATCATCATACACACACAAGTTTGTATAAAAATATATAGATAATGTTACAACTTTCTATATATTACAACTAACGTGTGTTACTCTTATAGTGATCAGAAAAAGGAACTATTCTAGCAAGACAGAAAGAATATTGATTTGATTATCTTTGTGAAAAGTATGAATTATAAACTCCTAACTACTGAAGTTTGTAGGTAGTTTCATTGGAAACCTTCACGAGACAAAACTCGTCCACTAGGGATCACCTAGGGGTTTAACGGCTTATTGCATATGCTAAATGCAATCGTGAAAAAATCTACAAAAATAATTTTACTTTTATTTATGTTTTATTTTGTGTTATAATCTATATTTACTAGGGACTAGTAAAGTTTAAGTTGGGGGGTGTGATTAATCCTAATTAGTGTGTAAATAAAATAATTAAGTGATCAATTTTGTAAGATAAAATCGCTAAACATTATGAATTATAGTTTGTGTGCAAAGTAAAGTTTTTAATACTTTATGTGTAAATTTCAGGGTCAAATACAGAAATAATGGGAAATACAATACAATTTTGCAAGAGTTGAAACTATGAAGGACTAAGGTGTAATAAAGAATCATGGACAAATCAAAAGACAACAAGTGGTAGCTCCAGAAGAAGACACCTTGCACTACTGCAAGGCTTAACCTTTAGGAAGGTTAAGGTAGGGGTTAGGACCCCCCGACACATGGAAGCTCCAGAACGCGACAAGTGGAAGCCTAAGAATGCGACATCCAGCTTTGCTGCAAGGATCAACATTCCTAAAGGGTGAGAAGGGGGTTAGGACCCCTCCTTGGCCGAAATTTCACCCTCCCCTATAAATATGGGTCTTGCCTTCATTCTTCAAGAGACTTAAAACATTCCACTCCAAGTACTCCAAGCCTTCACAATACCATTTCAAGAGAAAATTTCCTTCCTACCAAGAAAGCTAGCAGGCCATCAAAGAGAGAAAGAAAAGAGAAAGAAAATAGAGAAAGAAAAAGCCTTTGAACGCTGGTCCGTTTGTTACTCTGTATTTCTACATTTCTAAAATATCTTTCTATTCGGATGGTTGAACTGCCGCCACTTTTTTTTGTCTTGAATGATATTAAGGGTGGTTGTGTTTCAATTGTTCCTTGTGAAAGAAGTTTTATTTTAATTGTAATGAATACTACCCACACTTCTTGCTTGTCTGTAGCAATGGAGCGTGAGTAGTCGTTTATACCCTCCAGTGTGAGGGAAACATATGTATATTACTGTTTAGATTATGGAAATGCTGATGTTTTATTTATACGTTTATTTATATATGTATTATATGTTTAATGTGTGGTATAGTGATGTGTATAATTTCGGTGCTGTGCCTTGGATTATATCATCAGTATATCATAAGACCCGTCGGTCTAACAACCACAGCGTTTCTATCGGTATGACTTTGCTTCCACCGAAATGCTAAGGAAGTTGACTGATGTGTGGTACAAACCTAAATGATCCTCATGAATGGCTTGTCCTTTTGGATTATTAGGGTTGATTATTATTATATATAATTATTATGACAGTCTAACAACCACGATGTTCCTATCGGTATGCCTTTGCTTTCACCGGAATGTTGAGGCTGTTTAACTGGCACATCTATACCCAGTGTAGCTTAAGAAGCAGCTGTGTTATAATATATTACCACCAGTGTAGCCTAAGAAGCAACTGTGTTATGATTTATATATATGCACTTGCAATCCTGAGATTAAATGAATAACTCAAGTATTCCTCATGAATGAATTTTCTTCTGTTTTGCTTGGGTTAATCAGTTGACATAGATATAACCGGTGTAGCTTAAGAAGCATCTGTGTTATAATATATTACAACCAGCGTAGCCTAAGAAGTAGTTGTGCTGTGGTTTATTTACATCAAACCTGCCGGTTGACTTTCCAGTAACATGAGAGTTAATTGTTGTGAGGTAGCATTTCCAGTATCTAACCAATATAATGCATATGAGGCCCTTAAACTGAAGGGTATGTTTTATATTCTTGTTGCTAACGCATTTACTTACGCACTTTATTATTTCTGTCATTAATTTGTTTTATTTACGCATTTTATTATCTCTGCACTTTATTTCCGCATTGCTTTTATTTAAATAAACTAGTTATCAAACTAAGCTCACACCACAAGTTATAAAACAATATTCTGTTCAAACAACACTTTTAATTTTTTTTATTTTTTTTATAGTCTAAATTACTAAACTCTTCGTGGGATCGATACTTGGACTTAAAACCGAGAAAACTACAATTTGACCTCTTATACTTGGGTGTACAATATAATATAATTCAGACCACTAAAAAGTGTGAATCAACTATTGGGTGATTTCTTGAAAATTGGCATTGGTGGGCATGTTATGTGATTATTTTATGCCTTGAGAATTGAATGTGGTATTGGCATGAGTTATGTATAACATGCATGTTGTGAATTGTGGTTGAATATCAAATGTTAATATATGCTCTTTGCTATATTGACTTGTGATGAAATTGGTGACTATGTACATAAGACATAAATTGCCATGAGATATGTAAAATGTGCGGTGTAAGTTGTCCATATGACATTCATTACATGTGGAACATGACGTTGATGAGCAATGGTTCATTACATTGCATTTGCACGGAAACATCGCATATTGAGGGTATGTGTGCATGGTTGTCGTCTTCACCTCATTTGGTGTGTGACAAGTGGACTTGGGAATGTTGGATCGATGATTCAACTTAGTTGCATAGTTTTATGGAAAATTAGGTCAGGATTAGCAAGAAGGGCTAGAATATCTCTCGGGTGAAAGGCCCGGTGATTGGATTCGCACTCCGTTGGTATAAGAGCCCATAAAGTGTGTCGGTATACGCAAAACCGTTGGTGGTACTCCATGAATTTCGCGTCGACTGGGTGCCATTGGTGTAAGTCCATGGATACCCACCCCAAGAAAGACCCTAGTTTTGAAAATTTTATTTAATGTGTAACATAGATGACGGTTTAAATAATGACACTTGGTTTTAGGGGCGTCACAGCTTGGCACTGCATTGTGTTGTGGGAGTCGGTGAAGACTCGGGGTAAAGTGCATGAGTGAGTCTCATCTCATTTCATGGCATGGCACAAAAGATTCCAACATGAACTTACATATTCTTGTAGTGGAATGGATATTGGTTGTGTATTGTTGCATGTATACATTCATATGCATTCAGGTGGGGAGTAGCCCTTATAGGAAATACTCTACTAGGCTTGGCTCACCCTATACGGGAACACATTTCAGGTACGGGGCTTATTTCGGTGGATGACACATATTCGGCGCCTCGAGAGTGAAGAAAAGCCGGTTTGTGGCTTTTGAAAACAAGTTTTGTGTAAAACTTAGGCTTAATTCCATTTTGACATGTAACCGTGTAAATGACTTGTAATAGAACTTGTAGATATCAAGTTTTATGTGAACAACATCATTATGTATGTTTGAGATGATGTTGGAATGGTTAAAATTGA
Organism: Ilex paraguariensis; assembly: GCA_963454935.2. NCBI lineage: Eukaryota > Viridiplantae > Streptophyta > Magnoliopsida > Aquifoliales > Aquifoliaceae > Ilex > Ilex paraguariensis. The sequence goes on along the minus strand of CAUOFW020001633.1, from coordinate 65,583 downwards.
TTTGAAATGTAAAACAGGTGAAACAGAAAAAATGGGCATAGCATACTGATACGCTTACCGGTACGGTGAGGTCCAGTGAGCAATTCGTACCGATATGCGTACCGATACACTTTGGCAGATTTTGAATTTTTTTTTAAATCTTTCTCCCATGCCTTGGGCTATGTATCCTTAGGTTCCTATGATTTAAATGGACTATAGTGGAGAATGGAATGTGGTATGTTGGACCTCGGTTAGATACAATGATAAAGGTGCACGGGTTTCACGTGTAAGTTTAAAATCCCGATAAATGGGAAACTATTGACGTGGTGTCGGATCATGCAACAATCACGGGCATTTTTGCAGGTTGACGGGTGGTCAACGGGACCCCTGATTCTAGGGGCGTCACAGAAAAGGAGAAAACATAAGATTTGAAGGTGGATCTTCACGTCAGAATGGATCATACACGCTAGGTTTATGCACCAATATTGGACTGTAGATAAGGGATTCTTCTTGAGTTCTTCGATTGAAACTCAGGGCATCAATATATGTGTGTGTGTGTGTGTGTGTGTGTGTTTTAAACTTTATTGATATTTATATGATAAATAATTATAAGTCCTTGGTTTCTTTCCAATTGAAAAAAATTTTGAAAAAAAAAACATGTTTGGGTTCAACAAATTCGTATTCTTGGTTTTAATGTGAAAAAAACATGAATTCTTGATTTTTAAATCCTTATTCTTGATTAAATTAAATTTCAATCAAAAACCTAGATGTGAGATATCAAAATTGTAAAGACATTCTTGATGTGATCTTTTCCATATTTGAATTTCATTATTATTATTGTATATCTAGAATTGAGAATTTGTGATATATGGATTTGATGGAACTTGTGGTTGGTTGCGTACGAGGTTCTTTGATAAAGTTGTGGTTTTTCATCTTTATATGATTTGTGTAATGCCCCAAAATCCACCTTGGAAGACATTACTATCTAAAAACTATCCAATCATTAGAGCAACTACAATAACCATTAAATAGTAAACCATTCATTCATTTGACAAAGAATAAATACTAAAGACAATAAAATACTGTAACTTCTCTAACTTACAATTCAAAACCAAATAGTATCTCACAGCGGAATAATTAAACTAGCTAAAATATTGTTTCACAAAAATCTCTCAAACACTAAACCAAAAATAAAATAACTATATTCCTTTAAAACAGGGTCTACGTCTTGATCCTCCAACGGCTTGTAATCAACTTACTCAGCCACATTGCCATCCGCTTCTATGACAAATTTGTAATTGTGTTGTAGGGGGTGAGCAAAAGCTCGAAGAAAATCTTTTTCAAATCCTAACAAAATTTTAAAACAACAAAAATAAGACAAGTCTCTTTTGAAAAATAATATATATAAGTTTTGAGAGTAAACCATGACAGTTGTAATGATCTCAAGTGTACGAAATACAGTAAATCGATGATAGGAATAAACTTACAAGAAATTAAAGCAAACAATAATTAACTCAGTAGCATCATCTTATATTCTAATGTATGTTGGTTCATCCCTATTCTCATGTATGTTGGTTTATCCTCATTCTCATGTATGTTGGTTCATCTCCATTCTCATGTATGTTAGTTACTTCTCAGGAATCCACACAACAGTTCTACCTCGTTCACCCATCACAACCACACAATCTCAATCATTCCCTGCAGGACCGAATCACAAACCATTTTACAAAGGGCATATACCATCTCCCACAGTATTGACGAATCCTTCAAAGGGAAGGTATACCAACCCTCAACCTTGAACTTACGTGAACAATAATGGTTACTCTCACAAACAACAATCCACTACAAGTGTTAGACAACCATTTCACCCCCACTGGAATAGACTAATCTCTAACACTTTACGGCAGCTTTTAAAGGCAATTCAAGACTGTCACACCCAAACCATATAAGAGATGAAACCACAATTTTCTCAACAATCACAATCTTAACCAATCACAATTTCCATTAACAATTCAAGTATCACAATTTCACAATTCTTAATACACTATAGTAATGAAGGTACAAGAAATCATATCAATAAAACTTTCACAACTTCGATATTAAAATTTTAGGATTTTGCCAAAAATAATAATTTCTTGGAACAAGAACAAGTATTAGATGAAAACATGATTTAATAAAGAATAGGAATTTAGAAATCAAGAATCTATATGAATTTCACAATATAACATGTATTTTGGAAAAACTAGGGTTTTGAAAATTCAAGAACAAGTATTCCTTGAACCCAAACATGTATTTTGTTCAAGTCCATGTTCCAACGATAAAGAAATTAAGAACTCGTACATATTTATCATATAATTATCAATAAGATTGAAAACATACATATATAATACCATAATCATCAATGACAGAACTTGAGAAGAATCCTCTACCTTGATTCCATAATTTATGTGTAACCCTAGCGTGTTTGATTCGTTCCAACGTGAGAATCTCTTTCAAATTTTTTTTTTCTCCTTCTCTCTCACTCTTTAGGGTTGCCTAGGGTTGAAAATTGATGAAACATGGCTAAATGGATGTCCTTATGGTATTTAGTGTAGTGTCTAAACGGTCCTTGGGCATCCAGACGGTTCAAAGTCACTGCTTTTGATGAAAAATAAAGTTTTTGGGTAAGGAGTACCATTTGGACGGTGCTTGGAGCGTCCGGATGATGACAAATTTTTGTCCCAACTTTAGGAGTAGTTTTTATCTATTTAAAAGTCGATTCAGGAAATGTTCGTGAAATACAATTTTGTAGCCTTTGAAGTCTAGTATATACCAATGTTATCAGAACTGGACAGGCCATTGAACTGGTAAGAGAACCGGGTCAATGGTTAATTAGTTCAATCGTCGGGTTAACTGGTCAGATCGGTTATATAATAAAAAATTATAAAATATTATAAATATTATAAAAAAATTTAGCAAAAAAATATGAAATATATCCACAATGTATATAATTTCTCCATAAAATTAATGAAATTAAGTATTAGACAGATTAAAAAAGAGACAAACAAAATATTTTCAAGTATCAAAGAATAGTCTTCTTTGGAAAAAATACATTTTCAAGTGTCAGAGACTTTGTTCAAAAAAAAAAAAAAAAGAATCAGACACAAATTATCAGAGAAAAAAAAGTATCAAAGACTTTGTTCAAAAAGTTTCAGAAACCATCTGATTCCTCTGACAGAGACTCTCCCTCTTTCTTCTTCTCAACCGATTGATCCTTCACCTCTGACAGAGACTCTCCTCTTTTTCTTCTTCTTAGTCGATTGATCCCTAGCACCTCCTCGTCTTCGAGTCTCACCTCCTTCTCTTTTGAAGCCACAAGCAACACACAAAAAAAAGTGGTGGGTGGGTGGTGGTCGCCTGAGTGGTGGGTAGTCGCATGAGCTGTGAGCAGCAATATTCGATTTAGGGCAAATGCCCCAATTTTTTTTTTTTTTTTATACATATTGAGTCCCTGAAATTCAAACACTCCAGCTTGATCAAAACTGCCCACTTCACGGGTTTGATCCGAATTCGACCGGTTTCTCAGCGGTTCACTTTCTTATGTGGTCTAACTACAGAATTAAACCGTTTTAGGTACCGGTTCACGATTCAACCAATCGAACTGGCCGGTTTGGTTTTAATAACACTGGTATATACTGCCCAAATATTAGATCAATAGGAGGTAAAATTAAAAAGTTATGGTTAAAATACTAAGGGTAATGTCAAATTCATTCCTACCCTAATTCTTTCTAAAATGCGATTTAACTTTGAAATACTTTCTAACTTCTAATACACCTCATATTACCTCTCCCAAGATTTATTGACCTTCCGAATTCAATGGAGGTATTATTTTGACATAAAATCATTTAGACACTTACCTAATCACCATTCTCAAGCTTACACACCCCTGAAATTAAGTTTGACTCGAAAGTCAATTCGTCCAAAACTCAAAATTCATGATCATTCTTTTAACAATGATTCAAGGTTTCTACAATCCTTTTATTCATCCTAAGAGAAATGTTAATATGATATTATTTTTATTTAATTCTAGTACGGGGTCTTACAATTTGTGTGTGACAGACTTGGATTACCTTCGAAAGTTATTGTACTAGTAGGGGTGAGATGGTTGCCTAACACTTATAGTAGGTTGTTTTCTTAAGAGGTCAACTACTGTTGTTTACGTAGGTTCGAGGCTAAGAGATAGTATACTTTCCCTAGGAAGGATTCGTCAATGTTGTGTGAGACAGTATATGCTCTTCCTAAAGTGATTTGAGATCTAGCCCTGCGGGAAATGATTGAGATTGTTTGTATTTGTGATGGGTGAACGAGATAGGTTTGTTGTGTAGATTTCTAAGAAGCAACCAATATACAATAGAAAATTTGATTGCCATTATTTTACTTTCAAAAAGTTATATATGCTATTTTTCAAAATAGACTTGCCTTCGTTATATTATTTTAAAACATTCCCTAGATTTGAGAGGGATTTTCTACGGGCTTTTGCTCACCCCCTAAAACAACACATTTATAGATTTTGGCATTGAAGAAAATGTCGATGTGGATGAGCAAGTTGACTACGATGGGGTGGAAAATCACATCTTGATTCCGTCTTGGAGGAGTAGAGATGGCTCTTTATTGGTCTAGAGTTTTAGAGATTAATATGAAATAATGGTTTAGTGATATTTAATTATCCGCTACTAGATACATTTTGATTTTGAATTGTAAGTTTCAAGAGTTACATTATTTTATTGACTTTAGTATTTAGTCCTTATCAGATGGATAAATGGTTTATTATTTAAACGGTTATTTTTAGTTGCCCTTATGATTGGATGGTTTGCAGATAGTAATGTCCTTTAGTGTAAATTTTGGGGCGTTACAAATATGAATCAAACACCTTGATGAATTAAAGTAACAATCAATATATGCACGTGTCCATTAAATATCTCAGGATTAAGAGCTTAAGCAATCATAATAACCATCAGGTATTTAGTTTCTTATTTAGTCAGTAAAAAATGCCCTTCAATCCAAGATTTCAAAAAGTCTCCTATAGGGAAGACAGACTATGTCAGAAGATTGCACTATAATCCTATTGATGTTATGTCCAATTTCATCTAAGACTGTGACTTTTTACTTATATCATACAAGGACATGATAATATGATCTTCTATATATAAGCCAAACTCTACACACCAGATTATCTACAATACAAAGTAAAAGACACATATGCATATCATACTCATACAGATTCTCAATAGAAAATGAATAAATTTTATTAAATAATAAATTGAGTTTCATTACAAAAAAAAAGTTTTTAGTATATAATTCTATCAAATCCACCAACCAAATTCATAGTTTCACACCAATTCTTGAAGCAATAACAAGTAGACATTACATGATTCTTTTTAACAATGAATATCACTAAGAGAAAATAAAGCATCTAACGCCACTAAAACTGGGGGTTCTTTATTAACTGTTGATCAACCATCAACCCGCTGAAGAACTCGTGATTGTCGCATAACCCGTCATCACCACGTCAATAGCCTCCCCATTAACTGGGATCATAACTCACACGTGTAACCTTCATACACTTTATCATTTACTAATCCATGGTCCTTTATACATCAATTTAGAGTCATTAACATCCCATATAACCACTTTGAATACAAGGAATTGATGCCCGAAGATTTAGTAAAACATTTAAAAATTTTGAAGTTTAAATAAAACCTATTGATAGAAGTGTTCAAAGCTTTGCCGGTAGAAGTTGTGCACTGGACTTTAGTTCTTAGAAAATCTATGAAAACCTACCGGTAGAAGAAGTCCTTGTTCTATTGGTAGAAATAGTCTACTGGAATTCTTTTACCATTAGGAATAATGACATTCTACTGATAAGAGAACCCCTACTAGAAAAGTTCTACCGGCTAAACCTACCAGTAGAAGTTGCCTACTGGACCACATCTACCGGTAGATGAACCAAAATTTCTATAGGTAGTTGTGCCCAATTTTGCCCATTTTATCCATTTTCGATTTTCAATCCATTCCAACTCATCCCATATCAATTCGAACATATGTATCATGAAGTTTTACATTCAACGTAGTCCATATGAGTTCGATTACAATCAATTGCATATGATTACATGCCCAAAACCAAATTACATAAAAGTTTTACAAAATATGGTTTAAAAGCCACAAGTTGACCTTTGTTCATCAATGAGGGCTCGAGTGAGAGCCGTTCATTGGCGCATATCCCACACTTGAAATGTTGTTCCCATAAATGGTGGGCCACGCTCAATAGGGTATCTCTTAAAGTGGCTACTCTCCAACCTAAATGTATATGAAATGTTCACATGCAAATTCAACAAGTAACAATCATCCATTCAAGAATGGATCCTTTATATCATGCTATGTTATGAGCTGAGACTCATACATGCAACTCAATCCGAGCCTTTACCAGCTCCTATCATCCATACAATGCCATGAGTATAAAACTGGGCATTCTAAGCCCTTGCCATTGATGTTGCACATTCAACGGCCTTTTTAAAAATAAACCATGTGTCTTTGTTGGATAGCGGAATTTTAGTGTCTCACCATCGGTTCCGCACACCATGTGTCTTTTTTGGACTTTCACCGGCGAAAGAGTATAAACCAGTAACTGAGTCTTGCACCTGAGTGAGTATCTAAACCTTCTTGCTATACCTGACACAAGTTTTTCCTGCAACGGTGTGACTCTGTCAAACCTTGGTCCGACTGTACTGAGCCCACTTATCAACCATAAAAAGTGGTGTTTGATCCAACAACATGCACACACCCACAATCATGCAATGCCCACAAAATGCGATATTTTTCGTGCTTATGCAAATGTATATGTACAATTTGTAATTCTCATCATTATGCAACTAAGATCTCAATTGCAATTTCAATAACATATTTCATATATCATATGCACAATATGAACATTTCAATAACCATCAACAATTACAATGTCAATATATCAAATGCATATACCAACATTTTTCAAAATCAATTTCCAAGCATGTTACCACATAGTCAATGTAATTAACACACTTAATCCACACAGGCATTTAATCAAACACTTTCAAGGCACCGAATCATTTAATCATATAAAGTGCCCAATTTCATCACATATTCAAGAAATCACCACAAGTAATTTCTACATACTCAATTTACGCTAGAATTGATTTTACCCATTTCTATATCCATTTTCCACATTTCAACAACAATATGCAAGTGCTAAATATGAGATCACATCTCTAACACCGTACCTATTTCATATTTCAAACCTACATTGTAAATAGACATAGTTAAGATGAAAACTCTACCTCTTGAAGCGCAAATGATGTTAGGAAGCTCCAAGAATCCCAAATCACGCCTAAAGCCCTTGATTTCTCCAAGCCCACTTTTGGAACTTCACCCATATCCATGTTTTTTGGTATGATTGCTTAGCCTCAACGAGAAGAATAACTTTTGTTCTTGGCTTGAGCCGATTCAAGCAATGTAGCGGCATAAATCGTAGAGAGAAAATATAGCTTCCCTTTCTTCTTTCTATTTTTTGGATAATCTGATGGATATAGGGGAAAATATTATTTTTCTCCCCTAGTTATACCCTTTAAATGCTTGGTTCTCATTTCACCACACGTTCTCTTTATCCTGGTCCAATTTTGATGCAAGAAGATTTAATTTCACCCCGGTTCAAGTTTAAAATATTTTTATATGAACTTCCTTTAAATTATTTTCTAAATTTGAAATTTAATTTCATATCTCATTTGTAGGTCATGCGACACTCAATCGCCTTGTAAAAAGCAAAAAATATGACTGTCTCAGAATTCGACAAAAATTCACTAGGTAACTAGATTTCGTGAGATGAATCCAACGGTGAGGTCTGTTTCATCATCCGAGTTCTAGAAAAATTTGAGCTTTCAACTCATACCATAGTAGCAATTTACCGTTTTGCCATTTTTCATAAAAATTCAAATTTACCCAGGTTTTATAATGCAAGAGAATGGAATTGTGGAAGGCCAAAGGCATCTCAATTTCTCACCCCACCCAACACCCTAATTTAATAACTTAGTAGGATTAAATGGCCTATTGGTTGGCCTTTATTTATTTATTGGGAAACCAAGTAGATGGTTACTTAGGGCCCCATAATTGAAAGAGTCCCATTTTTTCTCAATGAATAGTTGCGCATAACAGTGATTAGCACAAAAACATGACATATATTGTGTGCTAATATGCCTTTTGTACTTGTTTATAGTCATGAATTCTGGGAGAAATATGCTTAACTTTTGTTTTGATGGAGTTTGTGTGAATGCAGGTAAAACAATGTAAATGGTATGAGTTATACCCCCATTAAAGTGGTTGAAGTCAATGACGAAGACGGGGGTAGCTTAAAGGAATGTTTGGAGGGAGAAGAAACCAAGAAAATGGAATTGGGTTGAAGACCTTCTAGAAGGTTTGGGTAAAAACCTTCCAGAAGGTGTTGCCTTAGATTTCTTTTTCACTGTCAAAACCTTCGGAAGGTTTTGTCCCTTGGAATGAACCTTCCAAAAGGTTTTGCCTATTGGAGTGAAACCTTTCGGAAGATTTTTTTCTACTAGAATGAACCTTTCGGAAGGTTTTGTCTATCAGAATGAACCTTTCGGAAGGTTTTGCCTACTGGAGTGAAACCTTCTAGAAGGTTTTGTCTACTGGAATGAACCTTCCGGAAGGTTTTGCCTACTGACCATTTCATTTAACTGTTCTTGCACAAACCTTTCGGAAGGTTTTATATCGACCTTCTGGAAGGTTTTTGCTAAACTTCCCAGACAGCCTGTAACTCAACTTTGCAGCTTGGGGGCCCCACTTGCACTTCTCCAACAAACCCACTGACATCCCCTGCACGTCTAGGAGTCTCCCTTCACCTCTACTTGGACTATGATGGCTTTTGCATTAATGAGGGGAAGAGAAGAATCTTGGCAGAGAGAAGAATGGGGGTTGGTCCTAGTCTACACCATGCAGCCCCTATGGATGGAAATCACATCACTTAGCTGAGAGGGAACTCCAAGCACATTTTTGGGGGGGGAAATGACTCCATTTTTCATTATTCTACAATATAAAGAGATATATATATATATAGAGAGAGAGAGAGAGAGAGTCTGGGAGAAGAAGATGAATAGTGTCTAGTGAGAGAAAATTAGAATTTTTGCATTTCTTTCAATACATTGTCTTGTAATCTCTGGTATGAATCTGTAGAACTTCATTTAATGTCATTAACGTTGTTTTTTTTCAAGTTGAATGCTAATTTAATGCTCTTTTAAAGCTTTCACCATTAATGCATCAAGGTTCTTCATTTTCTTAGTTTTCAAATGGGTATTCAATATACTCTCTTATAACTTATGTTTCCTTGTATCGAGTTACTCTAGAACTTCAAATCTTTGCAATGCATTCTCATTACATTTTCAATTTCGTTTCTAGCATGAGTAGCTAAATCCTTTAGTTGGAAAAACCAAGGGTAACCTCCCCTTGCGTATACTATTTCAACTCATTTTCCTCCCTTCTTTCAAAGTTCAATGGTCTGGTTTGACTAGGTTAAGGGTGGATAGATTGGTGAGTCTTTGATATTCCGTAGGCCTAGTCACGGTTTATGCTTTGATACTCACCAATATTATCCCTAGCTTCTCACGAATCAATCGTTCATTCATACTCTATTGGAGGAGGGTTTCGAGTTGAGATGGTATTCCTATTGGAGTGACCTCTAGGATTTGCCAACATTTATTTCTCATTTCATTAGCATCAAAACAAACTCTACCAAACAACTTTCAACAATCAAAGATTTTATACTTTCTTGTTTCTGAAAATCACCTTCCCTTCGGTTTACTTTCTTCCCCGTGGAAATGACCTTGGAATACCACCAAGTAAAACACGACCCGTGAAATTCTCCTTGCGCTTGGGGAGCACTTTTGTACACACACACACTTTTTAGGGGTAGTATTTAGGGGTTAAAGACTAGCAAGGAATTTTGTCAGCAAACAACCTTCTCTTTTTACATTTTCTGTCTGCATCTTCGTCATTTACTACTTGTGAATTAAAAATTCTTTTTCCTTTCATAATTTATTTGAAAACTCTTAGAAACTATTTTGTATACTTTTTATATGTCACACTACTAATTAATTCATTCGAATTTTATATGCTACCTCACTGCTATAACTCATAGCTTATTGGTAATTATTTGTTTACATCTATCAACAACATTACAATGTCTAATTTGTTTAGTTTTTCTTTTTTTCTGCTGGTCACTTGAGATTGTTTGGTGAAGAGGACATAGACTATAAACTTTTCATTTTTGACTTATAGTATATTCAATGACATCTTTAGTTAAAAACCATTACAATGACTTCTTCTCTCAAATCTCTCCACGCTTTTCAAATTTTTTGTCACTCAACTACCCATAAAAGATCAAAATGTAATTTTGGATCTCGAAAAGCAAGAAGATTGATTTTTTAGTAAAGCTATAGTCATATTATTTTTATTTTATGTTGTGGTTTTTAAGGGCCCTGTTTCGGGCTATCACCTAGGGCTCCAATTTTTATCGAGCTAGTCCTGACAACATGTATTCTTCCCTAATTTGCTAGAATTTTGGAACAATCAAAGTTGTTTTTGGATCAGGATCCCACAATCCAATGGGATCATGATCTCATTGCGACTCTATCGGCATGCAATTTTTCATAAGGTTTGAATTGTTTTATACCACAACCATGGTTATCAAAATCTCAATCCAGCTCCTATCCATTACTCAACAATCTACTGAACCTGTCCAAAAATTGTAGGTTGGATATATGTTTCATTAATGTAGAAAATAAATTGGTTGAATAAGCTCACTCAAATTAATTGAATGGGTAAAAACAAGCATCCATCAGGTTGGATGTTGATCCACCTTTTAGCACTAAACGTGAATAAATCTTACCACCTTCACTTGAAGTGCTCACTTCTCTTTCCTCCTTCTCATTTTTTTGTGGTTTAGTATCAAAGAGGACACCAAAATCTCCTTCGATTGTGTACAAAATCTACCTCTATATGGTGATGTCAACCTCTCTTTGACCATCTCGACTTGGCTATTAGTGTTACGTGCCTGTTGGAGAGCGTCTAGGGTTGGATGAGTGATTCATCAAAGGCCTGGGTGAAATGGTTATCTTTAGACTACAATGTTGGGGTTGAATAGTTCACGAAAGAGGTTGGTGCACAAATAAAAATTAGCATGATAAATTAGAATCACGTCTAAAATGGCCAAGCTTGCTCAGGTTCTTTGTCTACCTCTAACTGGTGATACACATCCATTAAGTTTCAAATTAATTGAATGAACTAATTCATCAATATATACTTGCAAGATAATTCTTTTTATTCTCCATTTATGATTCTTATTTTTGACTTTTGTAAGTGATTCATTAAAATACATTTTGCTTCTATATTATATGTTTTTATTTTGACATGCAGACTATTATTTGATTTGTAATGTGAATTTCCTAAGTGCTTACCTCCTTCCCACACAGGTACTTTTGTTAGTTTTGTTGGAGTTTCTAAATCATTTTCACGACAATTGTAGTGCAATGCATGTTTTCAAAGTGAAAATTGTCACTGGATTTAATATTTAAAGTTTCTATGCACTTTGGTTGCCAATTTTGAGGTTCTAATCAGTGTTTCAATGCATCTATTTGGTCAATTTGGCTATGAAAACAAGATGTATGGACAACACAATGGAACATAATGATATATGTGTCTTCATTGAACAACACAATGGAACATAATGATGACTATAGTGAAAAAAGTTCTTCTGTCAGTGTAAAATGTAAAGTGAGGTAGAAAGTCATATTCTATCGTTTGATATTTTTTAGATACTTCTTACTGCCAGTGACAAGAAACAAAAAGGTAAATATAGAATGTGTGAGCAAGTGTACATGGCCAACACTAGATTAGGTATATATAATTTGAAACATCGATCATCGCAGCAGTAGTTGTACTAATCACAAGACAATTAAGTTAGTGTCTTGATTAAGATGCTTACCATAAGAAAATATTCCATGCAATAATCAAGCATAAGCATCCAATTGAATTTTTGCAAAATTGGCATTAGGGAGTTACATAGTTTAATCCATATGTAAAATCAATCTAAGAAAACACAAAAAATTCTAATTTTTGAAAGCTTACAACATAGAGAAGGAATAAAATAAACATGCTATCTAGTGAAAGAGGATCCCATGCTTTAAACTTCTAGCAGGATTGACCTTTATTGCACTTTCCCCAATATATCACAATAATGTACTATCATACCAACTAGTTTCTCATCTAAGCTCATTTATAATAAAACGTCTCTAAAGAAATCTCATTCGAGTTTGTCATATGCCTTAGCCATATCAAGCTTTAGAGCCATTTGAGACTTTTTTGTTCGTGCACTTAGTCTCATGGAGCGCATAATTTCCTAAGCCATTATTATGTTATCTTAAGTTTTGTCTGCTTCCCACATAAACAAAATAGTTTTGAGGAATTAGTTGGAGCATTAGGGGTTGTAGCCTATTTGTAATTATTCTAATATAATTTTGCATGCAAAATTATAGTAACTAATAAGCTTATAGTCCCATGTTTCTTTGGGAGATTTCACATTCAAAATAAAAATAAAGTTAGTTTTTTTCAAGGCTTTTAGCATGTATGTTAAAAAAAAGAAAGATTGTACAACAGTTGTTGAGTGCTCAATAGTGCATTATTTTATAGCTTAACACATTCGCTTTAGGCTTGCTAACAAACTAACTTACTTCACTTAGTGCGTATTGCATCTTATGCTTTGATTTTTGTGTTTGCAGGTAGTTTATGTGTAAAAGTGGTGATTAAAAATTGTTAGGCTAGCAAGGGACAAGTTGGGATTGAGTTTGCTCGGGAGATGATGAAGCTAGGAGCATTGGAAGTTATTTTGGAAGAAAAGAGAAGTTCTACCAGTAGGAAGGTAGAAAAATGAAGGTTCTATCGGTAGAAAGTCAGTTCTACCGGTAGCTTGAGCTACAGAAGATTAGTGCAGAAGTCCTACCAGCAGGTGGTACATGTTCTACTGGAAGAAAAACTTACAGAAGTTTATACTTTTTGCCATTAGAGAAGTACTACCGGTAGATGGTAGATGACATAATGACAATAAATATCTCAGTACTTCGTTAGAAAAAGTCCTACTGGTAGGTAAAGGATGTTTTACTGGCAGGAAATGCAATAGAATTTTTAGAGATTTTATCATGACAAAGTTCTACCAATAATTTTCACTTTTCTACTGGTAGGTCGTGCTACAAAAGTAGTTGTTACCAACTGGTAAAGATAGATTTTCACGAGAAACACAATTAAAGATTAGAGTTTGCCAAATCTTTTGGGATTCTCAACCAATAAGAGGAAGAAATAATTTTGGAATGCATATATGTCAAAGATCTTAAGATTCTCCTTCTTACTAGAATAAATAGAAGGCCCTGTGGGGAATAGAGAGAACATTTTGGAGTCTATTGCTAAAGCTTTTCCTTTTTATTAACAACATATCTCTACTCATGTTTTCTTAAACAAATTTGTGGCATGTTATACCAACTCATACCATACAACTAAATTCCACGTTGGCATTTGGTAAGACACCTCCAAAACAAACAATTCATGTTATCACATAAATTGGTCCACATCATTCACAAGGTACAATGACAAAACTTATCAAGTTGCAACAATTTCACATGTACATTCTCCATACTAAAAGTAGCTAGGAACTTGCCTAGGCCAATTCCATTCCCATTTCCTTATCTCCATAACCCAAGTCAACCACCTAGGTTATTCCAAACCTTTACCCCATTCATAATACACCCTAGATAAGAAAATGAACCAAAGTAGGAGGAACCCTACCTCTTGAAGCGTAAGATGAAGACTAGAAGCTTCAAGACACCTCCCTAGCTCCAAAAACTCTTGACTTCACAAAATCCTCCCCTTGGATCTTCGGTGAAATCCCTCATTCTTGGTACGTATACGTAGCCCTCGTCGCGTAGACCAACTTTAACTCTTGGTCTGATGGATTTCGACCGATGGAACTTCGGAAATCAGAGAAAAAAGCTTGAAATTTTTATTTTCTCTCTTCTCTCTCTTCTCCTCTTCACATGCCTGAACTCAGCATGCCAAATGGTGAGAAATATCTGAATTTTTAGATATTTTGCCCCTATTTATACTTTTAATTGTGCGGTCCACATTGTCTCACTCGTTTATCACTTCCGGGTCCGTTTTTAATCTGAAACGACTCAATTAAATTTCGGTTTCAATTCAAATTAATTTTATTTGAAATTTTATCCAATTATAAGGAAATTTCTTAATTTTTATTTTTTTGGAACATTTGAAAGTTCATTCGTCACCCAGTTATCTCGTAAAACGTATAAAATCTGACTATCTCAGAATTCAACGAAATTTGACATGGCAGCTCAATTTTGTGATACGAATCCAACAGTGAAGTCTATTGCTCCATTTGAGCTCTTTAGAAATATGTATTTTAAACCCGCATAATAGTGACAAATTACAATTTTACCCTTTGTTGGAAAAAGTTCAAATTTTCTCAGGTTTTACATTCTTCCCCCCTTAAAAGAATTTTGTCCCCGAAATTTACACATACATACACATTTGATCCTATGCATATGTAACAATCATATAATATCAAATGACTATAAGAATGTACCTCCATCCTCAAATAAGAAAGGATAACTGGTACATATGGTATCCTCACGCTCCCATGTTGCCACCTCCAATCCTTGGTGCTGCTATAGCACCTTCACTAGCTTCACGGTCTTGCCTCGCAAAACCTGATTCTAACTATTCATGATGTGCACCGGTCCCTCCTCAAAGGTCCCATCAACATCAACCACAAGTTCTCCCCAATCCACCACATAAGTCGAATCCGAGGTGTATTTTCGGAGCATAAAGACATGGAATACCATGTAAACTCCCGATAGATTTGGTTGTAACGCCAACCGGTAAGCAACTGTATCCACCCTCTCGAGTACCTCGAGGGCCTGATGTACCTCGGTGACAACTTTTCCCGCTTGCCAAACCTGACCACTCTTCTTTTAAGGATCACCTTCAAGAAGACATAATCTCCCACCTCAAACTCTAGAGGTCATCACCGTTTGTCGATGTAGCTCTTCTACCAGCTCTGAGTTGTGAGAAGACACTTCCGTATAAGGTCCACTTTCGCCAAAGTGTCTCTAACCAAATTCGGACCCATAGAGGGTCTCTCTCCAACCTCCATCCAACATACCGGAGATCGACAAGGCCTCCCATATAATGCCTCATAGGGTGTCATCTGTATCTTGGTCTGATAACTGTTGTTATAGGCGAACTCCACTAAGGGTAAGTGATCTTCCCAGCTACCCTTGAGATCTAAGACAAATGCCCATAGCATGTCCTCTAATGTTTAGATAGTCCTCTCTGATTGACCGTCCATCTGAGGATGAAAAGCAGTGCTCATTATCAACTGTGTCCCCATGGCTTGCTGAAACTCTCCCAGAAGTGAGCCATAAACCTAGGATTCCAAACCAATACTATGGACACGGGCACCCTATGCAACTGAATAATCTCCTGTATGTATAACCCGTAGAATTTCTCTAAGGTGAAGGTCATCCGCACAGCCAAAAAATGTGCCAACTTGGTAAGCCTGTCCACTATCACCCATACCGCATTATGTCCCCGCGATGTCCGTGGCAAGTGCGTCACAAAATCCATCGTGACATGCTCCCACTTTCACTCGGCTACCTCCAAGGGCTGGAGCAACCCTGCTAGCCTTTGATGTTCAGCCTTAAGATACTGACACGTAAGACATCATCTAACAAAGTCTCCAACGTCTCTCTTCATTCCATTCCAATAATACTAGCGACGAAGATTATGGTATATCTTTGTGCCACCTGGATGCACAGCAAAACAAGAATAATAAAAATATCTAAGAATCTCCTCTCTGAGTTCCGCAAACTGGGGAATCATAATCCTTCTCCTAAATCGAAGACTATCATTCGAGTGAATGGCCCAGCCCTCGTTATCGGAACCTAATCGTACTCGACCCTTGATGGATGATAACTCTGTATCCTGTCCTTGGGACTCAAATCACTCTGCTCAGTAGGGAAGGTGTAGCCACTAAACTTCCCAATGTACCCTGAGTCTGATCTCCATAGTGTAGCCCGAACTGTCTCACAGTCTCGAGCATCTGCCACTTCCGGGAAGCCACACTAGCCAAGATCCCCCGTGACTTCCGAATGAGTGCATCAGCCACCACATTTGTCTTACCAGGATGATAATGTAAAGTGAAGTCGTAGTCTTTCGAGTATTTCATCCACTGGCGTTGCCTCATGTTGAGGTCCTGCTGTGTGAAAATATACTTCAGACTCTTGTGGTCCGAAAACACCTCGAACTACTCACCGTATAAATAGTGGCGCCAAGCCTTCAAGGCAAAGACAATGGCTGCCAACTCCATGTCATGTGCGGGATAAGGAGGAATGTACTGTATCTGTGGTTGCCCCACTGAAGACTAGGACTGAGATGTCCCAGAGCTTTGGAATACTTGCCGCTGAGGACAATCGCGCCTCATATGTCCCGATTGATTGCAATGATAGCAAGTCCTTTGGCCTGCCTGAAAGGACGGTCTCCGATTTCTCCTACCTTGGGATGGTTGACCTTGGCCTTAGCCTTGAAAGCCACGACCCTGTCCCTAGAAACCTTGAGGAGTAAAAGATTGACCCTCCTTCTTCTTATCTTTAACACCCACCTCCCGGATGTTCTATGCATCTTCTACATCCCTTTAAATAGTCATAGCTATGATGACCATCGAGTCCAAGTCTTGCAGAAGAAGCCCACAATCTTATCCCGGATGGACAATTTTAAACCATCCTCGAACTTCCTTACCTTGGCCAAGTCTGTGGCCATATAATCATCGCCGAAACGTGCTAATTCCGTGAACTTAGCCACATATTCCATCACCGACATCGTTCTTTGTCTCAAGTCTAAAAACTCCCAGGCCTTTGCATGTCTAGCAGCCGCTGGGAAATACTTTCCCATGAAGAGCTCTTTGAACTCTACCTAAGTCATAGCCTCCAAGTTCCTGGAGTCCTTCACCCAATCCCACCACAATTGGGATTCCCCCTCTAGCTGGAATGTTGCTAGGGTTATCTTGGTGGCGTCGGAGGTGATCTTCATAGCCCTCAATACTTTATCGACTTACTAAAACCAATGGTCAGCCACCATAGGATCCACCACTCCCCTGAAGATCGGAGGCTGATGTGCCTTGAACTTCTGGAGGTTGCTTGAGCCTCCTTGTCCTCCACTTGCACCAGTCTGTGCAATGGTGGCAGCCGTAGCACTAGTCTGTGTTATGGTTGTAGCCGCAGTACCAATAGCCTCCACTAAGGCTTGTTGATTAAAAGCCGGTGGTGGTCAGTTATTGTTCCGTCCACCCCGACATCCCCTTCCTCTAGTTGCCATCTACACACGTCAAATGACAATAGAACATTCATATAACATCCCAAGGTAGGGATCAAACTTGAAACATTGAGATTTATCTCCTTGTTTCTTTAGTAGAGTCTATGCCACCCACTAGTAAACATTTATACCTTGAACTATCCCATTCATTTCTTTTTCGACCCCCAAGGTTATGTTTTCTAACCCTACTGTCTCTTTCCATATACATTTTACCATTTATATAATGCACATAATCACATAGCACGTAATCATGTAACAAAATGTAAGCACATAAGATAAAACGTACAATACATATAATGGTTTAGACCCAATGCCCATCAAGCCCTAGGTAATCCGTATACCTATGCTCTGATACCAAGCTGTGACTAGTATCAGAGTCTAAGCTACACCATGAGCTCCAAACCTCTTTTCACTCTCACAATGAAAGATGATAGACTAATTTCCCACAAGACCAATATAAAATCTTTTACCTAAGCTCTAATACCAAGCGGTGACGCCCCTAAAATTGACGGTTCCATTGACCACCCGTCAACCCGCGAAAATACCCGTGATTGTTGCATAACCTGGCATCACGTCTATCACATCCCTGTAATCGGGATTACAACTCACACGAGGATCCGTGTTTTTTTTTATTATTTAACCCCATCGAGGTTCAATATATCCCAATGTATCTAATTTAAGGTTCATTTGTGTTATTAGAACCAAAGAACACATAGCCCAAGCGTATGACAATGCATTCTTAAAATTTCATATTTTTGGAAAACCTTCCGAAAGGTTTTGTTACAGATCTTCCGGAAGGATTGCTCATTGGAAAATTTCTACCGGAAGGTTTTATGGATCTTCCAGTAGGTTTTACCTATTGAACTAATTTCTACCGGAAAGTTTTGTGGACCTTCCGATAGGTTTTACCTACTGGACAAAAAATTTACACTAACTTTCGGAAGGTTGCTGTGACCTTCTGAAAGGTTTTGCCCAGAATTTCATGCTTCATCAGATTTTGATTTCTAATTCATCCAAAATCTTTCCAAACTCATTCCAAACATGAATAATGACATTTTCTACATTATACATGATCCATACAAGTTCTATTACATGCATTTGCATAATTTTTACTTGTTAAAACATTGTTCCAACAAAGATTACACAAAAGCCACAAGTTGGCTTTTCTTCATTGTTGAGGCCCCGAATGCGAGTCTTCTCCCGGTATGAACCCCGCACCTAAAATATTTCCCGTATAGGGTGAGCCAATACCCAGTAGAATATTTCCTACAGAGGCTACTCCCTAACCTAAGTGCATATGTAATGTTTATATACAACATTCACAATCAGATAATCATTCCAATCAAGAATATACATGATTCATGTTGAAATCTATCATGTCAAGCCATGAATGAAATGAGATTCACTCACGCACATCAACCCGAGCCCTCATCGGCTCTCACCACACTATGCAATGCAAGTGTAAAACTTTTATCATTGATGAAATACATCCAATGATCATTTTTGAAATACCAACTATATGTTTATAAAGCCAATTTATTCATGGATATTTCCCATCAAATGAAAATTTTGTATTACAAAATCATGTGTCTTTGTTGGGTATCGGATTCCAAAATCACACCGACTAGCTCCGTACACCATTACACTTTTCTGGAATTTCACCATAGGGAAGTGTATGACCCAAGTAGCGGGGTTTTTCACCCGAGGGAGTATCTAGCCCTTCTTGCTATACCTGACACAAGTTTTTCTTATGCAACATGCGACTCCATGGGATCTTCGATCCAACATCTTCGAGTCCACACATCAATTACCAAGAGTGGTGTTTGATTAATCATGCATACACACCCACACTCATGCCTGAAGCCTATGAATGTGATGTCAACCTCATGCCCAAAATGCAATGATGCCAATGAGCAATTCAACCACATATGTCATGGCAATCTATATTAATGGCGTATAATTACCAAAAATCAACATGATGGTAATATATTAACAACATATCTCTACTCATGCTTTCTCAATAAAATTTATGGCATGTTATACCAACTCATACCATACAACTAAATTCCACATTGGCATTTGGCAAGACACCTCCAAAACAAACAATTCATGTTATCACATAAATTGGTCCACATCATTCACAATGTACAATGACAACACTTATCAAGTTACAACAATTTCACATGTAAATTCTCCATACCAAAAGTAACTAGGAACTTGTCTAGGCCAATTTCATACCCATTTCCTTATCTCCATAACCCTAGTCAACCACCTAGGTTATTCCAAACCCTTACCCATTCATAATACACCCTAGGAAAGAAAATGAACTAAAGTAGGAGGAATCCTACCTGTTGGAGCGTAAGATGAAGACTAGAAGCTTCAAGACACCTCCCTAGCTCCAAAAACTCTTGACTTCACAAAATTCTCCCCTTGGATCTTCGGTGAAATCCCTCATTCTTGGTACGTACGCGTAGCCCTCGTCGCGTAGACAAACTTTAACTCTTGGTCCGACGGATTTCGACCGACGGAACTTCAGAAATCGAAGAAAAAAGCTTAAAATTTCTATTTTTCTCTCTCTCTCCTCTCTCCTCTCTCTCTCTCTCTCTTCTCCTCTTCACATGCCTGAACTCAACTAGCCAAATGATGAGAAATATCTAAATTTTTAGATATTTTGCCCCTATTTATACTTTTAATTGTGCAATCCACATTATCTCGCTCGTTTATCACTTCTAGGTCCATTTTTAATCTGAAATAACTCAATTAAATTTTGATTTTAGTTCAAATTAATTTTATTTAAAATTTCATCCAATTATAAGAAAATTACATAAATTTCATTTTTTGGGGACGTTTAAAAGTTTATTCGTCACCCAGTTGTCTCGTAAAAAAATATAACTATCTCGAAATTTGACATTTGGTAGCTCAATTTCGCGATACGAATCCAACGACGAAGTCCATTGCTCCATTCGAGCTCTTTAGAAATATGCATTTTAAACCCGTATAATAATGACAAATTACTATTTTACCCTTTATTGAAAAAAGTTTAAATTTTCCTGGGTTTTACATAAGGCTATATAGAGGTGCTCAGGTAAGCCTTGTAATTTCATCATGAGCCTAGGTGCATATCTATGTTGTAATTTGTTTCTTACTTTATTGCAATTTTAAATTTTTACGTTTAGTAATTTTGAATGTGGGGTAGAAACAAAGCATACTGACTTCTTAGAGTTAGATAGGAATTACCACTAGTTTTAGGTATAGCTGCTCAAAATAACAACGATGACATTATTTCACCCAATATTGTGCTAGCAAGGGGTGATGGTGGGAATAATCCAATTATATTCTAACTATGGAGAATTATCTTCAACCTACCCGCTCTTATATGCCAACGTGCATTATACTCTTGGTGCAGGCACACCAATTTATTGTTAAATCAGGGATGCTTCAATTGCTCCCTAAATTCCATGGAATGGCAAGTGAAAACTTCTATCTCTATATCAAGGAATTTGAGGAAGTAGTTAGTATATTCCTAGAATAGAATGTGTAGGAAGAAATACTAGAATAAAACTTTTTCCTTTCTCACTCAAAGATAAAGTAAAGACTTGGATAAATTCCTTGAAGCCATAGATGATCTCTACTTGGGATCAAATGTAAAAAGAATTTTTGACAAAAATTGTCCTTTTATAAAAGTATTATTTTGAAAAAACAGATTCAAAATTTTGCTAAAAAACCAAATGAACACCTTTATGAATGTTGGGAATGATTTAAAGAGCTCTAAAACTCTGTTCCACACCACCACTTTGAACGTGGTAGATGATAATTTTTTTCTACGAAGGAATTACCCTTGCACATCATCAGTTCATCGACATGATGTGCAAAGGATAATTTTTGAATAAAGAGCCTGAGGAGGCTCTTAATTATTTTGATTGTTTGGTACAGAGTGCCCAGTCACGGGACATCTTAGACCCTACTAAATGATCAACATCATCAACAACCCTTCTATTTTCCACTAGAGGAAAGTATTTATTAAGAGATCAAAATGATTTCCTTGCCAAGATTGCTAAACTTTCAAGGAAAGTGGAGGGTTTAGAGTTTCAAAAGGTCAAGTCTAAGGCTGATGACTCTTGCTCGATTTATGAATCCATTAAGCACTTACGAATGAATGCCAACCTATTCCAATGTGTAGAAAAATGCATGAGTAGGTTAATGCATTTAATCAACCAAACCAGTCATTTTCTCCATACTCCAATTACCTAAAATCTAGGATTGTGATACTATCCTAACTTTAGTTGGAGATCATATAACACTACCCAACATCAAAAATACCCTCCTGCCACACATCAGCCACCACCAAATTATGTCTGTCCTTCTAATGCTCAACAGGGCCTTTCGCATGGACCTCCACAACAAGGGTTTGTTTAGAACTTAAAACACCACTAGAGCCTCAAGTTCAAGGGTTTGTCCATCAGGGTCAACCCACAGTACCTCCTTACCAACCACCCCACAAAAAGGAGCACTGATAACTTGTTACAACAATTCATTCAAAAATAGAATACCATCAATTATCAGAAATCGTAGGCTATAAATGAAATTAATTCTCAAATTACAAATATTAACACATCCCTTGGGGTAATGCAATAAGAGAGATGGAAATTCCCTGTTCAACCTCAAGAGAACCCCAAGGGTCAACGATTGAGACCTCTGAAAATGTTGAATAGTTGTAGTCTATTAATACTCTTAGGAATGGTAAATAAATAGATAAGACTATCCCACCCAAAGTCTCTAAGCCTACAGTAAAAGAGACCTTAGGTGAGCTAGAGGAGACTAAGCTGTCTGACATTGCTGATAATAGTTGTACTATCCCTGCTCCTTACCCTCATAGACTACGAATGCCTGTTAAGTTATCTGATCTAAAATTCTTGAGATTTTTAAGTAGGTTAAAATTAACATTCCTCATTTGGTTGCGATTAAGTAGATACCATCCTATGCCAGGTTCTTGAAGGAATCGTTCACAGTGAAAATGAAGATGACTATTCAAAAGAAAGCTTTCCTCACAAAGGAGGTAAGCTCCATCTTAACGACAAATACTCCACCTAAATACAAAGACCTTGGCTGTCCCACCATCTCAATTACCATTGAGGACTGTTGGGTTGAGTAAGCACTACTAGATTTGGCTGCAAGTGTGAACCTCCTCTCTTTTTATGTCAGCTTGGATTAGGAGACTTGAAACCGACATCCATCACAATCCAGCTTGTAGATAGAAGTGATGCCACAAGGGATAGTGGAGATGTTCTAGACCAAGTGGAGATATTATATTTTTCAATTGATTTTATTGTTCTTAATACTTGTCCTGTTGCTAACCCATCTTTTCAAATTCTGGTTATTTTGGGAAGACCATTCCTTGTAACCTTGAATGCCTTAATTAATTACAAAAATAGATTCATGAAGTTGGTTTTCAGGATTATGACCTTGGAGCTAAACGTGTTCAATATTGGAAGCCAACCCAGGGATGATGGAGAGGTGCATCAGATAAATCTCAATGACACCATCATGGAGCAATAGAAAGAGGATTCCGTTGGAAGATACTTGGAGATCTTGTCTAAGGAAGTAACTATTCAAGAAGAAGAAGTTTATGGACTAGGCTCGTGGGAGCCTAAGTTTGAAGAATTACCACAAATTGATAAGCAAGATCTACCATCAACTATTCAACCACCCATGCTTAAATTGAAGCCACTCCCATGTACATTGAAATAGGCTTAATTGGAACGTGATGGTACTTTTTCGTTGGTGATCAATTCGTCCTTGTTGCTTGAGCAAGAATCAAGGCTACTACAATTGTTGAAGGCCCATAGGAGAGCCATTGGGTGGACCATTATAGATTTAAAAGGGATCAATCCCTTCATATGCATCCATAGGATCTACCTAGAAGAATATGCAAAACCTTCCAGCCAACCACATAAGCGATTGAATCCTATAATGAAAGAAGTGGTCCAAGCTAAAGTGCTGAAACTGCTTGATGTAGGAATCATCTTTCCTATTGCTAATAATAGATGGGTGAGTCTGACACAGGTAGTTCCTAAGAAGTCGAGAATCATTGTGGTCACCAATAGGCATAATGAGTTTATTCCTACAAGAATGGTGATTGGGTAAAGGGTTTGCATATACTATATGAAGCTGAACATGTGTACTTGAAAAGATTATTTTTTGCCATTCCTCGATCAAGTGTTGGAGTGAGTGGCAGGGTATGTCTATTGCTGCTTCCTAGATTGGTATTCGAGCTACAATTAGATCGAGATAGCCCTTGAAGATCTAGAAAAGACAAACTTCATGTGTCCTTTTGGAATGTTTGCCTAGAAGGATGCCATTTGGGCTTGAAAATTCCCCAAGCACATTTTAGAGGTGCATGATGGAAATTTTTAGCGACATGGTAGAGAAAGTTATCAAGATTTTTATGGACAATTTTTCTATTTTTGGGGATACCTTTGAGAGATGTCTAGAAAATTTGGAGTTGGTGCTTCAGAGATGTGAAGCTAAAGGATTGGTGATTAACTTAGAAAAGTGTCATTTCATGGTGGCTCAAGGAATAATACTTGGTTACATTGTGTCTAAAAAGGGAATAGAGGTGGATAAGGCAAAGGTTGAGTTAATTTCTAACCTCCCTAATCCAAAGGCTATTAAAGATGTTCGGTCATTCCTTGGTCATGCCAGGTTTTATAGGCGATTCATATAGGGTTTTAGTTCCTTGGCATAACCTTTATGTCATCTATTGGCCAATGATGTTCCTATTGAGTGGTCAGCTGATTTTAAGGCAGCTTTCAAAAACCTTAAAAACATGCTTATTTTGCCTCCAATCATGCAATCACCCAATTGGGGATTTCCTTTCTAGCTTATGTGCAATACGAGTGGTTACACGGTGTAATTGTAACACCCCGCATTTTCTTTTATATATGTATATAGATATATAGTAAATAATTGTGGTAAAAAAAATATGGATATATGTAGTGATGTGTGTTTGAATTTGGTAGATTGGAAAAGTAGAGATTGGAAATAGAACAATACACGTGAACAGTGCATTGTTGCAACTTCAAGCTCGATTTAGACCTTGATGCAGTCAATATCTCTCAAAACTCAAAACATGAAAGTTTTAGAGCTCTTTCGTATCATTCCATAGCATCTTAAATCATCTCAATCGGAGCTTGGATAAGAGAGTTATGCTCAGATAACAAAACGATGTCAAAATAGTCCAATTAGCTTCGTTTTGCATTTAATGTCTCCATTTGCATCCTAAATCAAAATATAAGAATAATGAGTACTTTTAGGCTTCAAATAAGTATAAAAGGCTTTAAAAAACACCCTTTTTTACATTTTATTTGCCAACATCGCAAAACTTCATTAATAGCCGATTCAGATGGGTAAAATATAAATTTTAGTGTTTCGGGTGTACGTTTACTTAGGTTTTGAGATAAATCATAAAAATAAATATTTTTAGGTTAAAATAACATTAAAAATGAATATGTAACGTCGACAAACCTTAAGGTAGTCATATGGATCAAATTGGAGATTCTTAGTGGCAAAATCGTAAATTTGAAAAAATCTAAAACAGCCTATGAACAGTATTTTTCGGGGCTACTATGTTTTAAACTCATTTTCATCTCATTTTCTCTCATTTCCTTCACTCCTCTCACACCCCCACACCTCTTGAAACCCTAGAGAGCATTAGAGAAGAAGAAAGGAATGGAAAAACAAGATATTCAAGGGTGATTGAAGATCAAATATTTTTGTTCTTCACTCCAAAGCTAAGGATTCAAGGTAGGGGTTTTCTTTCATTCACTTACATTGAGGCTAGGGTATTTATATATGTATGTTTTGGCTATCAATGGTATATATATGCTATGAAATCATCATCTCTTAGGCTTTTTGCAAGGATTACATGTTTTGAACAAAATAGAGTTTAATACCCATGAAATCTCCTTTCTAATTTTAAAACCCTAATTTTTGGAGAGTGATGTATTTCCTTCCTAAATGCTTTCTTTATTATGAATTTTGAAACCTTAGTGCTTTGTGTTGGGTAGAAAAATGATGTTATTGTGATCTCATGTATTTTCTTAGTTGGTTGTGGAATTCTTAAATGATATATTTTGAGAATTTTGGATAGATGCTTATAAATTGAGATAAATGTTGGAATTGTATGCTTGGTTGGGTTGTTTGTGATGCACATGAGTGAGATGTTCCTTGTAAGGTTGCTCACCCCTTCCCAAGAGGTTCCCAGTGAGGATGCTTGGAAAATAATATAGTGATTGGTGAGAGGTTCTGTATAAGGATGCTCATCTATTTTCAAGAGATTCCCGGTAAGGATGCTTGAGAATCAAAGGTGACCTAAAGAGGGGTGGAGGTTACCACAAAGTATGCTACCTACCGAAAGAATTATTGGGAATTGGTTATGACAATTAATGGTTATTATTTGTATGTGGTGCTCGTTTATTTATTTAAGTAATATTTTAAAATAAACTTGAGATCATTTTTAAATGTCACTGCTTTATTTTAAATTATGTATCTATGTTATGTTAAAATTGAGACCGACCGTTTTAAATTTTTTTCTAAACCTTGTATGGGTTTGGGAGAATTTTTCTACAGAGCTTCGTACTCACCCCCTATCGCTAACATTTTTCAAATTACCCGCTTGAGGAGGAGGACGTAAGGGTCAAGGAGTCCGCTACTTGGGAGACTCCACTGGATGAGAGTGTGGATCCCGAGGTGGACGCATAGAGCGACCTCCTTTCCTTTTGTACTAGACTAAGACATTCTTTTGGAACATTGTGTAGTCTAGCTTTTTTTGTTTATTCTGATGCGCTTCTTTAATTAATTTTTAAGATGTAATAGCCATGACTTGGGGCTTATTCTTTTGGATAATGTTGTAAATATTTGTGGATGACAAATGATGTCTTGTTTCTTAAGGGATTATATTAGTGCTCTCATGATATGAATGATTTTAGAATGTAATGTCGTCCGGGGTGTGTTTTGGGGCATTACAGTAACGCTAGGCCAACAACATGACAAGAAACCCCATGTCATCTATTATGCTAGCAAAATCTTTATTATATCTCATATGACCTACATTGGCATTGAAAAGGAATTGCTAGCAGTAATGTTTGCAATTGATAAATTTAGGTCATACATTATAGGGTCACATATTGTTGTTTATACTAACCATGCTACTTTGAAGTCTTTGATAACTGAGTAAGATGCAAAGCCATGGCTGATTAGGTAGATCATTCTCCTGTAATAGTTTCACTTCATTATCAAAGGAAGGAGTGGAGATACCGATCATTTATCGAGGCTTATGATTGAAGGCACAGATAATTACATTCTTATCCCTAACTTTTTCCTTGATGAGCACCTATTTACTTTAAATACAATTGTGCCATGGTATACTGACATTGATGTGAACCCCAATAGTCTTGCTTTGAGACCCAACAACAATATTGGAAATACAACCCAAGAAAGCCAAACTCAGGTCTATGGATGGAGAATCTAGACCCGTTGAGATCTCGTTTCAAGAACCTAGATTATATTAAACTCTAGACTCGTTGAAGAACCCGTCTCAAGAACCCAAATTACAAGGAAGAATACCATAAAGGTTGTGATTTACCTTTGATAAGTTCAAAAGTTCAATCAAAAACAAGAGGAGTAAACTCAACTCAACTCACAATCAAAATTCATTATATATTGTCTCTCATATTGTCTCCCCTTTTTCATTGATAGAACACCTATTTATAGGCTGGCCATTACAAGAAAACAAATCCTAATCTACTAAGGAAACAAATCCTAATCTAAATAGGAATAAATAAAGACCAAAATTTGTGACCCTTTCTCTCAAAAATGCCCTTCAGTGAATAGTGTCACAGGTAATGTAGCATGAACAGTACCGTGCTACAATACTTATTCTAAACCCTAGTTCAAATAAAATAATAAGACATATGTGGGCTAAGTATCCTCAAACCCATTTATTCTAAACTAATAATAAAAATTCTTTAAACAAATTGAAAGCCTTAACAACAAAAGGCCCTATCTCTAAATCATGTCTTCATGTCTTTCACAGCTTGGATCAAGTAGATAAAAATTGGTTCTCCTTCTTCCGAGCCCATCTTGAGTTTGGGCTCTTGCTAGCTTCATCCCAAGTGGATTGCACCAATCCTTGCATTGCTTCCTTGATCTTCTTGGCTCTTGATCTTGTAATTGGCCCATCTAAACTTGCAAAGGATCTTTAAGAGTAGGCCCACCTTGGCTCTCATCAGACATTGTGAATTATTTGGTTACAAGGCAACTACCAAGTCATTGAAATCCAAAGGACAAGAAGAAATTCTTGGTTGAGGTGAAGCAGTTCTATTTTGAAAATCCATATCTGTTCAAATACTGCCCAAATCAAGGGATGAGGAGATGTGTGCCTAATGAAGAGAAAAAGGATGTGATTATTTTTTGTCATTCAGAAGCTTGTGGAGGCCAATTGTCATCCAAGAAGATATCAGCTAAGATCTTACAATGTGGTTTTTATTGGCCTGCTTTATTTAAAGATTGTTTTATGTTCTGTAAGCATTGCGATAGATGCCAATGATTAGGAGGTATGACCCATAGGAATATGATACCTCCTTCCCGAATACTTGTGATAGAAATTTTTGACTGGTTGGGTATTAACATTATGGGTTAGTTTTCTATGTCTTTTGGATATGCTTACATTCTTTTGGCAGTTGAGTACGTCTCTAAGTGGGTAGAGGTCATCCCAACTAGGACTAACGATCACAAGGTTGTGATCAAGTTTTTGAAAAAAAATATTTTATTTAGGTTTGGGATGTCTAAGACAATAATCAGTGATGGTTGTTTACACTTTTGTAATAGGCCATTTGCTAATCTAATACATTAATATGGTATTATACACAAAATTTCCACAAGTTACCACCCACAGACTAATGGCCAAGCAAAATTCACATTTTGGAAAAGACAAACAATCCAACTAGAAAGGATTGATGACTTCAGTTGATCTATGCTTTAAGGGCTTATAAGACTACTTTTAAGAAACCATTTGGTATGTCTCCCTGCATGTTAGTTTATGGAAAAGCTTGCCATTTGCCGATAGAAATGGAACACAGAGCTTGTTGGGCCATAAAAATTTTGAACTTCAATTTGAAAGTTTCTGGTAGCAATAGGAAATTGGACTTGAATGACTTGAAGAGATAAGAAGAGATGCCTACGAAAGTACTCGAATTTACAAGAAGGTAAAAATTTTTCATGATAAATCTATTTTGAGAAAGTCCTTTTAGCAAGAACAGAAAGTATTTTTGTATAATTCTCGACTTCATCTTTTTCCAGGTAAGCTACACTCAAGATGGATAGGTCCCTTCATAGTGCGAACAGTTTTCCCTCATAGAGTGGTAGAACTTGAGAACTTAAAGAATGGGCATACATTTAATGATAATTGTCAACGTGTGAAGCCATTCTTTGAGGGTTTCCCATTAGAGGAGTCTGTGGAGGAGCTTGTTGATCTAGTTTATCAGGGTCTTCTGGTTAAGTGATTTTTTTTCCTACATAATTTGTTGTATAGTAGTATAGTTGTTTTTCTTTACTTTTCTTTTGATTTTGCAATTTTATTTCCATTCATTTCAGGTGACCTCGTTCCCTTATCTATTTCATTAGTTCTCTTGCATATAGTTATTTTGTTTGTTTTGAGGACAATGCATAATTCAAGTTGGGGGTGAGGGTTTCCACTGTTGTTTTTGTTTTTTGTGCTTTTTTTTGGTTTGTTTTTTCTTGATTGTTTGTATGCTCCTAAAAAAAGAGAGAAAAATAGAAAAACAAAAAATTCTACTTTAGCTATTTTGAACGTGTCATGCTTAAGCTGAATTCTTTGAGAACTTTTATATGTTGATGGTAATTTGAGTTGTTTGCATATTGACTATTGGATTGAATTTATTATATGCTTGAGTATTATAATTATATTGTCATTAAAAAAACTCAAATTTTATGCACCATGATCGTCTAGTTCTTGTGAATTGTTGAAATGTGTTTTTGTCTTTCGAAGCTTGACATGAATAGTGGAGATAGATATATGACCTTGCAAGTTTAGTACCTATCAGTTTGGATGGTTATATGACAATTACTCAAGAAATAGTTCTTTCACCACTCCTTTTAATAGTCTCATTATGTTTGTTTTGGTTAGAGTGTGAGGATGAATGATTAGTTGATTGTATTTGTATCAATTAAAATTTGTCATTTTTCTTGGAAAATGATGTTAGATCATCTTTTGAATAATTTTGAGCCTTAGCCTATTCTTTCTTAGAATTTTTCCCTTGAAATCGGGATTGAGTTATATTCTTAGCCATAAAGTTAACCAAGCCAAGAAAAATTATACTTCTTACCTTGGTTATCCCTTGAATTGTTAAGTCTCTATCAAGACAGTTGGGAGTTTTATTGCGAAAGCTCAATCATGAGCAACTTGAAAAAAAAGGGAATGAAGAATAGCAAAATGCTTGAATTGCAAAAAAAAAAAGTAGCCAAAGGTTTGGGGGAAGAAAAGGGATTGTAAAAAGAAAAAAAATCAAAGAGATAGAAAAATGAAGCGAAAAAGAAAGAGAAGTATTCGAAAGGAAGGGTCAAGTGTCATAAAAGAAGGCAAAAAGTATCTTGGCATAACTCTTGTTGAATGTCTCAATCCTTCATTTCTTACCTTTACCCTTAGCCTTATTATAACCTTGATAAGTCCTAATTGATTCTGAGAATAATGGTGATTAAACTACTTGATTGGATAAAGGGATACATCAATGGTGTTATTCTTGGTACTTTAACGCTCTTTCATGGGACTATATCAAGATTGATTTGTTTCTTAATGTTTTTTCATCGTTAGACATATGTGGGATATACTTGTTTTGTTAACATAAATTTTGTTCACATATACCTTGAGTGAAATTGTCATGATAGTTAGGTAGATCTATTCTAAGTGCAATCTAAGAGAATTGTTGTCAAGGTTAGTTTTGGATAGTTGAAAGAGATGAGAATTCTATTTGATAAATTTCTTGAATTAGTTGATGTGACACACGCATACAAATTTTTGATGATAATATGTGTGAATACTTTTGCATATCGTTTAGGCCTGAAAATAGCTGTGCGAATGAGCTTAAATTCTATTGGCATATTGTGGTTTTTGTTGAATTTAACAAAAGAAATGCAATCGGAATAGCTAAAATAGAGAAGTTTGTAGGTATCTTTTCTGAAAACCATCACGAGACTAAACTTGTCCACTAGGGATCACCTAGGGGTTTAAAGGCTTATTGCATAGGTTAAATTCAATTGTGATTGCCTAAGAAAATAATATTTAATTAGTTAGTTTTTAGGTTATACTTTTAAATTTGAAGGCATGAAATTTTGGGTTTTGATTGGATCAAGTTTTATTGCTTAAATTCTAAGGAATTGGGCAAGAAATTAGATCATTGGGTTTTATTTATGATGTTTTAGGCTAGGTATTAGGTGAGTCTAAGATTAGTTTTATTTTGATGTTTTAAAAGAAAAATAAAAAAATTTAAAAAGAAGTAGAAAATAGGAATTTCTCAGGAGTTTTGGAATTCTGTCGGTGGAATGTGTACTTACGACCGGTAGGTTGTACATCACATACCGGTAGGTTATGAATCTAAGGCGTTAAAGCAAGGATTTTTTTTGGGAATTTCATAGGTTTTCTTAAAATTCAAATTTTCCACTCTACCTAAAAGCTCTCCCTTCTCTCTAGAAACCTTAGAAACGCTTTCTTTAAGTTTGGACATTGATTTAAAACTTCCTATTACTGAGATTTATTGCGTGATTTGTGACTAATGTGCAGGTATGAGGATTTTTCCCTCTTTTGGTTTGATTTCTTTGCTTTGACTTTTGCCCCCATCTTTGAGTATTGTGGGCAATGGCTCGCACAAAGATGCCTATTGTCACTGATAAGAAAAAGGCAGGAACAGGGGAGGCGGATACCTAAATATTTAGTGGAGCCTCAGAAGAAGAAGCAAAAGGTTGACCACTCAACCTCTATAGACACTAAGAATGTGACTTGAGAGAGGCAAGTGGATAAACATGGGTTGGAGTTTTCTAGTATTGTCCAAAAAATTAATAATCGAGATTTAGAGCTGTGCTTTCAGGGGGTGAAGGGGTTTGGATTGTCATATGTAGGGAGTTCTATAAGGAACTCAACGTTGTTGACAGTTAATTATAGCTACTTACGACCACACTATAGGGGAAGAGCATTGATGTGATGCCCAAGACTATAGCTGAGATGATGAACTATGTTCACCCTGAGCCAGATAAGATTGATTTCTCTCACCATAATTATCAGCCCAAGACCTTGGATCAATATGCTACCTTGATGTATGGAAAGGGGTAAGACCTTCACTGGGAAGGTGACTGTGGGTGGTCTGAGTTAGGAGTACCGTTTGGCTAATAAGGTCTTACACTACAATGTGTGTTCAAAGGGATCGGAGAAGGAACCAGGTGTGCATAAGCTATCATTGGTTTATGAGTTCATGGCAGGCTCTCACATTGATATAACATTGATGATATGAAGGGTTATGCGTGAGTTTGCGGCCACCGTGAAGCCGAAGGTGAACATGTCTTTCGCTTACATGGTGATCAAAATGTGTGTGAAGGCTATGATTAAGCAAACTACAAGTGATGTATTATGGCTTGTTGAGATGGGACCCATTGGATGCCAGAGCAAGAGTAAAAGTGACACAATGTCTAGGGGGATCAGAGTTAGAGAGGCTACCACTTCCACCAGCCCTACTACTAGTACTACTTCAGACCCACTTGCTACTATTACTGTTGCTACTGCTATACCACCACCCAGCTGTACAGCGACACTGACTTATAGGGTTATTAGGTTAGAGGATATGATGTATGGTGTAGAGAGATATGCCTCTGAGACTAGGCATACAATAGGGAGATGTGAGGGGAAGATGCAGTGGCTGATGACAGGTATGTGGAGACTTTTGGAGCAAACTTTTCTTGGTGAACCCATTACACCAGTTCCATCTTCAGGACATCAAACGTCTTCTGTTAGAGAGTATGTGGCACTTGATGTAGATGACGCAAACATTGAGGTTGAGGAAGATAAAGTTGGGACTAATGAGGAGGAGTATGTAGTTGATGGGAGTGATGATGATGCTACTTGATTGTTTTTGTTTTTAGTTTTAGAGTTGAAGTGTTAGAAATTTTGTATAGCCTAGGTAGAAGAAACTCTAGGACTAGGCTATAGTTCCTTTGAGTCGATGTAAGTAAAATCAATGGAACATATCTTTTGAATTTTGTGCCTTGTGTTCTTTTCAATTTATGCTTTATGATTTGATTACTTGGTTATGATATTTTTGCCTTGAATGTTTGAAAGTTTGTTTTATTTTTTTTTAGTTTTGATGTTTGCTAGGGATTATCAAAGCCTAAGTTGGGGGGTATATAGGGTGCTCAATAGTATATTATTTTATAGCTTTACACATTCGCTTTTGGCTTTCTAACAAACTAAGTTGCTTCACTTAGTGCGTATTACATCGTATGCTTTGATTTTTGCATTTGCAGGTAGTTCAGGTGTAAAAGTGGAGATTAAGCATTGATAGGATGGCAAGGGACAAGTTCGAATTGAGTTTTCTTGGGAGAAGATGAAGTTGGGAGACTTGGAAGTTATTTTGGAAGAAAATATAAGTTGTACCGGTAGGAAGGTAGAAAAATGAAGGGTCTACCAGTAGTAAGTCAGTTCTATCGGTAGTTTGAGCTACAGAAGATTAGTGCAAAGGTCCTACCAATAGGTGATACATGTTCTACCAGTAGGAAAACTTATAGAAGCTTACATTTTTTTGCCATCAAAGAAGTCCTACCGATATATGGTAGATGTTATACCGGTAGGAAATGCCCTAGTACTTTGTCAGAAGAAGTCCTACCGGTAGGTGAAGGATGTTCTATCGATAGGAAAAGCCACAATAGTTCTGAGATTTTATCAGGACAAAGTTCTACCGGTAGGTTTCACTATTCTATTGGTAGGTCGTGATATAGAAGGAATTGCTACCAGTAGATAAAAACATATTTTCATGGGAAGCTCAATTAAAGATCATAATTTGCCAAATCTTTTGGAGATTCTCAACCAATTAGAGGAGGAGATAGTTTTTGGGATGGATATATGTCAAAGATCTGAAGATTCTCTTTCCTATTGGAATAAATATAAGGCCCTATGGGGAACAGACAGAACATTTTGAAGCCTGCTGCTAGAACTTTTCCTTTAGTTTTCTACGTTTTTCTACATTAGAGAGTGTTAGGGTTATTTTTAGATTTTTACTGTTGTTCTTTCTTTTAAGTTTTGTTCTTTCAATTGTTCTAGCAATCTTACATTCATTGTCTTCAACATTTCAAGCTTTTCTATACTTTTCTAAATTTAATTATATCTTATTTAACATTTTGCATTGTTTACATTATCATGTGTGAGTAGTTTTTCTCTGAATAATCTGAAGAAGGAGTCTTAGCCTGTGAATTAGGGTTTATGTCTTGAACTAAGGTTTTAGCATTTATGTGATTGTTTGAATAAGTTATACTTTTGAAAACCTATTTGGTTTGAATACTTCTCGGTTATCTATATACAATTGGTTTTGACATAGATAGTTAGTGGTGTTTTCTGCAACCGTTAGAAAATTGATTCTTTCATCATAAATTGTCTTCCAATTGCTACTTTTGATTCTTTCTAAAGATTTTAGTTAAAAATCATTCGTTTGTACTAATTTGAATGCAAAAGCAAATGAATTGTAGATTTAGGGTAGAAATTATTGTTCATAAGTGGGATGAATTCTGAAGATTATCTAGTCTTTCCAATTGTTGAATTTCGTTTCCATTAGTAGTTAATTTCCAAATCTCAAACTTTAAATAATTTTTCACTTTTATTTTTCATTACATTGGATTCCAAATATTTCCCTTAGGAGATGACATTAGACTTCGGTTTGAGTTACAACACGATTCTATTA
The DNA here is from genome assembly GCA_963454935.2 of Ilex paraguariensis. NCBI lineage: Eukaryota > Viridiplantae > Streptophyta > Magnoliopsida > Aquifoliales > Aquifoliaceae > Ilex > Ilex paraguariensis. The sequence goes on along the minus strand of CAUOFW020001633.1, from coordinate 31,075 downwards.
TTTTACACTTGGGAGCACCTGTAAAAATACATCCCATTGGGAGGGCAAGTAGCAGCAAAAACATCTTATAGCAGTACATCTCAAGATTTTTGGTAGAATTCACCTAGAAGTTCATCTAATCCTAGAGCTTTGAGTGCCCCTAATTCAAACACCATAATTGTAAGAACTTGTTTTTTTATATATAATAAATCAATAAAAGTATAAGCTATTAATACAAATCTTGAATGAGGAAACATATTTCACCTTTGAACCCCCCCTCGCAATAAAACAGTCAAAAGGGTATAATATTAACTATGTTTTGTGCTGAGGGGATAGATTACCTTTGAACCCTTCTCGTGAAAACAAGTCAAAAGGGTATAATATTAACTATGTTTTGCGCTGAGGGTATAGATTACCCTCAATTAAATTTATTCAATAGACCTAGATAAAATTAGATAGACTAAACATGTAAAGGACAACTATGCTCTATCAAATACACTAGCCCGTGCCCTATTCAACCCCACCATACCTCTAATTCTTGCCTATTCCATTATTGGTGGATTCTTATCCTACATTATTGGTAAATAGATTGGAGGATGCGGTAAATTAAGGGAGGAAAAAAAACAAAAAAAGAAAGAAAAGGTGAAGTCTATAACTATTAGGTCTAGGACAATAAGTTGGCAATTTCATGACTTATGTTGAAGTTCTAGATTGTGGTATGACAAAGACGACAATTGGAAAAGCTATGTATGCAAACCTCAAAGTTGGAGACTTCCCGATGCCAATAAGAAGAAAGAAGATATTTCATTGAGTGTAGAGAGGGGGAATTCGATATTCTCAGAAGACTACAAGATCATAGGAAGTCATGTCTATGTCAATTAGGACACACCTGTATCGTAGGCATACTTTCCTAGGCCGGCTTGCTTTGTTGTTGATATTGGCAGATATGCTGGCTTCTAGAATAGTTAGGAAGTCCAGAGTCAATTGCAATGTTGGAGCTTTCAAGAGTCTGATATAGGTCTTGGTTCTTTTTCCATCAACGACATCTCACGCTTTTTTGGGCATACCATAGATGTATAAATACCAAGCAGTTCCATCGACATATTGTTATGTATTATTAAAGGTAAAATTAAACAAAACAAAGTAATTGTAAGTTTGGTGCGCACTCTCTTCAAAAGATTAGAAATCCATTTTGCTAACACTATACACTATTCAGATTTTGCCAAGGATGGAGAAATTTCAATAAAAGAGGGTAAGGAGAGTGCCATTACTTTGTTGGGAGCTTAATACACATAAATTCAAGGTGATAGTTGAAAATCTGATACCGATTGAAGGTTGATGGATTTTGGGATCCATCCTCTCACACACTCTATTGAACATCCATGTTACCCTTCCACACAAAGGATCTTGACTTGGACATTCATTGCCAACATCTTTGTCATTTCTCTGACTGTGAATGTGTCCCCTTCTCACTTAATTATGTAAGAGGATCACTCTTTCATTCAACACAGTAGTTGGCACTTAATTTAGTGGCATTGCTCTAGGGGGAGCTTGTAACTCCATTTGGGATCTTAACAGATAATGTATTGTCAGATTATTTTTTGGTTGTAATTTAGCCTAAGTAGAAAAACCTTCACTAAATCCTTTGGATAAGACCTTGCGAGGACTACTCAGGATAATTTAGTGGATGGACTTGAATGTAATCCACACGGTTGCTAGGGTTTCCAAAAAATCCCATTTAGTGGAGTGATCCCACCAACATGGTGGAAGAGTGGACGTGGCCGAGTGGGCCCAAACACAATGTATCATGTCTGCGTGTTGCTTGTGGAATATTTATTTGTGAAACATGTTTTGATTGAGCTTAATTTGATCATGTATGACTGATATGTAGAGTGGAGCTTCAAATGAGGAATTAGTATATGCTGCATAACATGATTCTAAGCACACACTTAAGTTTAGTGCTAGTTAGAATTGAATAGAATCGGATTTGGAACAAAATAGATTGTTAAACTTAAAATAAGGGGCTTACTATCTGGAGCCATCGACTAGTATTGGGCTTGATCGACCAACTTTTGCAAAATAGGAATTCTGTTTAGGAATTCAAAGGTTGAACTTAGGATTTTGGTAATACATCCTTCACACCTTATATAAATTATGCTTACCTGCCAATGTGAGTGAAAAATTAAAATGACCAAAATATCTTTAGTTTTAATTAAGAAAGAAAAGAAATTAAAATTAAAATGACCAAGTTAAATCAAGGGAACTTTCAAAAGAAGTTTACAATATTTTATGGTGGTTCTAGTCACTTCCCCCTCTAGTATTTGTGTTACGCCCTGATTTTTTTTTCATTTGATTTATTAATTTACTTACTATTCAATTATATTATGTACTGTTTTAAAACATTGGTAGTCATTAATAAATGTTATCCTACTGGAGTAGTGGGCTCATCCCTATCTAATATTTTTTAGAAATATAAAGCAAAACAAGAGAATAAGCTAGAGAAACAGTGGATAAAGACTACTAATATTATTTCTCTTTATGTTGTGTCAAGAACATGTTAGATTATCAAGTGGAGATTATGTTATCTTTGTGTAACTGTATGCTAAATATGTGAATATGTTAATAATAATAGAAGGAATATTATTATAAGTTATGTGTTGTTTTATTCCTTAATCACGCTCGGTTATTTCTTGAAAGAAAAAATTAGGGCGTGACAGAGTGGTATCAGAGCCTATGAATTAGGTCTTAAATGGGGATTATAGAACATAGATTAGTCAGAATAAATAGTTTGTGTTAATTTATGATTACTGATCACGCTTGGTTATCTATTATGGATAGTTTATTTCAATATCTATAAAGCTATCCTTTTAATGGCTATAGTTATGACATCGTGGGATGACCTCTACATGGTACGTAGTAACATGGGCTCCGAGGTAGCTAATGAATACCAAAATCTTAGGGTTAATGTAAAGGCATACAATATGATAGTCTGAGAGATCCAGGATGTATCCCATAATTGGTCATTTATGCAAATGCAGAACAAAAATATTGGTACACCATAAGTTGAACTCACAACTAAGGGTGGTCTGCCAAGCGCTTAGTATTGAAAGGAACCACAACTTGTACCAAGAAATTTTGGATGGATTAGCAATATAAGATATCTAGTGGCCACATGCGGGGGCTAATATGGGGCAGCCAGTAGAATTCACTGACCTAAATATTAATTAAGGATTTGACCCACAACCTAACAAACCCAATGTAACCCCTGCAGTTGCACCACCCGAAGAAAACCTTCGTGTAGCTTCTGCAGGTTTTGCGAATGTGTCACCAGGGGGAGGGACATGAAACTTCTTGATCTCTAGTTGTACTGTCGGTCTCACTATTCTAGGAAATTTTGTCTATAAATAGTAGTAACACTTAGAATAGTGGAAGGTATATATATAACTACATGACTTAGAAGTGATTATCCTAGACTTTTGTTTTGCTTGTATATATTTAGTGGCATCTAGGATAGGAAAACAAAATGTATATTAGTTGCTAGTTATGTGAAATTAGAGTTGTTCTTGACTTTTGAATATGGTGTTAGTTTGTAAATACAATCATAATATCATGGACTATGCATTATAGGATGAAGGGAAACACATCTCATGACTAACTAGAGAGGTCCACTAATGACCAGTCCCCTTTAGGACCATAGGACACCATGAGTGGCATTTACCAGTGCCTAAGAGAACTAACCACTTTGGCACGACAACAGGCAAGAAATAATAACCACACTATGGGAACACAACTGATAGTTCAGGAACAAGAAAATATGGCCGAAATGCGAAGGATGGTGATACTTAAATAATTTATACGACAACATACCCCTGCCTTCCAGGGAAGTGCAGAGCCACTTGATGCAGAAAGGTGGCTTCAACAAGTGAAAAAAATAATGGATGACGTGGATATTTCCATGGAGTTACGAGTTACCCTGACCTCTTATCTTTTTTAGGGTGAAGCCGACCACTAGTAGAATACATTCAAAAAAATAAGGAACGTAGACCACATTCGAAAGAGTGTTCAATGATAAATATTTCCTAGAATCCAAAAGGGATAAGATATTCTCTGACTTCATGGAGTTTCAACAACACAACATGACGGTTACGCAATATGAGTCTAACTTTGTTGAACTCTCTTGCTTTGCCACAGATTCAGTTTCTACTGATGCAAAGAAGGCCAAAAAGTTTAAACAAGGTCTTAAGTCTTCTATCTGAGGGCGCCTCATAGCTCATCGACAGAGGAACTATAAGAAGTTGGTGGAAAGAGCTATGCTAGTAGAAAGAGCCTTGGAGATCACCAAAATATCAAAAGTCATCAGCAAGGCAAAGGAAATTAGATGAGAAATAGTGATAGCGGCAATCACTAACGAATGGCCCCATATCAATGGCCAGAGCAAGGTACCAATGGAAGGAGGAGTATGAATCAAGGACAAAATTCTGAAATTGGAACAAAACATCTAATGATACGAAGTGATGTTTTGGGTGTGGGCAAATACGACATTATAAAAATTAGTGTCCCTTCATGTCTTCTCAAGAGTTGGCCCATCAAGGCTCTTATCAGTAATTCAATCAATCTTGTTCACAACAACAGTCTTACGCTATTTTAGCGACAGGACCGAAAACTCAAATAGGACCTTCATAGTCATTTCCTAATCAGGCATAGCAGAAAAAGCCAGGAAGTAGAATAGTAGTTACCGAAGGCCAACCCCAGATCTATGAAATGACTATACTAGTTAATAATGCCTCTAATAAAGTGATTGAAGGTATCGTTCTTATTTATAATTCTTGGTTACGTATTTTTTTTGATTCGGGGGTAACCCATTCTTTTATTCGCACTTCATATGTTGTTGCATTAGGGTTAGAATTCGAACCTTTAAGTCGCACATTGTGTATAAACCTACCTACGGAGGATTGTTTGGAAACAGCTAGGGTGTGTAGAAATTGTGTGATCTGAATTAAGGAGCACGAGTTGACTATGGACTTAGTTGCCTTAGAGATAATTGGATATGACATAATTTTTGGAATGGACCTATTGTCTTCCTATCATGCTATCATGGATTGTCATAGAAATAAAATCAAATTCCATACCTTGAGAGATGTAGAGTTTGAATTCGTAGGTGAACGTCACTCTTCGCATCCATTCCTTATAAAGAACAAAAGTAGTTTGGAGTTCGTTGCCAATTTAATTGGGGAAAAATTGGGTGAGACCTTAGCTGATATCCTCTTACTAGTTTGTGACTTTCCTGAAGTATTTCCCGATGACTTACTTGGACTACCCCTGCGAAGAGAGATAGAATTAACTATTGAGGTATACCCTGGTAAGGAACCAATTTCTATTGCCCCTTACTATATGACACCATTAGAGTTGAAGGAATTAAGGAAATAGTTGGATGGACTTATTTCTATTGGATTCATTCGACCAAGCACGTTGCCTTGGGGGTGCTCCTATACTCTTTGTGAAAAAGAAGGATAATACGTTGAGACTCTGTATTGATTATCGGAACCCGAATCGGGTGACGATAAAGAACAAGTATCCGCTACCACGTATTGATAACCTATTTGATCAACTTAGAGGTTCTCACTACTATTCCAAAATTGATCTTCGGATTGGATACCATCAATTCAGAATCAGAGAGGAGGATATCCTGAAAACCGCTTTTCGTACTTGATATGGATATTTTGAATAATTGGTGATGCCCTTTGGACTTACAAATGCACCTACAACTTTCATGGACATGATGCACCAGGTATTTAGGACTTATCGTGATCAGTTTGTAATCGTCTTTATAGACAATATTCTCATTTATTCAAAGTCACATGAGGAAGATGTGCAAAATCTTCGCACAGTGCTATAAACATTAAGGGAACACAAGTTGTATGCCACAAAAAAAATAAGTGTGAGTTCTGAATGAAGGAAGTCAAATTTCTTGAGCATGTAGTATCCGAAGACGAAGTGGTAGTGGATCCAGCTAATGTTGAAGTAGTAATGAATGGAGATCAACCTAAGAATGCAACAAAAGTTCAAAGTTTTCTGGGATCGGCAGGGTACTATCAAAGATTTGTGGAAGGATTTTCCAAAATAGCTATGCTCATGACCCGACTCACCCAGAAAGGAGAAAAATTTGAGTGGACCAAAGAATGTGAACATGCATTTAACATCTTAAAAGAGAAGTTGACCACGATAACTATTCTTACTATACCTAAAAGTGGTATCGGGTATGATGTTTATACGAATGCATCATTACAAGGACTTTGATGTGTGTTAATTCAAAATAACAAGGTGGTTGCTTTTGGATCAAGACAACTAAAAGTTCGTGAATGAAACTATTGCACACACGATTTTAAATTGGTAGTTGTTGTCTTTACTATGAAGTTATGGCATTGTTATCTATATGGGAAAAAATTCTAGATTTACTTGGATCACAAAAGTCTCTAATATATATTCACTCAAAAAGACTTGAATCTCCGACAACGACTCTAGATAGAGTATCTCGAGTATTACGACTTCACACTACAATACCATCCTAGAAAAGCTAACGTGGTGGCTGATGCATTAAGTAGAAAATCCCGAAGTGTAGTGGTCAACATGATGAAAGACAAATGACGATTGATGGAGGCATTAGAGGATTATGATATCTGGATGGGGGAAGAAGAAGATCAGCCACATCTATTTAATCTTGTTGCTCAACCTATTCTCCGACATGAAGTTGTTGAATTACAACGTTTGGACTCCCCCCCCCCCCCCCACCCCTCAGAATCCATCCGCACCTAGTTGGAGGATAAGAATGTTCTTGAAAATTGGTGGTTATGAAAAGGGGAACTGTTATAGCAAAGAAGGCTATGTGTACCCCCGATAATGATTAGTTGAAAGAAGAGATACTCAGGGAATGTCATCGCTCTAAACTTTCCTTACATCCTGGTAGCACAAAAATGTATCAAGACATGAAACGTCAATATTGGTGGAAATAAATAAAGACGGATGTAGCTAAATTTATAGCTCGATTTGTTGTATGTCAACAAGTAAAAGTAGAGCATCAAAAACTTGGTGGGTTGTTATAATTCTTATCTATCCCAAAGTGGAAATATGATCATATCACTATTGATTTTGTGATCGGATAGCCTAGAATTACAAAAGGATACAATGCAATATTGGTTATAGTGGATTGACTCACTAAATCGGCTTATTTCTTAACTATGAAGAATACTGATACTCTAGCTACATTAAGTCAACTTTATATACGGGAGATTGTATGATTACATGGGGTACCATTATCAATTGTATCAGATCAAGATTCTCATTTTGTGGCTCAATTTTGGGAGATTTTACAAAAAGCCATGGGAATTGAATTGCATTTCAGTACTACCTACCATCCTCAAATAAATGGTCAATCTGAAAGGGTGATCCACATATTAGAAGATATGTTATGAGCTTGCACTCTAGATTCCAACGGCTTTCACTGGTGAAATTTGTTTACAACAATAGTTATCAAACCAGTATTGACATGGCTCCGTATGAGACTTTGTACGAATGACCATGTAGATCACCTCTATGTTGGGTGGAAGCTACTTAGCATTTTATTTGGTCCAAACATTGTCAGAGAAACCACTGAAAAGATCTAAGTAGTTTAGGATCAGCTACGCACGGCTCAAAGTTGATAAAAGAGCTATGTAGATCAAAGGAGGAGACCCTTAGAGTTTCAAGTGGGTGATTATGTATTCTTGAAGGTATCCCCTAGGAAAGAAATATCTAGATTTGGAAAAAAGGGTAAGTTGACTCCCAGATAAATTGGACCCTTCAAGGTAGTACAATGTATTGGAAATGTAGAATCAACTTGCTTGTCGGCTCAGTTGTCGGGAATACATGATGTGTTTCATGTATCCATGTTAAGGAAGTATGAGCCAGATGTGTCCCACATTATTGACTGGAAGGATATTCGAATTCAAAAAAATGGAACTTACGAAACACAACCTGTATAGATTTTGGATACAAAAGAACAAATATTGCGTAACAAGTTTATACCACTCGTAAAGGTGCAATGGCAACATCATGTTATTGAAGGAGCCATGTGGAAATTGGAAGCAGATATGCGTACAAAATATTCGTATCTTTTTAACTCTCAAGGTTACTATCGAATTTCGGAGATGAAATTCTTTTTAAGGGGGGTTGATTGTGATGACTCGTATAAAATTAATTACTAACATGTCAATTAGGTTGTCAATTTTGATTCTATATAGCTAAGGATTATTTTTGAAAATTTAAAATAAATAAATGAACTTCACATATAAATTCTTTATGTGAAAACAAGTTGAATGACTATAATATATTTCGTGTTAAAATAAAATGACATATTTTTAGAATGATACAATATATGAATAACACGCGTGTATATATATATATATATATATATTTGATGGACAAGTGTCAAAGAAAAAAAAATGACCATACACATAAGTGGTGACAAGTGTATTAGGAAAAAAAATATAATAATAATAATAATAGACATGTTCTATTAAAAAAAATAAAAACATATGTCAAACAAATGGACATCTGTCCATTTGATGTAAGTGTGGGAGATCACCCAGGACGTTGGAAGCCAAGATTTTGGAGATAAATAGCTTGGTCACCGGCTATTTGAACAACAAGGCAAAAGAGAAGAAAAAGAGAGAGGGAAAGGAATAGAGAGAAAAAAAAAAGAAAATGGTCAAAATTTTGTTGACCGAAGAGTTTGTGTCTACAATTAAAATTTTGGGTCAAATTCTTTGAGTTATTATCTAGTAATTTTATAGGTTCAAATCACTTAAATTTGATCCTAATGGACAAGTGTCCATTTGTTTGCCATATGTTTTTTTTAAATAAAACACATGTCTATTATTATTTTTTTTCCTAATACACCCATCACCACCTATGTGTATGATCATTTTTTTTATTTCTTCTTTGACACTTAAACATACTATATATATATATGTGTGTGTGTGTGTGTGTGTGTGTGTGTGTGACGGACGTATTACTCATATATTATATCATTCTAACAATATAACAATTTATTTTAATACGAAATATGACATATATTATAATCATTCAATTTCTTTTCACATAAAGAATTCATATTTGAAGTCCATTTATTTATTTAAAATTTTTAAAAATAACTCTAAGTTATGGATACTCAAAATTGATGACCAAATTGGCATGTTAATAATTAATTTTTATACAGGTCGTCACAATTTGACAGTAACCTTGGATTCTTGAAAGAAAGCTAGAGAGAGATTCTTCCTCAATTATTGAAGGAGGAGAAGCTTGAGGAACAAATACCCAAATTTACATAGGAGGATATAAACAAAGGTAGGATCACAACTATTTTGTTTTCTTTCATATTCTCTTCAAATTGATTTTAAAGAGTTGATATATATATATATATATATACACATAATGGGATAGTACCTATGTAGGTATATATAACAATATATTTAAAGATATGTGGGTATATATATTTATCCCAAATGGGACTTTGCATTTCATAAAGGAATATGCACGAAAAATTTTCATAATGAAATCTAGAGTGTTGAGATTAGGGGTGTGCAACTATTCAAAAATCTGACACCGACTTCAACTTCGACTCTAGACTGATTCTACCTATGTCCCAAGAAAATGACAAATTACGATCGAAGTCAGAGTCAGAGACGGAATCGATGACCAAAACCTATACCAAAAAATATCTGAATTCGACTCCAACTATTTATTATTAAATTTATTTTAATTATAATATATATATCGAAACCCTAATCTACTTTTGGTCCATTCCAGTCCATGCCTCCACAGTAGTCTAGTACACCACATCTCTCTCTTACTATTAACTCTCTCTCTTTCTTGCTCTCTAGTCTCACTCTCTTTTTCTTGCTCTGATCTCTACTGTCTGGAGAAGGAGAACTATGAAGTCTTCGTCATCGACGCTGAAGCGTGAACAGAGGACTTCGTATTCATTTATGGTAAGCCCTCTTCTATCTCACACTCTCTCTCGCCTTGTTCACTCTCTCACACTATTAGTCTATCTCCCTGTCTCTTTATCTATCTTGTTCTTCTCTTCGGTGACTATTAGTCGAAAATGAAACCCTAAATCACACACAATAGCCTAGAAAGTTTATGAAACCTTCTAAAAGGTACATAAGATCTCGAATCCTTATTAAATATTTTTCCCAATGTTATGAGGCATTTTTGAAAAATTATAATGTACTGTGACTCCAAAATGTTATGTGAAGTTTTAAAAAATTACAAAAATGACTCTAAAAAGTTAATAAAACTCGCCAAAAGACTAATATAATTATGTAAGCCTATGTAATGCCTTTAAGATTGGACTTTCTTGAGCTGTAAACCACCCCCATGAATGAAAAATATATTAAGTTATGGTCTTTTCTTACTTTGTACTCTAAAATATTTTAAGTTTTTTATTTTATACCTTTAAAGATTAAATTTTTCACATTACACTTTAAATGTATTAAAACTATTGTAATGTGACCTTTTTGTTAGTTTATGCTATTCTTTTCGTCAAAAACCAACCCATTGACACTAGGGGTGTCAATCGTGTCATGTCGTGTCATTTTCGGTCATATGATTTTCACGTTAGGTTACTTTCAGTACGTGTCGGATTCTTGTCAATATTCGTGTCAATAAAAAATTATTTAATTCCATAAAAACTCATATAATACTTTACTTTATCCGAAATATGTACACCTAAGTGCAGACGGTCAAGCTGTAGTAATAATCGGGTTAAATCCGGAGTCGAATCCACAGGAAACTATGATTGGTGTTTTGAAGTAAGCAATGACAGAGACCAAGTAACTGGAAACTTTGAGAGTTTGAAGTTATGAGATTTTCTGGACAGAATATAAGATTCTCTCCAATGGATTTTTCTAGACAAAATATAAGACAAATTATCAAAATGTAACAGCCACTCTTTAGTTCGAAGGTCAGAACATGTAATTAATAATCCAATTTATTATACTTGTATTTTATAACTCAATTAACTCTCGTGTCAACAACTAGTTAATCGGAAGATAAAGATGAATTGTGAGAATTAAGCTCATGGTTCTGATGCCTTTCTAGAAGTTTACAAGAATTGTATGTGTCGAGACTCAACCCGTCTACAAACAAGCAAGTGTTTCTACAAGGCATCCAACCATGACATTAATGTTTCATTCTTTAGATAAAGCACAATAATGGTGAAATTAAAATGTTGTCATGAAGATCTAACTGGGGTACTTGTCTTGCACTAACGGGTCTTTCTATGAAAGAGTCATCCGTGACATGGAAAAAACTCACGGTTATACAAAGTACCTTAACTTTGTTAGATGCAATCAATCAATCAATAAGCAAGTGAAATATAAAGCATTAAAGCATAATAGAAATGCACAAATATAACTTCCGGATAATTAATACATGTTCATCACCTCTTACTAAAGAATGAATGAGGAACTATTCACTCTTCATGACTTTGGTAAAACTAGAAAAGTGAGTGATACTCATCCCTCCGAGTAGAGGAGTTACAAAGTGAAACATACTAAACAAAGAGCCGATCTTCAACGAAGAATGAGTGAATCATGTTCCACCCTCCACGACTTTGGTAAAGCTCTAGAAAAGTATAAGAGTTTCACTCTTCTAAGAAAGAAGAAAGCTCAAGTAATAAAAATGAAAGACATAAACAATAAAAGTAGAAGAAAGCACTTTTAGAGGGTTGCTTCCTCAGCCAAAAGATGAAGGGTTGCTTCCTCAACCAAAAAATGAACTAATTCCCTTGATACAAGCAAATATAACATACACCTAAGACTAGCTACATGAGTGGGAGTCTAAGCCTCCATCTAGCTCTCTACCAAGTCTCCTTTGAAGCTCCCACAATGGGAGTTTTTATAAGCAAGTAAGAGGAGACAAGGTAGTGTGAAAGAATAGTGTACGCCGCCCAAGTCCAAGTGAAAGCCAACCACTCTGCAGTCTGTTTGTAGAGAACATTCGAGTGTGATATGGCGTTCGAACGTTGTCTCTGTTTTTGCTGTATGAAAAATTCGAACGCCAGATGGGGTCTGACCTTCTCACTCAAGTGGCCTGTAACCTTTTGTGAAAACCTATTTCCACACTCCACGCACATCTTGGCGCTTTGCACTCATCATCTTGGTCTTCAATCAATTCAAGTGGACGTTCAAACGTGAGTTGGCGTTCGAACGTTCTTGTTTTGTTCCAAGCTTCTCCAATTTTGTCCCCCAATATGCTGGTGTCACATCCAAGTGTGATATTTGTTGTCCTTGAACCCTTGTTCACTTTAAACCTAAAATGTCATCACTTAAACTCCATTAAAGTACAATTAGTCCTAAAAAGGCATAGTAATATGCTAAATTTATGTACTAATCAGTACTATTTAAAAAATTAAAAAAAATCTTATTTTCTGTATAAAATATTCGTTAAATACATATTTTTTATCTACAATACCTTTTAATCATGTTATTCGTGTCAACTAATCGTGTTATTTTTGAGTTTTGTGTCGGGTCGAGTTCATGTCGGGTTCGTGTTAATGAATAAAATTGACACTAACTGAAAACCTAACGAAAATCTAACAGGACTACATTTCAATATTTTTGATATATTGAAGATGTAATATAAAAAAAATTAATTTTTGAGGGAACAAAATAAAAAGCTTAAAATCTTTCAGGTGGAAACTGAAATTCATCCTTATGTTATATGTAAAATTTAATCACTTTTGAACACTAAACTACTAAGGAATGGAAATTCACACAAGATGCATTTGTATGATTATGATAATGATATTTATGCACTGAAATACACATCTGGTTCCATCTTTGCAATGCAAGCACTACATTATCCCCAGGAGAAAAAACTTAAGTTGCATATCTAGATCTGTTTATATATTGCACCGAACCATTCATTGCATTAGTTTTCGCCAAATAAGAACAACTCAGTACATACAACACCCCCCCCCCCAACCCCTTTTTCCATCCCCCAGCACCCCCAAATTTATATTCTTATATATATATATATATATATATATATATATATATATATATATATATAGAGAGAGAGAGAGAGAGAGAGAGAGAGAGAGAGATTAGGAAAATGGGCATTGTGTGTAACGTACTTACCTTATGTAGGGACACCGTGAGTAATTTTGGAGTAGAAACAAGTAACAAAATGCATTCATGTTTTCCCACGGTTTTCTTGAGCTTCCTACGGAGAACTGGCTTCATTACTCGGAATGACATTATGGGCGAGTTACCGAATAACATTATCCAGTCTATAAAAGTATAGAACCCATCATCAAGTACTAAGTTCAAGAAAGCCGTGGAAAAGCATGTAACGACCTTCCTATCTTCTTCACATCCCCAACCTCTCTCTCTCTCTCGCTCCCCAACCTCTCTCACACACACTAAATTCCATTTTCATAAAAAATTTGATAGAATAGTGAAAGACTCAGAAAACTTAAAGCAGCGCATAGGGCCGGGTAAGCGAGAGAGACACGACAAGATACATCCTTTTCTTATGGATTTATACTTGGCGAATTATATTTTTATCCCTCAGTTATGAACCTTTTTTTTACTGTACCCCTTGACTACCATGTTTCATACATTGCACCTTCAATTATTCATTAGTTCCGTATTGCCCTAATAATTAACATCCGTTATGAATTTGAAGAAAAATTATTTCATTTTGTCCATTAAACTATGTAATTGACACATTGACAATTCTCATCCAAAAAGATAGCCAACATTTGAATTTGGTATAATGTGAGATAATATAAATAGTTCTGGAGACAGTGTGAAAAATTTAATAGTTCAAGAGATAATGTAAAATTGAGTCCAAGGTTATGGGAATTAAAGTATAATTTGCCCATTGGTTATAACTTTTATATTTATAACTTACATTTTCTAAACAATTATAGTTTGCCCTTAAATTTTTATACCATATTGTAGTCATATTCAAATAAAAGTATTGAATCCACTACACAAATCATCATACATGAAAGCTGCCTAGGAACCTTAGACGCGTAAGGAAAGAATGATGAGATCATGTCAATAAATTTTTTCTTGTTTTTAATTTCAAAAAATAGGTCAATATCAACCATCCTATTTTATTGGGCCGTTAAATTGTTTGGTAGTGATTTAGAGATCAAGAATTTAACTTAAAAAACAACTTACATGTGACCATCTACAAATTCCGACGTGAGAAATCTCATAACATAATAAAACTTTTACTAGGAGATTGTAATTAATTTTGTTTTGTTCTTAATGAGGTGTATGTAAGGAATTTAAATTGAACTTTGACTGAATTGAAAAGTCGATAAACAAAATGATAACAGGGACGCGATGTAAATTCAAATGTTCTAAATTTAAATTTTAGTAATATTTTGGGGTCAATTCATGAGAGATATCCCTCATTAATACACTAATCTCGATGTAAATGGTCTTATTTTGACTGAACCAGGAAAAATATTAGTTGAGATATGCGCAAGCTGACTCAGACATCCATAATCGTTGAATTAAAAAAAAAGATGAATAAAGTTGATAGCCCTAATGATACTTTGGATGGATTGTAAGTGGATCTTGGCATAACGCAAAATTTTTGTTGATAACTTGAGTATATAAGTTAAAAAAACAATAAATCCAAACTAAGTTAGTGACATTTACCTTGTGTGTAACAAACTTTTTAGACTCCATAAGAGTATTTTTAACCCTAACTCTAATTTAGATTTAAATTTAATTTTGAGTCTAAATGGTCTAAAAACCTTCTTCAATTTTGAACTCAAACTTATACCAAATTAAGAAAAAAACTTCTTTTGGACCCAAATTGAGGAGGAATTAAATTCTATACCAAAATTTGAATGGTAATTTTTTACTTTATCCAAAGTCAAAAGACTTTTTTGAAGACTTGTTCTCTACCTCTTCTGGTCTTTCTCTTCTACACTGTTTCCATTGCTAACTACCACCGAAGTATCACATATCTTCTAAAGACCTCTGTAGATAAGTTTCTTCATTTTCATCTTTCATATTTTTTATTTTTTGTATTTTTCAAAACTATGATTTCACTCATCTTTTATAGTATATAAATGCTAAGCTTACTCATCAAATTTTGCTTTTATTTTTTCGAGTTAAACATTGTCAGTAGTGCGATTTTAAGCCATCGATTCTTACTGAAATTTCAAATCTTCACTACTCACAAATTTAAGAATTTTGTTATTTTATTTCTTCATTCATTATTTTTTTTTTAAATGATCATTTTTTTGTGTTCTTTAAATCAAATCCATGTTAAAGTGACTGTTTTTTTTTCTATTCTTTTTTTATCTAGATTTATTTTATCAAATTTCATGATTTAAATGGAAAAAAAATGAGTTTTGGGGCAAGAAGAGAATTTATTAAAAAAATTGAGTAGATATTTGAGTTTGACTATTGAATTATTTTATATCAAATTAAACTTTTTATTCAAATTTGAGTTTAAATTTGAGTCATAGTTGAAGATGTTTTAATGAGATGAACATTATATATTGAACACAATTTGGTATGATTCGGCATAAATAAGCGATGGAACTATGTGTGGCAGCAAGTTCGCAAGCCAAACAGTATAGGATTGTGAACATCGACGAAGGGGATAAAATATTCAATGTAATGGTGATATTATATTATTACCATTATTTGGTGTCATTATTTAATAAAAAAAAATAAAAAGCTAATAAGCAGATCCCACCAACTTTAATAACTATCCCTCTATGGAATGTGATAATTATCCCATGTAAAATAATGAGGTTCACTATGTCTATTTGATAGTTTTCTATTGGATATTACATCATGTCAGATTAATAATGTGATGTCACCGTTACTTTGAATATTTAATCAAATTAATGTGTATTTGTAAGAAAATATTCAATATAACGGTTACATCACGTTATTATTATCATGTGGTATTATCGACCAATAATAAATAAAAATTTAAGATAAGTGAACCTCACTAATCCCATATGTTAGTTATTAAATATGAAAGTAATGACTAATTATAAAATTTGATTGGATGTACTAGTTTTACATATATATATCGATATATATACAAAATAAACAAATTATTAAGAGAAGTGGCTTGATAAAGTTTCCCTCCCTCTTTTTTAAATTTATAGAATTTTTATTTATTTAATTAATCAATATCCAATTAAAATTCACCACCTACACATTTCAAAGTCACTTAAATACTTTAAGATACTCCCACTAATCCACTCTCCAACTACGTAATAACAATTACATTTAAGTTATTTTGGTCCTTTTCATAAATCTATTTAGATACTATATCTAAGTCAATCTTAATTCTTTGATTTATTAAAAAAATGAAACACCTTTTCCATTCAAATCCTTTATAATTAACTTTTAACTTAATTAATTATTTAATTAATAGAGGGAAAGAGAAAAAAGATGAAGAAAAAAAAATTAAAAATGGAGATGAGGTTTATATCATGGGCATTACACGGGGTTATTGTTAATTTATAAATAATTGATTGGTAACATTATATATTGATAATGAGATAATGCTACCATTATATTTAATACGAGAATACATTTTTTGCAAGCAAAATGTAAACAATTTGATTACACGGAGCCAATTAAACTCATTGAAAATCCTCAACATTAATTTAAGTGTTTATGTAATTCTTCAATTTTGATTAACCGACTATAAACAACTATTTAACTATTTACAGGCTTGCCAAGAATTTAATCCCATTGAATATTTTCTCTTTGGGTTAATCTTAAATTGCACCTTAAAAAATCGTTCAAATTTTAATTTACACTCTCAAAGATAAAAAATTTCAATTTATACTCTCAAAGATAGAAATTTATATCTTAAGCTAACAATTGTTAGTTTGCGGTCTAAAACTAAATGGATTAAATTAAACCTAGACCACCTCATACTTATCACTTTATTACTTAGACCCCCTCACATATGAAATATTATACATACATCTCTTGAGAATCCGAATATGACTAAAAATGTTTCTTCAATTGGGCATTCAAATAATTCTGTTTAAGTGATGCATTATATTGAATATAAAAAATATTATATAAATATATGTATTATATTAGACATTTAAATTGTAAGTTTGATTTTGAATTTTAGAGTACAACGAACCCACAAAATAAAATGTAGTATGAAATTATAATTTTTTTATTGAGATGAAAACATATTTTTTAACAGTTATATTAACAGATATAAACGACAATAAATTATTTGTTATACTTGCAGAAACGTCAAGAGGTGTATGAGTAATATTTTAAATGTGAGGGGTCCAAATTATGAAGTGACAAGTATAAAGAGATCTAGGCGTAATTTATCCATTTAGTTTTAGACGATAAATTGAAGGTTATTAATTTCAGGTGTGTATTGATATAAATTCTTATATTTGAATGTATAAATTAAAATTTTTGATTTTAAAAGTATAAATTGAAATTGAAATGATATTTCAAAATATCAATTTACAATTAATCCTTCTCGTTCAACTGAAACTGCAGGTCACTTAGAAAAAAAGAAACTGCAGGTCGGATCCCCGCAGCACACGTGCGTACTTCACAACACGTGTCCATTGGATAGTACACAAACAAAACCAAACAGGGATGGGCTAGCCCTTTGGTCGGTATGGACCGGAGAGTCCTGTCAGAGTCAGACAGAGAGAGAGAGAGAGTTACGTGAGCCGGCAATGTTTGACCAATTCGTTGACAAAAATCCCACCGTTTCCGACATGTGCGGCGGGTTGTGCGCCGACAAGTCCCCCATTTTACTCGACTGGCTTCTCAGTGATGCCCTCGGAACTGTTAAGTTGTGGTAGTTTCTGTTTGTCTCTGACATCATTTCTAAAACCTATGTATTCTCTCATTGTCTCTCAGTTACTAATTTTGGATCACTATTTCAAAATTAAGGGCAAAAAAAAAAAGAAAAAGTAAAGATGTCGTGATTATTTTACAGTAAAATTATACAGCATTTTAAGGAGTTCTCGTAGTCTCATTAATAATAAGAATAATTTTATAGTTTCCAAAAAACTGTTGAAATTTAGTGTACCTTTTTTATTGATGATGTGGAAAAAGAAAAAAGAATGGAAGCAAAAGAAAAAAATTATAATTAAAATAAATTGTTATGCATGTATTTTTTGGGTTAATTACAATATGACCCTCCAAGTTTGGGTCATGTTGCAATCGACTCCCTCAACTTTTAAATTCGACAATTTGCCCCCTTAATGTTAGAATATTTTTCAATTAGCTTCTCCATTAGTTGACACCATTAAAAATGACTGAAATTTGATATAAAATTTATCTAAAATTGATCAAAAGCACAAAACTACCCATATCTCAATCTTTTGTTTTGAAAAAAATAAAATAAAATCCAATTTGACCCTAACTTGCACTGGCGAAATCCCAACTCCCTCCCTCTTCCAGCAAAACCCCTCCCCACCCACCATGCTCAAACAACTGGATAGTTTTCCCTCTCTTGGTGAAACCCAACTTACTTCCTCCTTTGATTCGTATATATATATACACACACACACACGACTAAATCCAATAGTTGTTATGCCTTGGTTGACTGGATCGATTCAATGGGTGCTGTGAAGTGGGGCTGAGAGTTTGCTAGTGCTGGTATGAGAGAGGCTGGTGGAGGTGGGTTTTGGGGTGTTACCAGCATTGCGTATGGGGTAGGAGACTGTCAGAGCAATAGGGGGGTTGGAGTAATCGGACAAGCCCGTCAAGTACCCATGGAACCTCTTTGCTTCGGTGAGAAGACCCAACCCATGCCTCCTTTAGTAAACCCATCCTCTGAATTGAAGCAGTTGAATTATCTTCCTCCTTTGGTGAAAATCATCCCCAAGCATAAAAAAACTAAACTCACTCCCTCTACAAGTGAAATCCACCACCACCCTCTAACAATTAGTTCCCAAACAAAACCCCTCCCACTAGTGAAACACCCTCAAAAGAAATATACCCGAGAGAGAGAAAGAGAGTTTACAAATGCGTACACACATGCAAATTGATCTGTGAGTTGTTGTGGTTGGAGAAGAAAGAAAAAGGAAAGGGGGAAAAGTTTCAATTGGTGGGTAATCGACATGGGTATGGGGGTTGGAGTATTGCCAAAGCTGGGGGGTGAGGTGCTGGAGTTGGGGAAGGGTTTAGGGGGCTGCTAAGGTTGGTAAAGGAGGTTTGGGGGGTTGTCGGAGTTGGGGAAGATGGTTTGGGGATACCGTAGTTAGGGAAAAAGGTTGGGGGCACTGGATAAGGAGGCTACCGGAGTTGATAACATAGATTGAGGGGACCGTCAGAGTTGGGAAAGTTGGTTGTAAGGCTGCCAAGGTGCGTGTGTTTTGGCTAGCAAAAGAAGAAATTGAATATTAAAGGATGGGGGTATTTAAGTAATTTTATATTTTTCATCCACTTTGTCAACCAATTTAATCATGTAAAAACTTTAAGGGGGCAAATTGTCAAATTTAAAACCTGAGAGAGTCGATTGTAATATGACCCAAACTTGAAGGAGACATTTTGTAATTAACCCTTGTTTTTTTACTCATGTTATTAGCTTTTCTTGACACTAGTTATTACAGACGTACGTCACAAGTGAACTACTTTTAAGTAAAGATTTTATTTTTGATCATAAGAATTTGCAGTTTTATACGTTAATTGCACAATCTTAAAAAATATCTCAAGATGTGATTTTTGTGAATTTTAAATTCTATTTTATATGATAAGTGATAAGCTCAGATTCAACTGGGTTAGACCCAATTAATTAAGTAAGCTCAAATTAGTTATAAGGCAGGTCAAGCCCAGTTCATGGATTTGGTCCAGACCAAAGTTCAAGGATTCCAAGAAGATTAGCGCACGTGAGGAGTAATTACTGGGATAACCATTCTCATATATGCAGACTACCTCTAGTTGTATCTATCTTTAGTTCTAGTTATTCTCCTCGAAAAGTTAGTCATCTATCATTTCACGTCACGACCTCAACTAAGGCTCTGTGCCTATAAATTATAATATTGCTACATGAACTTAAAAATTAGACTTGATAATTATAGGTATTGATTTCCATGTGGACCTTAGTATTTATTGAGTTTCACTACCTATTCAATGATTGTAATCATCAAGTCTAAATTTTAAGTTCATGTAGTATTACTCATTATAAGCTCTCTCCACATCACATAACTACTAAGAGTATACCCTTGTTCTCTCTCTCTCTCTCACCTAATACTTCATCAATAAAGACCACCGGATACCGTTGCCGTTTTCAAAGTGGAGTAGGTCACGCCAACCGAACCACTATACATTTATATGTTGCTTGTGTGGATCTCATCTTTATATTTACTGTATTTATTACCTATATTAATTACTAGATAAATTGTGCATAAATCAACTTTTATGCATCATCAATAAGCTCATCACTGTTGAAGTATGATGAAAAAAGTTGTAATAGCTACGAGAATGAGTTGAATACAGATCGCTGGATCCTTGTGCATCAAATGCATTAGGGGCTTATTTGGATGAATTTTGGGGAGGGGTTTAGATTGACTTCTCTAAACTCTTTCAAACTCAAACCTCTCTTTGCAAAGATGAAATTTAACATTCAATCCGATTCATACCCATGTTTGGTATGCAACACATACACATGTAATACCCACAAAATATATTATAATTATTAACAACTATTTGTCTTGTAAATAACTATTTTACCCTTAATCAATCCAATTCATACTAATATTAAGGGGGTACAATTGTCTTTTAGATCTTTAACCCCCTTGCTCTTCTTTCCAAACCCACCTCCCCTTAGGATTGACGAAATCCATGATCATGAGTTTAATCTTCGAGCCAATTACGGGTCAGATTTAAAAACCCAAGACTGAATTTTTCATACAAATATAAGATTATGGAGAGATTTAGACTATTTTCTCTAAACCAATCTTGTCTAGTCTCCTCCGTACATGCGTACCAAACAGCCCCAGTAGTTAGTTTAGTGGTTTGACAGAAAAGTAGACATGTACGTACTATGAAATCTCTATCAAAAAGCAATCACGATGGAGCCAGAATGAATTTGGTGCTACGGTGGGCAACAGAAAAAAGGAGTTTGGGCGACGGACAATGGCATGAAAGGAAAAAAGACGCAACTGATAGAAGAAGGGGTTCAACCAAGTCATAAATATAATTCATGTTTATACATTTATTTCAAAATATCTGTAAATATATTTCAGGTTTATACATTTATTGCATGAAAAGTGACAAAACTTGCAAATTCTTTTCTTCCAAAACTGCTATGTTGAATTAACCCATTACACTGATCAAAAAGAAAAAAACAAACAAACCCAGTACAACGATGGTGATTAATCTAGTTTTGGCTTTAACTAATATGATGCTGAGATATTTATACTATTTTTTTTTCAGTTTTATATGGTTAAAATCTTTTTGATCTTTCCGGTAATTGATGCATGAGTCATAGCTACAACCCATGTGTCCGTGCAAGATCCTGCACAATATAAAAAACGAGAACATATCTCTCCCTTGGTGAACTTCGAGTGAGCCAGTTGAGTGATCAACCACGCTGCTTGGAACAGCCTGCGAGGTCCGGAGGTAACCTGGAACGGCAACGGGAGACCCTGGGGGAGCGGAAGAACGATCCAGTAAGGCTGAAAGAGGTTCCTGGAACAAAGAAGAACAAGTTAGAAGGGCGCCAGAGTGTTTTCCGGCGTATCCCCTCCGACGATCTAGTCAGTCTTTGAGAGAGAGAGAGAGGAAGGAGAAAACATTGAGTGTGTATTGTAGTAAAGAGTTTTTTGTTGCATCCCCGTCTTGCCTTTTGCAAGGAGTATTTATACCTCAAAAACTCATGATTGCTGTCAGTGTAGTCAGTAGATGATCATTAGGTACAGGCAGTGTGCGCACTGATTCTGATGAGGAATGTCTTCTCTTCTTAACTGCTCGGGGTCCCGAGCAATCAATGCTGTGTCGTCAGGATGCCGACGGTACAATTTACTCCTCTCGGGGAGGATGCAATAAATGCTCTGTATTAGGAGCATTTATTGCCTTTCATTTTCGAGCCTTACCGCATTGAATGCGGTCTCGTCAAGGGAATGGTGTAATTAATAGTTTGCTTTCCCAAGTCGCGTGTCAGCAACGACATGCGATTTCTCTGTCTTCGATGTGATATCATATGCCACGCATCCATCCCTCATTGGCTGTGGCCCCTGCATTCCAGTACGTTCTGACACTAATTGTGTAACACGAGGTCATGATGAATAGCCTAGGCTAATGACCTGTACGTCAATAGCTTATCCTGGAGTAGAGGAGGCGTCTAGGACGGGTACACCTCGGCACCGAGGAAAGACTCATCTCGGAACCGAGGGAGGGACACCGACCGAGGTACCATATCAGACCGAGGCTATGTGTCAGTTGTAAAACGTACTGAATACCATAATCCTATATGAGGAGTACCTCGGGGGCGAGGACCTTTGCGCGCCGATGGTGCTTGATCTTAGCAACAGTGTTTTGGTAATACCGAGGACACGTGTCTTCATCATGGAGCATTTCAGAAAAGTCCCATCAACTGCCCCCCAGTCTTCGATCTTCTGACACCGAGGGCACGCGTCATAAGGAGACGAAGGGTTTCCCAACAACCACCAATGCTTCATCATTGCCTCGAGCCGCTTTTCCCGGCTTGGGATGTCATGTGCATTGAATGCGCCGTTTCGTTTTTCGAGCCCAATGATGAAACAACCCCTATATAAATGGGGCTCCTCTTCCATTTTCTTGTTTCGTCATTCCGAACTTCCTTAAGAGAGCCTTTTCCTGAATCTTCGCCAGAGATCTCTTTCCTCTTCCATCTTCAACTGCCCGTTCTTCCTTAAAGTCTTAAGGCCAGCAGACCCATCGTTGCTTCTGAACCTTCTGGAAGGAGTCGCTTTAAAGTTTTCCAGAAAAAACTCCGTTTGACATTCGGGTGAGTTCTAGTATCTTCCTTCTTTTCTTCCTCCTATCCCTTTTTGTTTTCCAATGACTGGAGGTGTCCCCGGTTGATACATAGCGACTAATCCTCGGGAAACTTCCTTAGGGATTTTTAAGAAAAAACACCCTCTACTTTCTCACTTTCTTAGAGATGCCTCGTCGTCGCCCTGCTCCCGAGAATCCTCAGGCTGGTTCTTTGGGGTCGGGGAAGTATAAAGTAAAGGGTGGTGAGCAGATCAATAGGTTTAAGGTCAAGTACGGCATTCCCCCGTGCGTAGATATAGAGGATTTTGACCCGGTGGTGTACTCTCCTACCCTCGGGGCCGAGGATGCTATGCCCTTTTATACCAAGGCCATAATAGAGGGAGGAATTAGGTTTCATTTACCCCCTTTACTTCTTCAGTTCCTCTCTCACTTTCGCCTCTTCCCCGGGCAATGTTGCCTTAATGTCTTCAGAATCATTATGGGAGTCTTAGAGCTCAATAGGCGCCTCGGGGTAAATATCGGGCTGAACGATCTTCTTTTTTGTTATGCCCTCTTGAGAGTCATGCCTCACCAACACTTCTACCTCAAAGCCAGGGACCCCTCCATGTACCTTGTAACTCATCTTTCCGACTCGGACAAGGGGTACAAGGACGATATTCTTATTTTCAAGGGATCTTGGCAGAGAGGTGTTGGTCCCGAGTATAACGGCTTGTTATGCCCTCTGGAATGGAGAACGACAAGTACGTCGGTTCCTTCGGGTTTATTATTTTGTTCTCCAGACTTCCGATGCTCATGATTACTTTTCTGTTTGTGCAGATATCTCTGCTCGGGAAACAGCTCCTCCCCCTCGGTCGCTGGTGAACTTTGCTGACCTAGTCACGGTTTGGAGATTTACTGGTGACAACGGGTTCGGCCGGGCTGCCCACATCCTACTGAATTACACCCCCGGGTACAAGAAATTTTCACAGCTTCCTCAGCCTTTTGAGCCTTCGCGGTGGTCTGAACTCTTCGATCAGGCGGCAAGGCAGGAGGTCGAGGAAAACTTGGAGGAAGACCCTGATCGGGCTTCGGAGGCAAAGGTAGAGGGAGTTGTTGAAGAGCTCGGGGGCAGAGAGGACGTTGTTCCTTCGGACGCCGAGGTGGGGACTTCGGGAGGAGACTTGTGGCCAGACTTCCAAGTCCTACAATCTCTAGACGCCGAGGACGCCCTCGAGGTCGCGATGTCCAGCACCCCTCGCATTGATTTGGGGTTCCTGAGGCAGAGGCAAGCCCTTGCTGCCGGGAGGGGTCGAGGATCGACCGGCGGTGCCCCATCTGTAGGGACTAGTTTCACCCCATCCTCAAGGGTTCTCAGTCGGGGTCAAGTGCGTGACCGGGATCCTCAAGTAGAGGAGGAGAGAAGGGTCAAGCATCGGCACGATGGCCTCGGCAGAGGATCCAGGGCATCTCTCGCTCAGCAACAAAGCGGGAGAGGTCGTGGGTTACCCCCTGCTCCTCCGCAACAGCAGCAACAACAACAGCAACAACAGCAACAGCATGACAACAGCAACAACAACGGTAGCAGCAGACTCTCCCTTCCCCTCCGCCGACAGTGGAAGCCGCGGAGTGGAATCCCCGAGCCACCGATCACATGAACCGAGTGATCAGGGTCGATGATTCCATTTTGCTGGATCCTCATGTCGCCAATGCAGTGAGTGAGACACTGCATTTCGAGGCTGACATGGCGGCTCACAGGGGGCGATCAACGAACGTGCTGTTCCGCTCCATCATCCAGAATTCCCTGGTGGTAAGTTCATTTTTGCTTTGGTTTCTTCTCTCTCGCTTTCCATTTTTGTGATACACCTTTTTCCCTCCTTTGCAGGCTACCAGCAGATCTCCATAATAGCTGTCCGGTACCATGGGTCTAGGATGGACCTCCAGCGGGCCCGAGAGCAGAAGGAAGAGGCGGAGGAGGCCCTCGCCCGAGCAATGGAGGACGTAGCTGCCAGGGACTCTACCCTGGCGGGGCAGGCTGCTCAAATCGAGCAACTCCTCAAGGATGCCGAGTCGGCTAAGGTTGGCGCTGAAAAGCTAAGTGCTGCCCTTGCCGATGCTGAGGGGAGGATTACCGAGCAGACGCGGCGGCTTTCTGCTGCGGAGGAGAGGGCGGTAGGCTCAGAGGAAAGCTGTCTGGCTCTCACCCAGGAGCTGGACAGGATCAGAGCCGAGGCACTGAACAGAAAATCGGAGGAGCAACTCCGGGAAGAGTTCGCCGATGACGTGCTCCCTGCTCTTGAGGAAAACAGCAAGGAGTTCTTCAAGAAAGGGTGGGACGAGGCGCTCCAGTCTGCTGGAATCCCGTCAGACTCCCCGCTCTTCCAGATGCACAAGTATGTGCCCTCGGCAGAGATGGAACGGGCCGAAGCAGAGATTGCTGCCGAGGATGAGATCCCAACGCCGGTGCAAGTCTCGGCGGATCCGCCCGAGGCAGTGATAGTGGACTTGTCCGAGGACGCCCCGCCGGACCATGCTCCTGATCCTCATGTTGCTAAAGGTCCCTCTGTTGCCGAAGTACCTCTCCTTCTGCCTGCTCCAGAAGCTTCTCAACCTTTTTACCATGACTCGCCCTCGGCTGATGTTGTGGAGATGCCTGGGGCCAGATGAAAGCTTCATTTTCTTTTTGATTGTACCCCTTTTTTTTTCTTTTGTAGCCTTTGGGGACGCAAAGCCCCTTCTTCTTGAAATAAATCATGAGTACTTTTTCCTTTTTTGCGCACAGTAGTGTTTTGTTTTTTTTTTTTTTGGAACTGTCTTCGGGGCTGCTCGCCCATTCAAGAGGCATGCTCTTGTGTTTGCTTCGGGGACAGGAGTCCTTGAACTCTGTCCCTAGGGCCTTGCCCTTCTAGGAGGCTTGCTCCTGTATATGTTTCGGGGACAGGAGCCCTTGAACTCTGTCCCCAGGGCCTTGCCCTTCTAGGAGGCTTGCTCCTGTATTTGCTTCGGGGACAGGAGCCCTTGAACTCTGTCCCCAGGGCCTTGCCCTTCCAGGAGGCTTGCTCCTGTATATGCTTCGGGGACAGGAGTCCTTGAACTCTGTCCCCAGGGCCTTGCCCTTGCAGGAGGCTTGCTCCTGTATTTGCTTCGGGACAGGAGCCCTTGAACTCTGTCCCCAGGGCCTTGCCCTTTCAGGGGGTTTGCTCCTGTGTTTGCTTCGGGGACAGAAGCCCTTGAACTCTGTCCCCAGGGCCTTGCCCTTTATCTTTGTCGTTGGCAAGCACTTGAGGGAGAGAATACTTCAAAAGTAATATTTCTTTAGATTCATAACATTCCATGGTCGCATTACAAGTTTTCCATCCATGCCTTCTAATCTGTACGACCCGGCGCCCCCGATTGATATCACTTTGTAAGGCCCTTCCCAGTTAGGTCCCATTTTTCCCTCTGTTGGATCACGGGTATTGGCCGTCACCCTTCTGAGGACCAGATCGCCTATTGGAATTCTCGCGCCTTGACCCTTCTGTTGTATAGTTGGAAATCTTCTCCTGATACTTAGTTATCCTCAAGGCGGCTGCCTCCCTTCTTTCTTCCACTAGATCCAAATCCAATCCCAGTTGACGGTCATTCCCCCCTTCGTCGAAAGCTTGGGTCCTTATGGTCGGGAGCCCTACTTCGAGGGGTATGATTGCCTCCATTCCGTATGCCAGGGAGTATGGGGTTTCCCCTGTCGAGGACCGAGGGGTGGTCCTGTACACCCACAAAATGTTTAATAGTTCTTCCGCCCATTTTCCCTTGGCTTTCTCCAACCTCTTCTTGATCCCATTGATAATTGTCTTGTTGGAGGCCTCTGCCTGCCCGTTGGCTTGAGGATAGGCAGGGGTGGAGTAGAAATTACGGATCCCGAGTTGCTCACAGAAAGACTTGAAACGCCCGCCGGTGAATTGAGTCCCGTTATCCGACACCAGTGCCCGGGGAATCCCAAACCTGATGATTATGTTCTCCCAGACGAACTTTTTGGCATCTATGTCGCGGATATGAGTCAACGGCTCCGCCTCTACCCACTTGGTGAAGTAATCTGTGGCCACAATGAGGAACTTCCTATTTCCCGGAGCCTTAGGCAGGGGTCCAACCAAATCGAGCCCCCACTGGGCGAATGGCCAAGGGCTGGTCAGGGGGTGTAAGTCCCCTGCGGGTTGCCTGATTGCAGGGGAGAACTTCTGACACTGGTCGCATTTTTGGACGTATGCGCGCGCATCCCTTTGCATTTGCGGCCACCAATATCCCTGAGACATGATGCGGTGTGCCATTGATCGCCCCCCAGAGTGCCCCCCGCATATTCCTTCATGTACCTCATAGAGAAGGTCTTGTACTTGGTCTTCTTGGACGCATAGCAAGTAAGGCCCTGAGAAAGACCTCCGATACAGTTTCTGATCCGGAGAGACCCAAAATCTTGGAGCTTTGAGTTTTATCTTCCTTGCTTCCTTTGAACACTCCGGGAGATCTCCTGTTGTTAGGAACCTGAGAAAGGGATCAATCCAACTGGGCGGCTTGTGTGCGTCCTGGATGACCATTGCCTCGGGAGCATGGTCTATGCAGGATGTGGGAAGGTATTCAATGGTGATCCTGCGCGACTGGGAGGAGTCCACCGCCGAGGCTAGACAAGCCAGGGCGTCGGCATGTGTGTTCTTGTCTCGGGACACTTGTTTGATTTCAATCCGGCCGAACCTTTGGATTACAGTCGTCGCCTGGTGATGGTAGGCCTTCATCCTAGGGTCCTTCGTTTCAAACTCTCCGTTGACTTGATTGACTACTAGCATAGAATCACAATGCACGATTAAATCGGTAACTCCAGTCGCCTCAACTAACCGAAGTCCTGAGATGAGGGCCTCGTATTCAGCTTCATTATTCGAAGCCTCGAATCCCAGCCGATTCCGGAACCCTTACTATTTGACGAACCATCCACACACAAAAGTCATGGCGATCCTTCACAATTCGTTGGAGACGCTAAGTCGGGAGGAGGCGGGCCTTCTAGAACGGGATGCTCCCCGAAAACTCAGCTATGAAGTCTGCCAATATTTGACCTTTTATCGCAGTTCGGGGTTTGAAATGAATATCGTGCTCCCCCAACTCTACTGCCCACTTGGAAATCCTTCTGGAGAGTTCCGCTTTTCTCAAGATTGCTTTCAAGGGCTGATCGGTAAGGACAGTGATTGGGTGCGCCTGGAAATAATGTCGCAGTTTCCTTGCAGTGGTGACCAGGGATAGAGCCAGTTTCTCTAGGGGTAGATATCTTGTCTCTGCGTCCAGGAGCGCCTTGCTTATATAGTAAATCGGCTTCTGGCGGTGCTCATGCTCACGGATAAGTACCCCGCTTACCGCAAACTCAGATACTGCCAGGTACAAGAACAGCATCTCCCCCTAGATGGGGACGGACAAGGTTGGAAGAGTCCTTAGGTATTCCTTGATTCCAGCCAGGGCGTCCTCGCACCCTTGGCTCCACATATTCTTCCCAGCACTCTTGATTGCTCCGAAAAAGGGTTTGCATTTGTCCGAGGAGCGTGAGACGAAACGGTTAAGTGCAGCCAGCATCCCTGTGAGTTTCTGGACTTCTCGGACAGTGCGGGGGCTTCGGATGTCCAGGATCGCTTGAATCTGATCCGGGTTGGCTTCGATTCCTCGTTGACTAACCAGGTATCCGAGGAATTTACCTGATTCCACTCCGAAAATGCACTTTCGCCGCATTCAGCTTCAGCCCATACTCCCTGAGGGTGGAGAAGGTATCCGCCAAATCTGTCAGATGATCACAACTCCGTTTGCTCTTCACCAGCATATCGTCTATGTAGACCTCCATGGTGTTGCCGATCTGCTTTTTGAACATCCGATTCATCAGTCTTTGGTATGTTGCCCCGGCGTTCTTTAGTCCAAACGGCATCACTTTGTAACAGTAAACTCCCTTCGGAGTGATAAACGCCGTCTTTTCCTGATCCGGGGGATAGAGAGGGATCTGATGATATCCTGCTCGGGCATCCAGGAAGTCCATTCGTTCATATCCGGCAGTGGCATCTACCAGCTGGTCCACCTTTGGCAGGGGGTAGTCGTCCTTGGGACATGCCTTGTTTAGATCTGTAAAGTCTACGCAGACACGCCATTTCCCCCCTTTCTTCTTTGCGCACACCGTATTAGACAGCCATTCTGGGAACTGTATCTCTCGAATGGCGTCGGCCTTCAGGAGTTTGTCGATTTCCTCGTTGACCGCGCTGGTGTGATGCGGGGCCATGCGTCGTGGCCTCTGTTTGACTGGCTTGTGCGACGGGTCAACATGCAGCCTGTGTGTGATTATCTCGGGGTCTACCCCCGTCATTTCCATTTCGTTCCATGCGAACACGTCTGTATTTCCCCTTAGGAACTCGATCATCTCCTCCTGTTCGGCTGTGGGCATCGAGGTCCCAACTAAGAAATACCTCTCTTCTTCTCCCTCTACCAAGGGCACCTTCCGGAGGTCTTCTACCGACCGCTCAGTTGGGTCTATCCGGGGGTCATCCATTCCTGGACGCCCGGACTGTAATTGCTATTTTTTCATAATCTCTTCCGGTGCTCGCCCCTTCTCCTGGCTGAACGCCCCGGCTCGAACGGCTGAATAAAAATAATTTTTCGCGGACGCTTGGTCCCCCGGATCTCCATGATACCCTCTGGCGTGGCGAATTTTAATTTCTGGTGGAAAGTGGAGTGCACCGCTCCCAACGCATGCAGCCATGTTCGCCCCATAATCACGTTGTAGGGAGAGTCCGTATCGATCACGACAAACTCGGTGTCGATGACAAAGGGACCTGTGACAACTGGCAATGTGATTTTCCCCACGGGCAGGGCGAACGAGCCGTTGAATCCGATGAGGGGTGTCCTGACTTTGGTGAGGTCTTTGGGGCCAAGACCCATCCGTTTTAAAGTTTCGGAGTACATCACCTCCGAGGAACTTCAGAGTCTATCAAAATCCTTTTGACATCGAATTTCCCTATCCTCAGGGTCAAGACAAGGGCGTCGTTATGAGGAGTCACTACGCCTGTCAAATCCGCGTCGGAGAATGTAATGCCAAGCTCACCCGTCCTGGCCCTTTTACTTGATGGCCCTACATCAACCTCGGCTACCTTCCTTGTAAAAGCTACCCTTTTGAGGTCGGACTCGAGTTCCTTGGACGTGGGGCGATCCAGGGGACATATATGGATGACATCTATGATGTTGTCCGGCTCCTCGGTCGGGGCAAGGGCTTGTCTCTCTTCTGGCCTGGGCTCTATGTACTCTTTCAAATATCCGTCTCGGACCAATCTTTCCAAGAACGATTTGAACACCCTGCAGCTTTCGGTGCGATGCCCGAAATCCCGGTGATAGGAACACCTAACCTTTTGATCACGGGTGGAGGGGTCGCTCTGCATCCTGGGCGGCCATTTGAAGAACGGCTCGTGCTTGATTTTATGGAGCAGCTTGAAGATGGGTTCCTTGAACACAGTGTGAATTCCTTTGGACGGACCCCCTGGAGGGGTAGCAATCCCTTTCGGGGAATATCTTCCCGCTCCTTCTCTTTTCTCTTAGATTGGAGGGCTCGGCCTTTGCTGCTTCCCATCTCGTCCTCAACCCTCGAGTATTTGTTTATCCGGGCCATTAGTTTTCCCATATCCGAGGGGGTCTTCTTGGTCAAGGATCGGTACAGGTCCGTGTCCCTTGCCAAGCCGAGCCGGAAAGATGCTGCTGCCATGACCTCCGAGCAGCCTTCTACCTCATTAACCTCTTCCCAGTATCGGATGGCGTACTGGCGAAGAGTCTCGGATTCCCTCCGTCTGAGGGTCAGCAATGATCCAATGTCTTTGGGGCGCTTACTCCCCGTAATGAATCGAGCTAGGAACTGCTTAGTCAATTCCTTCCATGACCCAATACTGTTGGGGGAAGCGCCTCGAACCACTTCATCGCAGAGTCCCCCAAGCTCATAGGAAACACTCGACAGAGAAACCGTTGGTCCGAATGATAGAGGGACATCATCTGCTTGTCTTGTTTGACATGGCTTCGGGATCGGACCGCCCGTCATAAGTTTTGAACCGCGGCACGACAAACTT
>CAUOFW020001632.1:0-78855 GCA_963454935.2 Ilex paraguariensis | reverse complement strand
GGCCTTAATGGCAACTTATGCAATAGACAAGTTATGATCTGCCTTTTCTTGAAAAATTACATACACACTAAATGATTTATTGGCAAATCGCTTATTTATATATTTGTACCTATGTGTATCACTTTGCTGTAGTCATTGGCTTTCCTTGACAAATTCAACTTCTAAATCATTCTTTGGTGTTCCTTTTAGCACACAAGCTTGCTAGTACCACTGCTGCTGTTTTTTTTTGGTGTTAAGATAGCTCACATTATTTTATTTAAATTTCAATCACCATGGTGCAGGTTTTGGAGTATTGGGCGCGGGAGGGGTATGCTACAGATCTTGTCTATTGTGTAATTTTAAGTAACGTCTTGTACTATCTCTTCAATTTATTTTTCCCCTCCAGATGACTTGTCCTTGGGTTACAGTCCTAGACATAATCGACCCAAGGAGGACCTGAGTATTGTTTTAATTAGTCATCATTTTTAATTTTTCTTGAATTATTTTATTTAGCTTGTGTGAGTTGGATTTGGATTTGAATTTAGTTGCAAGGAAATAAAGGTTAAAAAAAAAAGGGTGTTGGTTGATCATAAGTCTTCATGTAGCCGACCCCAAAATTATTGGTACAAGTTTATGTTTTATGTTGAGTTGTTTGATCATAAGTCGGCAGAAAGTGACTCACTTTCTATTCGCATAGATAAGATAGTGACAATTCTTTCTGGATAGCGGCGTCCTTAATATTTTGAGAAGCAATCACTGGAACAATCGCATGCACACTTGTGCCCCCCCGCGGGCTGCCCCAACCAAAAAAATCCCAAGTTTTAGTTTGATTTTTGAAGTTATTGATTACTTTTGTCCCCTTCAGTGTTGCAGTGATGACCAGAGCTTACCCTGACTATTCTGAGAAGCGGAAAGAGCTTGTTCTCCTTCAGAACATAGCAGGCTACCTGCTTCTTGCCTGTGGTGTGGTTTACGTTATATTGGTAGGATTAATCAAACAGTCGATTATACATGCCTTTATCTTGAAACTAATGCATACATACAAGTACTTTAGGAATTTGCATACGTCATCTTCTGTGTGACCATCTGCAATCTACTTGTGTTATTACTGATATCTGTTACCTCCTGTTGACAAAATGTTTTATTGTTTGATAAACAGCTTCTAGTTTGAACTAGGATTTGGTTTCTTTTGTTTATGATACACCATACTCAGTCTATCAACTTTCAGGGAATTCTATGCATTGGGGTTGTCAAACGTGCTCGCCAGAAGAAAGAAGTTTCAAGAGAGCAAGCAGTTAAGGATCTTGAGGTAATCTACTGTGTTGCCATAGTTTTAAAATGCTGCTGTTTAAACTGGACTTTAATCCATATTACATGTCCGCCCTTTTGTTTGCAATTATTATTATTAATTTTTGTATACGCGGGCCGTGATTTATTTTTGTAGAAGACCAAATCTGGAACCTCGGACAACATCTCATCCTTTAACTTGTTGCTTGCTAGTAGAAGATGCGAAACCAGTTCTAAATGGATTTAGAACACTCAGAAAAATTGAACCTTTTGGTTATCCCTAACCGAAACGCTGATGGATGACTTCTATTCCAATGTTTTAGAAACATTGGTTCAAATGAAATTCTGTGCATAAGGTTTCTTTGATGAAGGCCATCTAGTGTTCAGTCTTGATCTACTGACGATATGCTGAAGTGGCCCATTGTGATGCTCAAGTGTCATTACTCATGTCTAAAGCTTAAAAGAAGATTCTTTTTTGTTTTTGTTTTTTCAACTGGTTTCTTTTGGGTTTTTAGGCTAGGGGTGGGGTTACCTAGGGGGACAGTAATGAGCTTCAGAGTGATTGCTGAGTCATCGTAAGCGTCAAACTTCGGGTGCTGTGATCTGTACATAAATGCATAGTCATTATAGTGTTCCTGCTACTGAATATTGTAGTTCTATGAGTATATTTCTTTTATCAGTGGTAAGGAGGATGGATCATGGATGGGGGGTGCTGGGATAAGGGATGGTTTAGAGTTGTGTTACATATTCAATTTCCTCTTAGATTTTGTATGGAGTATGTGGAGATTTATGTCAACAATTTGAAGTAGTCTTGACAATTGTTTTTTGATCTTTTTTTTTTATTTTTGATTGAAGATAATTTTGTAGGAATTGGATTAGTAACTTCCTTTTGGGTAACAATTGCAGGAATTGGAACGTCGTAGAGAGGAACTTGAAGCACTGCTAATTGTAGATAGGACTTTAGACTTTGGCAACCCAATGCCATCTCAATGATCAAACTGAGGGGTTAGGCTTTGGAAAGTGAGACGTGCACATCTCCAATGAATCTCATGTTTGAATGATTATATTGTTTCATCTGATTCTGAGCTGCTTTCTTAACCTGAATAGTTGACAGTAATATATTATATTTGTAGTTCAAAAAAAAAAAAAAACTCTTTTGTAAAATTGTACAGTGTGTGTGTAGAGGCTAGTGGTTCCGATATATGCAATTGTCTTACTAATAAAAAACCCATGGAATATGAATCCACCCTCTATTTTCTGTACATCTTCTGTCGATTTCCTCTAACAAATATCGCAGGCCCTCATATCTAGAAAATCTTTCTTGTAACTTCTTATGGAAGCTTTTTATAGGCAATGTTGGTGGAAGTGTGTCGACTATAGCATATACCATGATTGCATCATTCGAGTCAAACCCTCGATTTTTTAGTTTGTCGTATAATTGTTTCTTTTTTAGCAAATGGTCTCGCACACTTGATTATGGATCCATCTGCTCTTGTTCAAATTGTATCCATAAGGGCTGTCTGTCATGCTCCGCTTCCTCCAACAATATGACAAACTGTATTGCTCATGTTGGTCTAATTTCTTTTAGAAGTCGATACACAGTATTTTTTATCTTTTTTTGAATTCCTGATTTTTTAGCTTGCAGCAAGTGGTCTGTGACGGTCAAGTTTAGGTGTCTTGATCTCTTTGTGAGGGTTAAGAGTTCTGACCACTCGAAGTTGTTTAGTGGGTGGTGGCAGTAATGATGCCTTCCGTATTTGGGCCGTTGTGCAATAGTTTATAGTTGTGCTGGCCCTAATTTAACGTTCCCGAAATGACCTCCATGGATATAGTCTGATGGAGAACTCTACGGTATCGGAAAAAAAATCGATACC
The DNA here is from genome assembly GCA_963454935.2 of Ilex paraguariensis. Taxonomy (NCBI): domain Eukaryota; kingdom Viridiplantae; phylum Streptophyta; class Magnoliopsida; order Aquifoliales; family Aquifoliaceae; genus Ilex; species Ilex paraguariensis. The sequence continues at coordinate 75,715 of CAUOFW020001632.1, read as the reverse complement.
AATGTTATTACAAAACAGTTTGTATCTGAGTAGCCTTCAATCTTAGGAACCCTCCCTCTGGCTCTTCTATCACTAATCTCATGGCTTTGGCATCCGCGTCACCACCAGAATGGATGAGACGTCCTCCACTGGTAGCATGAGCAAGTATCTCCAATCGGGGTGTGCAACCAAGATTGACCACACCCCGGTCAGACGTTCGAGTCAAAAAATCACGAGGCAGTAATATCGAAGAATCCATATAAATGGCAGCATGGTAAGATCAATTGCAAACACCACAAAAACTTTGCCTTCTATTTATCCAACCATTTGATAGTGCTAGACCAGTTTGAATCAACAACTTTATTACTTCTGTGTTCCACCAAATTTGGTGGGAGCACACCAATTGGTTGGAAGAGTTCCTCAAGGAGAGTGATATACTTCAACCACACTAGCAGCCCGCCTTTCCGATCCGAAAGGTATTGAAAATGAAAGAAGAATCTGTGTGCACTGTCTATTGAGGGAGTGACACTCGCATTTTTTCACCATGGTAGACATCCTTTGGCCACTTGAAATGTCAAATATGTTGGTATATCGCGTATTTCACAGCATTCTTGATGCATAGTAAGGCCTAGACCTTTCAAAGTCCAACACGACATGATTAATTGACACGAATTAAGCGGGTTTGGGTGAAACCTTAACGAGTTCGGGTGATAAACGAGTTGTCCCATTAAACACGTTTAATAAATCGATCGTGTTCGGGTGAGACCTGTCAACCCATTTATCATCCATTTAAAAAAATTAATATAATAATAAATTAATAATTATTTAAAAAATTTTAGTCAAAATTAAAATATTATATACAAATATATGGTAAATGAATAAAGAAAAATCTTAATTCAAACAAAAAAAAAAACAGTAAAAACACATTTGAATATCTACACAGTGAAAAGGCATTTGAATCTCTCAATCAAGCTTCTCGTGGGTCTGCACGTGAAAGGTTTTGGCTTGACTTGAATCCCACATCGGTATATTTAAATCAAAGAGACCTCCCATGCCTATAAAATGTTGCAACTCTTTTCTTTAGTCATTTAACCTTCTCATTTACTTTTACAAGTTGCTGCCAATTAGAAAATTTTTAATTAAGAGAGTACAATTGTTGTAGATAATTAATGAAGTTTAAAATTTTAATAAAATAATTTTTTGGTATATAAGTTAAAATTTTAATAAAATTAAATGAGTTGTGTTGTATTATTTATTTATTAAACGGTTTATGTTTATGTTAAAATTTTTTATTTTGTTTATTAAATGTGTCATGTACGAGTTTATATATTTTTTATCCGTTATCCGTTTAATCTGACACGTTTAACACTCCTAATTTAGGTGAGAAAGGGAAAGTGTTCCAATCCGGTGCCTTTGTGAAATGTTCGGGCCGCTTGTTCGCCGGATACCAGACTTTAACTCGTCTGGTGGCCCCAACTCCCAAGTAAATATTGTAATGTTGCAATCTCTGCAGATTTTTGGGGTTGAAACGGCAGCACGTGCCCACATGCGATCCAGGGGAACACCATAACATGGCATTGTTTAGCAGCCATGGATGCTTGGAAGCAAAAGCAGGTGCTTAGTGCTTTTCATTTTGTAATCAATTACTAGATAGATAAAGCTACAGTGCCAACGTCTGTAATGATTTAAAAATAATAAATATATGAAAAAACATATCTTTTTCTCTGATGAACAACATATAAAAATAACCTTAACAAATGATAATAAGAACGAGTTGTAAACCTAGATATCTTGAGTTTAAATCTTAACAATCTCTTGGACCAGGCCATAAGAGATTTATTTTTCACGAATATTTTAGTTCCGACATGAATAATTTGTCTTTAATTGGACCAAAGAGAAGATTGCTCGAGATACATATAAATTGGCCAAACACTCTGACCGTTGAAACAAAATAAAATAAAATAATAGAGGTTAAAAGTAGATACAAATTTGGTATTACTACTATGCTACCCACTCTTTAAATGGGAATTAGATCATGTTTGGTTGGCGGTAATCTTGGGTAAGAATGGGTATCTCATTCCTAAATCTAGAATTACTACGTTTGGATATTATGTTTGATAATATCCAACAAATACCAGATTCTTTGGTGTGCAACAAATACCGGTGACGCGGTGTGTAAAATCAACTCCATACTAAAAAGGGTCAAAATATAATTTGCCCCCAAAAAACACTCTTTTTTGGACAGTGTACAACAGTTTCTCCATCTCAATCAAGCAATGATTCTGAAATTTACATGTATAATAGAAAACATCAGACAACATTATCATAACAAAGCATGGATAATATATATGTTGTACTGTCAAATACCCATATTAAGCGAACTGTAGCCTTAGCAATGCTGTTGCTCGTCGCTCCTTTAACCATACACCATTGCATAGTGCCTGAGACTCTCATCTCTGCTGGTTCATCCCATCTCTCTCACATGACCATGTACTTTCATCAACTTCTTCATGAATTATTATTCCTAATCTTATTTCAATGCTTCAATTTATTTATATATATTACCCAGAAAGCCTGAACTTCAAACTATAGACCATACAAAAATAAGTAAAATATATTTAAATAAAAAAGTGCCCTCAATAATATGATTGCAACTGGATTGGATGGGTGATCAAAAACTGTTTCTTTCTTACTGATAACCTCCTCTGTTCCTCAAATTTCAGTTGGGGAAAGGTGGGCTGCAGAAGAAGTAGATGAGAAAAGTTAGGCTTATAGGTTTTAGTGAAAGATAGTCGGGTTAATAGTACTTTTGATCTTTAAAATATGTATAATTTTTTGTCAATTTAGTCTTTATTGTATCAATTTTGTCAATTTAGTCCCTAAAGTATTTAATTCGTGTCATTTTGGTCGTTATATAGACGGACCGTTAAGTTTTTGATAGAATGATCGCGTGTTGGACACGTAATACTATCTAAAAAATAACACGTGATTACTTTTATAAAAAAATTTGACCGATTGTTTAATTGGAGACTAAAGTGACACAGATTGAATACTTTATAGACAAAATTGATACTTTAAGAACTAAAAGTGTTATTAACTCAAGATACTAGTCATTGAGGTTTTGACAAGCTAGTGAAGAATTCACATGCAAAGATCACAACCATTGAACGATTCTGTAGTTGAACAAGGGGGTGCGGCGTAAACCTCCACATACAGATTCCAAATTCCCTATCTATATGAAATCCGGATTAGCATTGCAAGTTGTAATTGAGTTCAAAAAACACATGGTTGGGAGGATTCTATATTATCGAAATGTATGTCTTTGCTTAATAAAACGAACTTTGGAGACTGTTGCTTATTCCAAAAATCTATAATACTAATCCTAGCAGACCTGACAACCCGAATTTTCAAGATTATTTCAAAATACTCCATAGATTTCACACTTTATGTTAAGTTTACTAGTAGATGAACTAAATAATCTTACCCCAACTTGAGGGAAGTGTCAAAGCTGTCGTAGCCCTGAGGAGGATCAGCTGAGTAGTTGGCAATTGCCCATGACGAATGCCCTTGTGGAAGAACATTGGTTTCAACATGAGTCTGGAATCAGAAATTCAAATTAATTAAGGAAAGGCAGTAGTATAAAACATTAACTAATTTTCTTTCTACCGGTCTTTTTTCACAATTTTTTTACCATAAATTATAGTTTCAAACTTTTTTACCAAATTACAATTCTTTCAATAAAAGCGTATTTTCAAAACATGACTTTTACGTAAAGTCGTATTTCGAAAACACACTTTCAGTGTAAAAACCTTTAAAAGTGTGTTTCCGAAACGCATCTTTACATTGAAAGAAAGTTACTGTGATAAAAAAACAGTTACAAAAGTTGGTATTTTGATACAAGAAAGAGAAGGAACGCTGAAAATCTAACTTGCTGTTCCAACAACGCATTCTCTTTCATCAATTGGGCTTCCTGCATGTTCATTAAGCAGAGTGATAAGAATTCAAAGTAAAAATTATAAATGGAATGTAAATCGCCTTATGATCACATCTTATCTAGATTAGAACTATTGTAACCATGGGAACTCACCCAAAATAGTTAGCCAATGAATTGTCTTTTGTAGTTCATGTTTTTACATTTATACCCAAGGTCCCATTCAAAATTTTAATATAGAATTCAACACATGCCTATACGAGTCGTCACAATCTCCCATCATTTTCTCCCTCATGTCCCCAAGTGGAACACATAACCAATCACAAATACCACACTCAACTTGTGGTCAGCCTCGATCAACTAACCCCACATTGTAGTGCCCCCAAATCCACACAGTTGTTTGCATGAATCGGCTCTGAGATCGTATGTTGTAATCATGAGAATTCACCAAGCCAAGCCTAGAAGTTTTTATTTGTAGTCATTGTTATGTACTAACATCCTACATATTAAACACACATGCCGCCACAAAAAACTTTTGTACATGGTCCAAAATTTCTTATTTCCCTCATCTTTCTGAAACAATACTAACTAATTGCAAAGCTTAAAACTGTAACTATTGATTGATACCTTGGCATTGCAGACTTTTCCACTTGTCTTGCTTTGTAAGAATTCTCAAACACAAACCTTGGTGACCATTAGATTATTGCATTCCCATTAGTGAGGTTGTATTATTCAATTTCTTTATCCTTGAAAAGGTAATTTACTGACTAAAAATGGGGATATTACGATGAATCTTAAATGTGTCCTAAAGAGCCGGATTAATTATTTTTTTTGGAAAGTAATTAAGTTTATTAAACAGAAAAAATAAGATATACAATGAAGTTCAAGACATGCCAAAAATAAAGGCCACACGAAGCAATACTTAAAAAGTTTACTCCGTCTATACACTTAGCCTATATATAAAATAATCTCTCACAACCCGAGATTAGACACAAAAAGCTAGAACGGGTCCATAAGCCCACCTTCCCTATCTTTTGTGCTGTGTTTTTTCTTTTCATTTTGGGATGTAAAGTAAAAGTGTATTTATTTTGTCAGAAATTGTTTAGAAGCCATGAATGACCTTCTTTAGAATTGTTGTGTTACTTCTATCTACTACCACTATGAATCAAAAAGTGGTGAGTGAGAAATCCAATCTCAATGAATAATGGAGTGATAGCCAGTATCCTACTAGATTGATTCAACCTATGTGCATATGAAGCTATAAACAAAAGAGGCACAAAATGTGTTATTTTGAGGTCCTCTATGGCAAGTTATTAGTGGAAAGCTAAGTGCTTCCGAGTTGAAAAGGAAGGCTAGCGGAGCTAAAACAAATATTACAAACGTTTATGCATTTTTTTGCCTTTTGATTCTATAAGCTATACGAAATTTCATGCAAGATTTTGGAGTAGACTGACCTTTTTCTTAAGAGCACCAATCTCTTTTATACTTTTCTCACACTAAAATTCATGAAAAAAACATGTAATATTGTGTTAGTGCTGCATAGTCCTAAATGGATGAAATCATGATAATACCAACAATATTAAAGACAACCAGAGGGTACAAACCTTTGTTCTTAGGACACGACTTAATTTTCCTTCCAGCAATTTTTCCAGTTTCATTAACTCTTCCAGATTAAGTCCCTCAAGCTCTTCTCCCCTCAGTTTCCTATTACAGGATAAATTTTATCTCAATGTTACAAAATTACATGTGCATATATATGCATACACACACCCCCCACCCCATTTAATGGCAATGCAGCTATACCTCAATTCATGGGTCTTTTCTGCAACTTCTTTTCTCAACATGGCATATCTAGTATTCTCAAGCTAAAAAAGAAAATGCCAGGTTTCCCATTAGCAAAATATTACTGCAATATATAATCTGTCACAAAATTAATGAAAAACTGTGTCCGTTTTACTATTTTCCTTTAACTTTCTAATGTAAGGAACACGTTCCAGTTGCATGTTTTGATAACACTTCGGAGAACAACTGATGCCACATAATATTCAGGCGTTTGCTAGAACATTGAACTCAGTTTAAATGGTTAATCGAGCTTGGAGATTGTATGACAACAGCAAGTAGTGTTGGCTCATTGTGTAAAGTAAGAGGGCACTGCCTGCCTTGGGAAGCCTAGGGGGTGTCTTTGGATGCTCCCATGTTATACTATGCTTTTAGGGATTGGATCATGAGAATTATAAGTCACTCTAGATTAAACTTTTTTCAAAATGCGATTTAAGTACCTTTCGATTTCATTGTAGATGTTTTGCAATAAGTGTTTCCCAACAAAAAAAGAAGATAATGTGCAATGTGCTTCTTACTCGTATTATAGGTTTACAGCTCATGACTCCAAACAAAATTGGATGGATAAGGTATTCACTCTATATGCATCATAATATCAAGAAGCTCTATGGGGTTTTTTCCCTGGTAATTAAATAAAATTTATTTCCAAATCAGAAGATATACAATATAGCTCAAAACAAGCCTAATAAGTAATTAGAGCAATCGTATAAGAGAAAGCTCAAAAAACCTAGACTACAAATAAATAAACTCGAAGACTAAATGACTAAAAATTCAAAATACTCCTTCCACATCTTGAGAGACTTGGAGGAGCAAACCCACTATAGAAACCGAGCCATCATACACCATATATCAATTGAGATCATGAGTTATAGATTTAGACTCCAGCCTAACCCATGTTGTGATTGAACCCAAGAAGCTCTAAAGTTAGATCAACTGGCTGATACAATCTCAGAAAAGGGTGTTATATATCAACCATGCTTTGCTATTACAAGCACATTGACCAACAACCTATTTACAGAAAGTCCAGCCTTAATTCCAAACTTTAATTTGCCACTTTGTTTTTCATAATTTCGTTTGTTTGGAGGATTTCCAGTGAAACTTTCATTAGTGGCAGATAGTTTCATATGGAAAACTAAGTCTTTTTTCTCATTCTTCATATAAATCCTTATTTATTTTTCGAATAGCATGGCTGGATGATTCAGTTTTACTCGGCACTTGTTTAAACCTCAACTAGTGCATAAAAACTAGAGAACAACAAAATTTACCTGCAGCTCGTAAGATGGCTGGTTTTGTTTTCCCAGATTGTCTGTTTGTAGTCTATACTTTGCCATAACATGTTTCACACTTCACAACAAAAGAGGATGGCACAATCAGTTTCTGAACTAATTAGACCCAAGCAAGTCAGTAACATAAAATACACATTAGTAGATAAAACATGACAATAGATAAACTCAATAATGCGATTGTTATAGCTTATGTCCATTTACTTTTTCTTGTCATTTAAAGGAACTCTTAAGCACGAAAAACTAAAAAGCTTTACACAAGTAGAATTTTTGGGTAACCTTTAGTGTAAGTGATATTGTTGTTTCTTCTAAATCAAATGCACCTTGCATTAGTAGCAACCACGTGGAAAAATGAAATTTAAATTCCTGTCAAGCACCATGGATCTATTGGTTGTAGATGGATGAAAGAAGGGAAGTTACAGAAAGAAGCAGTGAAGGCTCGCAAAGTAGAAAACAAGGGTGCAAGGTTTTTTTTTTCTTTTTTCCAGAAAGTAAAAATTTTATTAATGGGAACCATAGAATGTACAAATAAGGCAGAGCCTTCAACAAAATACATTAAGCTTAGCCTAGTATAACAATTTGTATACAAATACAACATAAACAAGAAAGAGACTCTACGAGATAGAATTCTGAAGGCAATATACTTATTAAGCCAATACTTCCAACAGAATCTTACTTCGACAGAGCATCACTTGGTAGAATGAAAGATCATGAAGCACTACAAGTGTTCAAGCATCCAAAACAGCCAACTGATAGCAATAGGCAACAAATAGGAATAGTGTCTTGTTGCTCGCAAAAGCATGATATGGGTCCAAATCATCAGCTAGTGTTGTTTGACACATTTTTAAGGAAGTGACCAGGGTTGCATCAAAATTTGGTTAGCATTAGTGCTCTTAAACTTTGATGAAACTAGCTTGCCTTTGATAGTGGATTCGATGGAATTTAGTAGAGTTATAGTCCCTGCATTGATTGGTGAAAGCATTGTTGTTTCTTTCTTTCCAAATATAGTAGTCTATGTGAATAACTTAAGGATGACATTGTGCATAGATCTGCCCTTCTAATTCTGACTTACCCAGCCATTGAAATTTCTCCAAGGCCTTGGCGGCCACTATGAATTCTTGTAAGAGATAATGGATTTCCAAAGCCTTTGAGAGTATGTGCAGGTAAAAAAGAGATGGTCATTTATTGTTGAAATGGAGAAGTGGAGAAATATAAGGCAAGATTGGTAGCAAAGGGCTATAGCCAACGTCCTGAAATTGATTATGGTGAAGTATTTGCACTCGTTGCTCGGTTAGAGACCATCCGAATGATCATTTCACTTGCGGCTCAAAAAAGGTGGAAGATTTATCAAATGGATGTGAAATCGACTTTCTTGAATGACATTCTTGAAGAAGAGGTTTATATTGAACAACCTCTAGGATATGTGATCAAAGGCCATGAAGACAAAGTGTTAAAGTTGAAGAAAGCTTTATATGGCTTGAAAGAGGCACCATGAGCATGGTATAGCCGGATTGACAAATATTTCCTAGAGAATGAATTTATCAAGTGCCCACATGAGTATGCTCTCTATGTTAAGGTGTGTGAAAATGGAGATATTTTACTTATTTGTTTATATGTTGATGATTTAATTTTCACGGGTAATAATTCTAATATGTTTGGAGAGTTCAAGCAAGCAATGACAAAGAAGTTTGAAATGACCGACCTTGGTCTCATGTCTTATTATCTTGGCATTGAGATCAAACAAACGGATGATGAGATTTTTATTTCCCAAGAAATATTTGCTAAGGAGATTCTAAAGAAGTTCAAAATCGAGGATTGTCAATTCGTGAGCGCTCCGATTGAATGTGGACTTATATTGTCCAAAAATGAAGAAGGTGAGCGGGCAGACACCACTACTTTCAAAAGTTTAGTTGGAAGTTTGAGATACTTGACTTGCACACGACCGGATATACTTTTTGGAGTTGGGCTTGTTAGTCAGTTTATGGAGACGCTGACCACGACACATTTCAAAGCGGCAAAACAGATTCTTTGGTACATCAAAAACACAATTAATTATGGTTTGTTTTATTCATTTTCTAATGAATTTAAGCTTGTAGGGTATAGTGATAGTGATTGGACCGGAGACATAGATGACCGAAAAAACACTATTGGTTTTGTTTTTTACACGAAGAATACAAAATTCACTTGAAGTTCGAAAAAACAACCAATTGTAACACTTTCTACATGTGAAGCAGAGTATGTTGCGGCTACATCTTGTGTTTGTCATGCAATTTGGTTGAGAAGATTATTGAGAGAATTGCAAATACCATAAAAAGAGGCTACAAAAATTTTTGTGGATAACATGTCGGCCATTGCTTTGGCAAAAAACCCGGTGTTCTATGATAGAAGCAAGCACATTGATATGAGGTATCAATTTCTTCGTGAATGTGTTGCAAAGAATGAGGTGGAGGTAAAGTATGTGAAGACCCATGATCAAGTTGCAGATATTTTTACGAAGCCTCTCAAGTATGACACTTTTACCAAATTGCGGGTAATGCTTGGAGTTACAAGGAATTAAGTTTAAGAGGGAGTGTTGAGTATTAAACTTTATTCAATGTTTTGGAGTATTCTAGATTCATGTATTTGGATGGTGCATGTATTGGTGATATGCATGTATTCTAGAATCCTATAAATACCTATGTAAGTATTTGATTCTAGCGAGAGAGAAATGAGCCAAAGTGAATAAAAAATACAATTTAAGTCTCTTCATTTTTTTTCCTATAAGATTTCTCTCCATATTTTACAAAAATTTCTTTCTTTCCAAATATAGTAGACTATGTGAATAACTTAAAGGATGACATTGTGCATAGATCTACCCTTCTAATTCTGACTTACCCAACCAATGAAATTTCTCAAAGGCCTTGGCAGCCACTATGAATTATTGTAAGAGATGGTGGATTTCCAGAGCCTTTGAGAGTAAGTGCAAGTAAAAAAGAAATGGTCATGGGTTTCATTTGTTTCACTACACAATATGCATTGGGTGCTAAAATGAGCTGCAACGCTTTGGATCCTATCTTTGGTGCTGAGTTTCCTTCGGATTGCTAGTCACATTATAAAGGAGCTTTTACCCCGAACCCATGAGGTTTTTGAAAGTTATACCCGAAAGAAGGTAGTTTTCAAACTATTTTTCAAACCCAAGTAATTTTAAAAACATCATTCCAACTGACGTGTTTATACTAAAAATATTAGTGCAACTGATGCTTTTATGTAAAAACATTATTCCAACCAACGTCTTTAAAATACATTTTATTTTTTAAAAAAGTCACATAAAATATTGTTCTAACCAACGTCTTCTTAAAAACGTTGGTTCAACCAACGTTTTATGCGTTTGCTCTCTGACCCTCCTTATCTTCTTTCCCTTCTGCCTTTATTCTCTCATTTTCCTCAAATTGAGATACAAAATTCGAAATCAACAACCCCCATTCCATACGAAATCACTAGCAATACCACCATTACTAGCCCCCAACCCCAACACCACCACTATCTGAAACCACTAGCAGCACCACCATCACTATCCTATAGCTCTAGAACCACCACCATTCAAAACTCCCAAACCCAGCACCACCACTATCTGAAACCCCTAGCACCAACACCATCGAAAATCCCCAGCCCAAAACCACCACCATCGGAAACCACTAGCCTAGTCCTAGCCCCAGGAAAATCACCATTGTTGACTATTTGTTTCCACTGGAGTTTTTGGGTTGAAAGTCCATCAGAGTTGCTGGGTTGAAGACCACCGGAGCTCCTATATTCGTTGAAGACCACTGGATTCCCCAATGTATGTGACTGACTCTGTCTCTCACAGTATGCTGTCAATGTTTGATCCATCTGTTGTATGTTGCGATTATTGTTGTAGTTATGTATGTTTTTATGCATTGTTATTTTTTGTTTTGACGAATGATTTGTGCACTGTTATGTGCACCGTTATGTTCTTTGATTCATCAATGTGCACTGTTTTGTGCACTATTATGTTGTTTTTTTTATTAATGTTTTGGGCAAAGTTATTTTATGTTTTGATTCATTGATATGCAATGTTAATTTGCGGTATAATTCATGGTTTGTGGATTGTTATTTTGTGGTTTGATTGATCAATATGGACTATTAATTTGTGGGTTGATTCATTGATATGCTTGTGATTGTGGTTTCATTCATCAATATGAACCGGTGATTGTGGTTTTATTCATCAATTTGTGGTTTGACAACGTAAGACCTTAGTTGGTTCAACAATATGCATGTTGATTCATGTTTTTCCTTATACTTAACATGTTAAAATGTTAATTTACTAATCGATATTATTCTTGTTCACCACAGTAATTTGCACAGTTAATTTGCTAATCACAGTTTGCATTGTTTTGTGTTAACATAGTCATGTACTTTTGGAGTTTGTCTTGTTGATGATATTTAATTGAGAAATCATCTTTACCAATAATGTATTGCTTCAATCTTACTTCTGTTAAGTACTTATTCATTCCTTCCTCATTCAGTCCTTTGTACTTCAACATCTGTACAAAAGATGAATTTTTAATTTAAAAGAATATAATAATAATTCAGCTTAGCTTTAACCATCTCTCTATCAATCTCATTCGAAGCATCGTAGTTATATCTCTTAGTCATCAAACAACACAATTTTCCTCAACAATTTGCATTCATTGCTAATACGATAGAGTTAGAAAGTGTTGTCATCCTTGAGTTGGAAAGTCTTGATAATTGTGATAGAGTTATAAATGTAAGTCAATTATTGCCTTGTAAGCCAAAAAATCAGCTACATTGTTTGCCTTTATGATAACATGTTTGACTTAAGATTGAATTCCTAACAACATGTTAAAAGCTACACTCTTTTGGGGATTATTTTTTCAAACTTCCCGTTACTAATTGGATCTCTATTTTTCTTAGTTTCCTAGTTGTACACTTCAAGCTCTAAGGTTTTTTATTTTATCAATTCTTCTATGTTTTGTGGATAAATTCCATGGGACTTTGTTTACTATCGATATGTTTTTTCTCAAGTATTAACTCTTTCTATCCATCCCTAGGTTTTTGTGAATTCAGTACTTATTCCGTGACGAAAACTGTTTGAAATGGCGAAAAAACAAGTTTCCGTTTTGTTGTATTTGGGTGGACACATGGAATATGCATCAGATGGTTTATCATACGATTGTCCTCCCAAATGTGGAATTGTTATAAATAGTGACACAAAGCTACCAGAGTTATTGAGTAAAATTTACACTGTAATGGGGTTGGACAGGTCACATAGTAAGTTGAAGTTGACATGTAAATATCTATTTACACTTGGAGCAGGACTAAACTGAATACATATGTCGGTTTGGAAATTGCGAATGATGAACTTGTTACTTCTTTGGTTAATATGGTACTTGACAACCCTAGCATTGCTAGTGTCGCTTTATACGTGAAAATAGAGGATATTAATGCTGTCATAGGCAGTAGTCAAACCGGAGGGTGCCTAACCACCACTACCATTGTCTTGCTTAGACGAGAGATAGGTACCTTTATATTTTCAACTTTCGGTTGGACTGGTGAATGTTCCACTCCCATGGGGATGTAGTTCATGGATGAGTCTGGGCAGTACTTGAACCCCCACCAGTATTCTGGCTTTGATACATATGATGGGTACTCAACCAATAATGCACTGAGTCATAATTTTCAAATGGGTGAGGAGGGGATTGTGTTCGGGGAATAAGATGATGTCCATGAACCAATAATGCAACAAAGCCCAATTCGAGAATATGAAGAAATGTGTGCAAATAATCATATAGATGTCCCTGATGATGATGAAGAAGAAAAGTACGAGAAATTCATGATTACTGAGCCAGATGATGAAGATGTGAATGATGAAAACATTGAGGCTGGCACGGAGGTTTAGATGCATAAGCCTTACTCCATCTCCTTCACAACCACTAAATTTAGTTAGCATTCTGGAGCAGATAACTTATTACCATCTTCTGAATTGAATTTGTGAGATCCGGTAAAGATGGAGTTGGTGAAGGGCATGATTTTTAAGAATAAAGCTTCATTGATTAGGGCGGTTAAATGGTATTCCATCAAGCTGAATCAAGATTATGTTGTGGTCGAGATGAACACAACGATATGGGCTATACAGTGCAACATGTACATGTAGCCTAACTGTCAGTGGAGACAACGTTCTTGTTTTAGAAAAAAACTCAAAATATTTCAGATCACGAAATATGATAGACCTCATACAATCTTCTACCCTCGAATGAATCGCGACTATAAGCAATTAGACTCTAACTTTATATGTCATAATATATTAGGACTTGTTGATGATACCCTACAAACAAAAATGTCAACAATTTAGAAGAATATAAAAGAGAAGTTTAAGTATGATATTTCCTACAAAAAAGTATGGATTGCGAGGAATAAGGCCATTGCCAAGATTTTCAGTGATTAAGACTTGTTATATGACATATTGCCTAAGTTTTTGGGTGCCATCAAGAAGTATAGCCCTGACTCGATTGTGAAGTGGCGGTACAACTATGAATCTGCTGAATATAATTTTTTTTTCAAGTATTCTTGGCATTCAAGGCTAGTATTAAAGGGTTCAAATATTGTCAATCTGTTGTTAGTATTGATGGGATATTTCTGCGTGGCAAATACAAGGGAAAGCTATTAGTAGTGACAGGTTTTGAATCTAATAAGCAACTATTTCCTATTGCATTTGCTATAGTGGAAGAAGAGAATCAATCAAGTTAGTTTATTTTCCTATATTACCATTGGTGGATAGTTCTTAGACATCGGCAAGGGATATGTTTAATTTCTAATAGGCACGTGGGGATCCTTTCTACTGTGAACATGAAAAATTTTGGGCGGCATCCACTATATGCTTATCATCACTTTTATCTTCGGCATGTGCATAGTAATTTTAATATACAATTTAAGGATGACCATTTGTGCGATCTTATTTGGAGGGCTGGCAAGCCAAGACTGGTTCACAAGTTCGATGCGTTGATGACCTACAAATGCAACGTCAAAGAGGAAACGATAGAGTAGTTGAACAATATACCAATAGAGAAATAGACATTAGCCTATGATGGTGGACGACGATATGACATAATGACAACCAACATTTCTGAGATTTTTAATAGTGTTATCTGAAGTGCTAGGTATTAGTCCATAATTGATTGTGTGTAATCGATATTTTATCGGGTCATTAAGTATCATTTTAAACGTTAAGATAATGTGGAAAAATAAAAATAAAATGGGTTGGAATTCCCTAAGAATATTGTGAAACGAATACAACATGCACAACAAATAAATCGTGTCCACGAAGTGACGCCATTCATAGGAGCGTAGTCTTGCTGAAATGGTAACTAGTGGTGGTCAGAAGCAAGTTGTGTGTCTTGAAGATCGGTCATACACATGTGGTAAATGGACAATTTACAGAATTCCTTGCTCTCATATATTGGTTGTTTGCCAAATTTTTTTTCAAAGTATAACAACAATTGACATTGTTATCCTGCAGATGATATGACCGATAGAGTTGCATACTAAAACCTTATATTTTGTAGTGAAACTCGTTTTATTAATTAATTGAAGTTTGTTCATTCTATTTTATTAAGTATTTATGTAGGCAAAATGTTTGCATTATATTTGATATATGGTATGTATGTATCTTATTTTTTATATTGTAGATAATCTGGTATGTAGAGTTCTGTTTATGAACAGAAGACCAGATTATCAGATCCTTGTATAATATGAGTATAGGTTCACAATCCTAGATAAAATTGGACACACCATCAATATGATTATAGTGTAATATTATGATGTAGTCTGTTTTAACTATAAGAGATTGTTTGATATCTCGAATTATTGCACTGGTATACTTTGTGTATTGAACAAATTCATGTTGAGGTTATTATCTTATTGATTCAATAAGATAATAAATACCTTATGATTATTATGATTTTTTATACTTCTAATTCTGAAATATTTAATTGCCACATGCATATAATGTTTGTCACTTTAATTCATCAAATAGTGAGATTTATATTAAGTCAATAAACTCAGTGAATTGAGAGATAATATTATTTGTATGGTGAAAATTAATTATTAAGTAAATCCATGTCCTGGTATTTGAATGGATTGATAACGTTCTCTTGAGGAAACTCATAAATTTTGTTCATGTCAAACCCTGCAGGTGTATTTAATTATCCGATATGACAAATAAGTTGAGTGGTAAGGTCTCAATGAATAAAAGAAATCAATTAAATATAATTGTCAATAATTTATTTAATTGATAGACATCTATAATCTTAAACGTGGAGAGATTATTAAGCAATGATTAAGAAGCTCAAATATAATTTTAAGATAAGGCTAAAGAGATCAATAGTAAGCTTTTAGTGGACTAACTTATTATTAATGGACTGTAGAATGTTTGTTCTGGGTTGAACATAGGAATCCTAGGCCCATTAGAAGTCCGGTCCTTATTGCTTCTTAGGGTTTCTGTCGTAGCCTATATATAGACATTTAGGTTCTCTAAATCAACATCAATTGATTACCCACATTAAAGACAGATTGAGAGAGTGCAGAAGTTCGGAGGTCCTTGCAACTCACACTGCATCCAAATTTTGACGCTGGGGAATATGACAAAAGGCCATGAGGTTCATCAAGTTGTCTTCCACATTTGTTGGTAGTTTCTGCGTTCGTGTTGAGACGAAATCAATCCAAAGCTATCTCGAAGGTAAACCCTAATTTGGCCATGTAAGGTTTTAATTTTTTTTTTGTATTCAATATATACGCGCTGTCAATGATTCTTTGGATTTCAGTTCCAACAATGGTAGCCTTTCACTATGGATGTGTTGGGCAGCCTACTAGATTGTTGTTTGCATGGTCGAGAATTATGGATTACACAGTCACCGCTCATTTGTTTTGATGTGGTAGAGTGACATTTCTCCGACTGTGTTCTCTGACAGTTTGGGTGCAGACAGCCGATACTAACGACATGTGATTCGAGTAAGGTGTTGCATGTCACAAATAGGCGTGATAGACCTGGTTATGATTGGAGCACTGCACATCAACACTGCATCAACATGTGGGAGCAATGATAGGATACTATTGTTCATGGCAAACTTACCCTCAACAAGATGGATGCCATTGATCCATAAGTGGAGTGATATCGACGTATTACTCGTTTACTTATCGGACCACCCATTTTGCGACTTGATGTTGGTTTCAGTCAGTCGGCAATATCATCGAGCTATTGGTATGTTTTGTTTAATTTGTAGTTGAATTAAACATGTTACACAAATTATGTAATATTATTGTAAATCATTAATTTATGGTTACGTTGGAATACATACTGACACAAATATATCACACAACATGTAATACTTTTAGGTGCCAGCCTAATTTGAGGACTTACTTGGCAGTCATCAGTCGGATCAGGGATGTCAGCTACAACTGTTTGTCATCTATTTCTGAGCACTGTAGACTTGTGCAAACCCCGACAGACATTCAGCAACCATCAGTTACAGCACTGGTGCTTGCATGCCAGCGTGGTGTACATATTCCACCATGGCCAGCTACACACGCACATGGACAGACATCCTCATCGGTTGTGGATATTACTTCGACATCATCATATGTAAGCCCATCAGCTTCATATATTTCCAAGACCGGCGGAGCATGTCCACCTATAACATATGTCTCTATGGCTGATTATTGCAATCCACCACCCGTTGTTGACCATGCCGCTACACCTTCGATTGACCCTCCTACACAGACACCTACAGTGACATCATGTGGTCCACCATTGACCTCACTACACGTGGATACAACGTCGGCATCATGCACACCTTCACAACAGTTGGTGGTTACTGGAGATGTGCCACATGTACTGGACCAGATAGCTGCATCACTTCCCGATGTGGCTTGTATTCCAAAAAATGTCCCATTGCTGCCCCCATGGCCTACTTCTTCTATTCCATATGAGTATTTTTTTGATGATGCTGAGGTTCCTGTTGAAAGAGTGACACAGGAGCCATCACTTTCACACAGAGGGTGAGACAGAGGTGGGCATGTAATTAGTTGTCCTTGGCACCATGCACATGATCCTGTAAACGGTGGAGTGACTCAAGAGATTTTGGGTCCTCCTGATGGACAGCGGCCCAAGCGACAGAGGAGACCACTACCTTGTGGAACGTAGTCCATTTTTTTTTGTCTATGTTGTATATAAATTGTGTTAATTAGTGTTGTATAGAAAAACTCTTTGGGTTCATAGTTTGATATAGTGTAATTCTATTACTGCATTTCAAATTAGTTATCAAATACTCTATGTAACGTTTTTTAACCAACTTTAACACACTTTATCGAATACACATGGACAACACTAACTGGAGTAATACACTATATTTTATAGAAACATAATAAAGAAACATACTGGAAACACAAATACGATGACCGAAGTCTGAATGTTACAACACAAGAGTTGCATAACACTTTTTTATGGGTCTTTATCTTCGTCAGATATCTCCACATCAGAAATACATCCAGCTTCTCCACTCAATTGGAAGCTTAAAATTACTTCTTATATCCTCCTTTCTGCAGCATGGTCTCTTGTGATACGACGAAGGTTGTACGGATTGCAATGGAATGTCATTGGATTGTTCTCAGCTCGAACATGAAATAATACTCGCTCTAATTCTTGAGGAGTGGTAATAGACATACCAATGGAAACTTGTTGAGACCTTCTTATGTTGCAAGAATGTAAATCTGAGCTTAAATTTTCTATTTCCGTCAAACGATATTGTCATTCCGCCATCATTGTGTTTCTAGCTGTTCGTGAATAGTGTAAGCGAGGATTTATTAGACAAAAGAACTTATCCTCTAATTTCCAATGATAACCCAGAGTTTCAAATACCGTTCTCAAACTATAATTCATGGTTAGAGATGAAGTGTGTACATTGAACATTGCACACGAGTTCAAACTTATAGCCATTATGGATGTGAGTACGCCAGTCTATAGCCTTAATGAATGACATTAAACCATTGTGTAGTCACAATGACTGACATTGAACCAATGAGTAGTCATAATGATCGAACTGAAATAGTGTGTAGTCATAATGAATGATGCAATTGTCATGTTGTACCTATTTCTTGTTCAGCAGCCCATGTGAAAAAAAGCCTCAACACTGTTTGAAATAAAGACAAACAAATAAATTGACAACACACTACATTGCACATCAATGCACTAGTGTGTAGTCACAATCAAAATCCTGTGACTACACATTTGTTCAATGCCAAAAACCCTGATACTATTGAATGTATCATGAATGTGAATCAGGGTCTAATAACTTCATTAAATGAGATGTCTCAATGTGTAGTCACACTGACATGTACCAGTGTGTAGTCACACTGACTGCACTCTTGTTTCAATATTTGACCATCAACTCAAATAAAAAAGTGACTACACGCTACTACATTGGTGACAACTGTGCTTATCCGACAAAATAAATGACTACACACTACTGCATTTAACAAATGAAACCACTATAAAAACAAAATTGTCATCAATACGGGTAACAATGTGTAGTCACATTGAGTGCACTCTTATTTCAATGTTTGACCATCAACTCAAATAAAAAGGTGACTACACGCTACTACATCAATGACAACTGTGCTTATCTGACAAAATAAATGACTACACACTGCTACATTTAACAAATGAAACTACTATAAAAATATAATAAGGAATGGTTCATATCACATGTATTGCACATTATGCCTACATCAAGACCAGCTACCATTGATAACAGTCGTAGACATCAACAAGTTTGGTTGTTACAAGAGCAAGATGATGGTTACAAGAGTAAGAGATTTTCTGATCCAAAAGCGTATTATGTCGAACTCCGACAAAAGTGGGCTTTCCGTGCTAATGAATCACACTCATAATTTTCTAGCTCTTTTCGTTGCTTTATGGATCATTCTCATCCATCACCGACTATTGGGACTGAACCTAGTCACTCCATTATTAATGCTATGGAAAATTCAACTTTCTTGTTGTCTGGTGGTCCCAACAATGCTCCCACTAATGCTCCTAATTCCATACTTAATGTTGTTATTACTTCACCTACTATGTCGCAAGGTCCAGGTATTCCTCAAGTTTTGAATAGAGTAAATGGTATCGTGGCCCCTACTTCCCTAAATAGCAATCCACAGAATAGTGTGGAAGGAACCCCAACCCCATGGAATCGTGTTCTGCAATTTGGAAAAGAAGTTGTGAATACTCCAGTTATAAGAAGTCTCTGGCTCGAACAATATGAAATTGAAATATTATGAACCTGTTCGAATCAACAATAAAATCATGGTTAACCCTCAAAGAGATGTTGCTATGAAGGGATGTGCTGAATGGAAGAATACCATGGTGGGTTATTTCATTGAAAAGAAGCTAGCATTCTCAATAGTTAAGTTTATAGCACATAGGGTATGAGATAACATGGGATTGCTTGAAACCTTGGCTAAAGAACAAGGTTTTTCTACTTCAAATTTGAGGATGAGTCAAGATCTTAAGTAGTGGAAGATGGCCAATGCCGTTTCAAGATAGACCACTAATTCTAAGGAATTGAGATGTTGACATTACTTTGCAAAAAGAAGATCATTCTTTGATTCATTTGTGGATTAAGCACGCACCTCTTCAATTTTGGACTGATGAGGGTTTAAGCTACTTGGCCAGTGCTATAGGTAAGCCTTTATATGTTGACTCACTCATTACCTCTAGAAGGTGAATCAATTACACCAGAATTTGTGTTGAGATCAGTGCAAAGGAAGAGCTGCCTGATTCATTTGATCTACAATTGACTGCTAATGGAGATGATAACTTGAAGTTATGTTGGGGTGCAAAGTATAAATAAAGCAAACTAGGAAATATAAAATGTAACCTTTATAAAAATAGGATAATAAACTGAAATTACTACAAAAAGTGTAATGATTACATAGGAACTTTCGAAACCCTCTCTGTCGGATCTCTCTCATTCACTCAATGCAAGAATTTCTAATGTTTAAGCCTTCTAAGCCTATTTATAGACTAGCTTAACCGCCTTTTGCACTCATTCACCCATGTTGCACTGCCAATGCTAAAACTGTCCTAATTGTCTCCATCTGAGCAACGAGGGAAAATGTTGCATTGAAGTCGACTCCTAACTGTTGTGAATAACTTTTTGCAACTAGTCAAAGTTTGTGTTTTTGAATAGAACCATCTTTCTTGTACTTAGTCTTATAAACCCATTTGAGTCTGATTGCTTCTTTTTCTTTAGGCAAGCTAACAAGATCCCAAATGTGATTCTTTTCAATACTTGTAATTTCTTCATCCGTAACTTTTATCCATATCTCCTATTTTTCTGCTTCTTCGAAATTTTGAGGCTCACATGCATAAAATGTAACATCATGGGATTGATAAATACCCATTAACAAATGTACCTTTCTTGGTGGTGTTTCAGAATCAGATACATGTGGTGATGTGTCTTTAGATGATTCTCTACTTGAACTTGGGGCTTTGATTCGTGCTTAGAGTAGATTGAGAGCTTTGACTTAGGCTTGAGTCTGGACTCCTATGTGGACTTGTAAATTTTTGCACTCCTATAGGCTCAACAAATTGAAATTCTGCAAAATCTTGGACTAGATTGTCCTTCCATTGCCATGCTTCTATCTCTTCAAATACGACATCCCGAGAAATCACCAACTCATTTTTGTCTGGGTTATATAGACGATAGCCTTTAGACTCATTGTTATATCCTATGAATATATACTTCTCGCCCTTTTCATCGATAACTTCTCCTTTTTCTGTGAAGGGATTAAGGCATAGGCAATACATCCAAATAATTTAAGAAGATCCACCTTTGGATTTTGCAGAAACTATGCCTGATAAGGTGTCTTGTTTAGAAACACCTTTGTAGGAGATCGATTGAGAATATAGATAGCTATGTTGACTGCCTCAGCCCATAAATTGTTTCGAAATCCTTTGCCTTTAAGCATGCTTCACGTTGTTTCCACGATAGTACAATTTTTTTTCTGCCACACCGTTTTATTGAGATGATTGTCGGACTGTAAGTTGCCTTCTAATTTCTTTCTCCCTACAATAATTCATGAATGAGATATAGATGAATTCTCCACCACAGTCCATCCGGAGTGCCTTTAATTTTCTACCACTTTGTCTTTTTGCCATGGCTTTGAAATCAAGAAATTTGGAGAAGGCCTCTGATTTCTACTCGAAAAAATAAATCCACATCATGCGAGTATAATCATCAATAAATAGAAGAAAATATCTTATGTTGCCAATTGATGGTGTTATGCTTGGCCCCCAAATATCAACATGTACTAACTCCACTGGTACTTTAGCTTGCCAAGAAGTCTTTGGGAATGGTGATCAATGCATCTTCCCATAAATCCATCATTCACATACTTTATCAATTCTGTCAATATAAGATAGACACCATATCTTTTTCTTTCAGCAGCCTCGAGCCTCTATAATTTAGATGCCCATAACTCAAGTGTCATAAATAGCAATCAATAATTTTTTCAGTTTGAAGTGAAAAATTTTCATCCAGTGGCATAACAAGAGGAAAAACTTTATTTGAGGTCATTTGAACCTTTGCCACCTTTTGATTATTCTTTTTTGTCAGAAATAATGTAGTCACCATGATCAAAGTTAACTGCATATCCTTTCTGAAGTAGTTGCCCAATACTCAATAAATTCTGAGTTAGTCCAGGAACATAAAGAACATCGGTAACAAATTTTATGTTACCTCCTTTTGTGTAAACTGCAA
Organism: Ilex paraguariensis; assembly: GCA_963454935.2. NCBI lineage: Eukaryota > Viridiplantae > Streptophyta > Magnoliopsida > Aquifoliales > Aquifoliaceae > Ilex > Ilex paraguariensis. Next base: position 53,852 of record CAUOFW020001632.1, on the reverse strand, counting down.
TAACACTTTTGCCTTCGACGTTTTGCAATTTTTCATTACCAAGCTTTATTTTTGAAGAAACTTTATCATCCAATTTTGTAAATATCTTTCGACTCCTAGTCATATGATTACTGCATTCGCTGTTCAAATACCACGTGTTTTCTGACTCTTGTTGAATATTCATACAAGAGAGCATGGTATCTCCTTTAATTGTTTCTGAAAAATTTGCCTTTTTGTTGAACCAACAATCTTGTTGAGAGTGATTTGATACTTTGTACTTCTCGCATCTGAATCAACAATCTTTTGCAGTATGGTTGAATCTTTTGCAAATAATACATTGAGAATCAGAATTCCTTTGATTGGTGTAGCATCTTCCTCAGCCTTGGGCTTGAAACAAATTTTGTGTTCCACGAGCTCTTCCATACTGGCCTCTTTTTTTAAATTTGCCCCTGCCTTGATTTTCTTGCTCCATTTTTGAATTGCTCGATTCTGCAATATTGACTTTGGACTAAAATGCTTATCCTTTTTTTGTGTGCTTACAGAGAACTCATTAATTCATGTCGAGTCAATTTTGATAAATCCTTGGCTTCCTCGATTACTGCAACGATATGCCCAAATCTTACCGGTAGAATCCATAGGATTTTTTCAACAATCTTCTTATCTGGAAGGGTATGTCCATAACTTTTGATTTAATTGACAATGACAGCAACTCAAAAAAAGAATTATTGTATTGATTCATTTTCCTTCATTACTAGATTATCAAAATCTCGCCATAAAGTTTGGAGTTTGCTAGAGATTACATTATAAAATCCTTGATACTCGACCTTTAATACCTCCCAGGCTTCCTTTGATGTTTTTGCACCTAGTATTCTTGGAAAAATAGTTTTGCTAACCCCTCGTTGAATATTAAAAAGTGTTGCTACATCTTTCTTTTTGTTCTCCTTGTATTTCTTTTGATTTGCATCTTGCCATGTTGCAAAATTTTTGTTATTTGCTGGCACTGTGAATCCAGCTTCAACTATATCCCACAAATCTTGTGAAATAAATAATGTCTTCAATTGGATGCTTCAATACTCATAATTCTCACCCTCAAAAATTGGAATAAGGGCTTGCGCATAATTGAACATGGAAGTGTTAGTTTCCATCGTAGATATTTATTTGGATAGGCTTTGTGGGGATTTGGAGTCTGGCTCTGATACCACAATTGTTGGGGTGTTTCCATAATAGATATTTATTTGGATAGGCTTTGTGAGGATTTGGAACCTGGCTCTGATACCACAATTTTGGGGTGCAAAGTATAAATAAAGCAACTACGAAATATAAAATGAAACTTTCAGAGAAAAAAGGGAGCAAGCTGAAATTACTTTAAAAAGTGTAATGATTATATAGGAAATTTCAAACCCTCTGTCGGATCTCTCTCATTCACTCAATGCAAGAATTTCTAATGTTTAAGCCTTCTAAGCCTATTTTTAGACTAGCTTAATTGCATTTTGCACAACCGACACTGTAACACTCAACCAATAAAATTCTAAGGCTTCATGGCTAAGTTAGCCAACTAATGTCTAGAAGCTTCAAGCTTCTCGGCCGCCACACATGACTCATGCAACCAATAGGAATAAAGTTCTTCATGAAGCTTCCATTAGTAGCCAACTTGATCCTGCTACATCACAATTGGCTATTCTTCTTTAATATTCTAGAAAATTATAATTAATATTTTAACAAGTTAGTGGTTGTGAAAGTTGAATATCAGTGGAAGCCTAAGAGGTGTTCCCATTGCAACAACTCTTACTTTGTTACATCAAGAGGCATCTTTGATGATAGAGGTACCCATTGATAGCTCAAATTCTTCTTGTTTTGTGGATGTGAATTTAGGTACAAACAACACCAGTTGCATTACTAGTTCCCCCATTGAGAAGGGGGGCTTTGGTGGTTGATATTAGTCCAAATCTAATAAAGAAGACAGCCACGGTCTTTGGCCCTCCTAGTTGTGATGTCACTGGCTTAATAGATGGGAATGTTGTTGAACCTTATGGCCACTAGATCTCCAAAAAAGAAAGAAGGTGAAGAAGAAACCTAATGAACAAGGGAGGTTAAGGGTTGTTAAGTCCCTAAAACCCAACAAATCCCTTGTATCATGATTAAATTGGCTTCTTGGAACACTAGAGGGATGAAAGATCCCTCTATGCAGGAGGAAAATAAGAAGTTCATTAGGGAGTCTCAATTGTATCCTATTGGTATAGTAGAAACTAAAGTGAAGTATGTTAATAGCTCTTCTATAAAGCAACGTATTTTTTTGCGTTGGAATTCCTAAGCCAACTACCAAAGTCATCCATATTAAAGAATTTGGATGGGTTGGAATCCAAATACTCTGGATATAACTAATATCCATGAATTTGACCAAGCTATTTAGTACCGTGTTTGACATCTGGAAAGTCAATTAAAATTTTTTGCATCCTTCATCTACGCTTCCAACGAGGTGGTGGAGAGAAGAAGATCACTATGGAGTGAGCTAAGATTTCACTTGAGTAACTATTGTGATGAGCCATGCATTATTTTGGGTGATTTCAATGTGATCATAAATCCTAAGGAGTTTATTGGTTGCTTGGGTAAGTGGAGCATGGCTATAAAGGAATTTGAGGATTGCATTCAGGACTCTGAATAAGAAGACTTAAGATTCTCTGGTATTCAATACACTTGGGCCAACAATAGAGATAAGTCATGGATTTCCAAAAAATTGGATAAGGTAATGGTGAATGAAGCTTGGAATAGATGTCTTCATCATTCAAGTGCCGAGTTCCTTCCTTAAGGTGTATGAGATCATTGAAACTGGGATACGTATACTGTCATTACTAGCACATATCTATCCATATTTACTATATATGTTTATTGTATATTAACTGTCAATATTTGTATTTAGTAGGGAATATTGCATTCCATATTTAGATAGATTAGGAGCCGTAAATAGCAAATTTTTTGGCCTGTATTATGCTCTAGAGTTTCTATTTAATAGAGGAAACTCTCTCATTGAGAGGTATTCAGTATCATTGACATGGTATCAGAGCCAGAAAATTTAAATTAAAGTTTTTTTTTTTTCTAGTTTTCTCTTGGGTGGTTTTTATTGTGGGATTAATTGGGTTTCTCTTTTGGTGTTAGTTTTCTTTTCTTTGGGTGAATTCTGTTAGCATTCTTGGCTGTCAAAATTCTATGTCATTGTTGTGTTGTTTTGGGGGTTGCTGCGTTGTGGATTGTTGATAACTTCTCAGTTTTCTGGTGTGTTTTTTTTATATCTTGGGTTTACTGTTTTCCTTGGTACATTCTTGGTGTTGCTGTGTTGTGGATTTGAGTCATTCGAGCATCATGTCAACCAATAATTCTGAATCTTTCGGTGTGCGTTTCACTGGTAAAAATTATTCTGCTTGGAAATTTCAGTTTCAATTATTTGTTACTGGGAAGGATTTGTGGGACCATATCGATGGAAGTGATCCAGATCCTACAAAGGTAGCTCAATGGAAGGTTAAAGATGCCCGTGTGATGACATGGATTTTAAGGTCTGTTGATCCACTTATTGTTCTTAATCTAAGGCCATATAAGACTGCTAAAACCATGTGGGAGTATTTGAAAAAATTTTACAATCACGACAACACAGCAAGACATGTTCAATTGGAGTATGAGAGTGCTAGTTACACTCAAGGCAATCTCTTCATTCAGGAATATTTTTTAGTTTTCAAAATTTATGGGAAGAATTTTCTGACATGATTTAAACGAAGGTGCCAGTTGAATCTCTCCCGGCTGTTTAGGAAGTTCATGAGCAAAGCAAGAGAGATCAGTTTTTGATGAAATTGCAATCTGTATTTGTGATTACTCGCTTGAATTTGATGAATAAGGATTCTTCTCCGTCCTTGGATGTTTGTTTTGGAGAATTGCTTCATGAAGAACGTCTTCTCACACAGGTTTCTTTCTATCATAACCAAATGATATCCAATAATGATCCTGGGGCATATGCAGCTCAAGGAAAAGGGAAGGGTAGGGATATCGCAAAGTCCAATGTTTTAGCTGCAAGGAGTATGGGCATATTGCTGCCAACTGTACAAAGAAAACTTGCAACTATTGTAAGAAACAAGGTCATATTATCAAGGACTGTCCTACTCGACCTCAAAATTGTCAAGGTAATGCTTATCAGGCCGCAGTCAATGCTTCTTCTTTTGCTCTAGTAGTGTCCTCAAACAATTCTCCTATCACTAGACAATCTATTCTTACTTCTAAAATGGTACAACAAATGATTTTTTCAGCATTAGGACTTCAAGGTAATGGTAATACTTCATCTCAATCTTGGCTTGTTGATTTTGGTACATCTAATCATATGACCAGTTTATCTGAAACTCTTCAAAATGTTCGTAAATATCATGGCTCATCACATATTTAGATTGCTAATGAGATTCATTTAAATATTAATGCTGTTGGAGATATTAGTCCATATTTCAAAGATGTTTTTGCAGTCCCTGAACTTTTTACTAGTCTTATTTTGGTTGGTCAGTTAGTTGATAACCACTGTGATGTCTATTTCTCTCATGATGGTTGTCTTGTGTGGGATCAGGTGTCGAGGAAGATACTCGAGAAGGGGCCTAAAGTTGGCAGATTATTTCCACTGCATTTTTCCATTCCTAGTTGTTTATCTTTGGCTTATACGACTGTTAACAATAAGAGTGAAGTATGACACAAACATTTGGGTTATCTAAATTCTGTTGTTTTGTCTTATTTGTTGAACTCTGGTTTGTTGGGTAATAAAGATCAATTTTCACATAATCTATCTTTTGATTGATCTACATGTAAATTAGGAAAGAGTAAAACTCTTCCTTTTCCTTCGCATGGTAGTCGTGCAGAAAAGTGCTTTGATATTATGCATAGTGACTTATGGGGCATTACACCTATACTTTCTCATGCTCAGTAAAAGTATTTTGTGACGTTGATTGATGATTACAATTGGTATACTTGGGTCTATTTTCTTCGGTCCAAATCTAAGGTCTTTTTAGTTTTCAAGACCTTTGTGGCGTATGTTGAGACTCAATTTTCTACACGTATTAAAGTTTTGAGGTCTGATTCTGGTGGGGAATATATGTCTCATGAGTCCACTGTTCCTTCTAAATTTTGGGTTGAGGCTTTGTCTACTGCAGTTTATCTAACTAATAGAGTGCCCTCTCATGTCTTAAAATTTGATTCTCCATATTATCGTCTTTATCATCAGCATCCTAGCTACCTTGATATGCATACTTTTGGTTGTGTTGGTTTTGTTCATTTACCTTCTCATGAACGTCACAAACTTTATGCTCAGTGTGTTAAATGCTGGTTTATGGGTTATAGTATGTCACACAAAGGCTATGTTTGCTATGATCCATGCTCTAACAAATTTCGTATTTCTCCTCATGTTGTCTTCTTTGAGAATCAACCTCTTTCTTTTCTACACATGTTGAGCCATTGCCTGAAATTAGTGTTCTTCCTTATTTTGATGACTTGCCTTCTTTTCCTGAGCAGTTCAAACCTGAATTTGTGTATAAACAACGTCGACTGAATTCGGCCCTTCGTTAGTCTAAACCATCATTTGAGACTGTTCAGCCAACTCTTCCCGAGTCTGACTTGCCATCTAAGATTGTCCGATTGCTTCTTCCGAGCCTGGCACGCCTCCTAAGCTTGGTCCTAGACGCTCTACCACAGTTTCTCGTCATCCTAATTGGTATGGTTTTCATACTTCTCTTAATGCTACTTTGTCTTCTACTCCTATTCCTACATGTTACTCCGAGGTTGTCAGACATGAATGTTTGTAGAAGGCAATGGATAAGGAACTTCGGGCTCTTCAAGAGAATCATACGTGGGACATTGTTCCTTACCCTTCAACTGTTAAAGCCATTGGTTGCAAATGGGTTTATTCAATTAAGCTTTGCTTTGATGGGACCCTGGATCACTATAAGGCACAGTTGGTTGCACTTGGTAACAGGCAGGAGTATGGAGTGGACTATGAGGAGACATTTGCTCCAGTGGCAAAGATGACTACCGTGCGTACTGTTCTTTCCATTGCAGCTTCCCAGGGCTGGCCACTTCACCAGATGGACGTCAAAAATACTTTTCTTCATGGTGATCTCAAGGAGGATATTTACATGGCACCTCCACCGGGTTTGTTCTCCTCTCCTTCTTCAGACGTGTGCAAGTTGAAGCGGTCTCTCTATGGCTTGAAACAAGCTCTTCGGGCATGGTTTGAAAAGTTTTGGTCTACCTTGATTTGCTTCTCATTTGTGTAGAGCCAATATGACTCCTCTCTGTTTCTTTGCAAGACATCTACTGGTATTGTTCTCTTACTTGTTTACGTAGATGATATTGTTATTACTGGAACAAATTCCTTATTGATTACCCAACTCCAGCAACATCTTCATGCTTTCTTTCATATAAAGGATCTTGGTCCTCTTACATATTTTTTAGGGTTGAAAGTTCATACCGATTCTTCGGGTATATTTGTGAATCAACACAAATATATATAGGATTTAATTGCTTTGGATGGACTTTAGGATTCTACTTCGATGGATACTCCTCTAGAAGTAAATGTGAAGTAACTTCGTAATGAGGGTGAACTCTTTCCTGATCCTACCATGTTTCGACAGTTGATTGGCAGCTTGAACTACTTGACTATTACGTGGCCCGATATCTCTTTTGCAGTCCAGCAGGTTAGTCAGTTTATGCAAACTCCACGTCATCTTCATTTAGCTGTTGTTCATTGTATCATTAGGTATCTCCAAGGATCTGCGAGTTGTGGATTGTTCTTTCCTACTGGTTCTCCTCTTCGCCTTACTGGTTTTAGTGATGCTGATTTAGCTGTTGGTGTATGTTTCTTGGCAATTCCTTAATATCTTGGAAGAGTATAAAATAGGCTCGTGTTTCTAAATCCTCAATTGAATTCGAATATCGTCTGATGTCTGCTTCTTGCTCGGAGATTGTTTAGCTTCGTGGGCTCCTGACTGAGCTTGGCTTCCCTCAATCTAATCCCACTTTACACGCTAACAACACGAGTGCAATTTAGATTGCCTCTAACCCTGTTTATCATGAGCTTACGAAGCATATTAAAGTGGATTGTCATTCTATTTGGGAAGTCATGGATACTTGTGTCATCTCCCTTCCGCATGTTTCCACCGATCTTCAGATAGCTGATGTGTTTACCAAGGCCATGACTCGGCAACGCCATTATTTTCTTGTAAGCAAATTGATGCTTCTTGATCGACCAACATCAATTTGAGGGGGGATGTCATTAGGATATGTATGTTGTCATTACCAGCACATATCTATCCATATTTACTATATATGTTTATTGTATAATAACTTTCAATATTTGTAATTAGTAAGGAATATTGCATTCCATATTTAGATAGATTAGGAGCTGTAAATAGCAGATTTTTTGGCCTGTATTATGCTCTGGAGTTTCTATTTAATAGAGGAAACTCTCTCATTGAGAGGTATTCAGTATCATTGACAATCATTCTTTCGCAATTGTCAAAATAGATGAACCTTTGGGCAAGAGAAGAACTCCCTTCAAGTTCTTTAGTCATATTACTAACCAAGAATATTTCTTATGTACTGTGGCCAAGGAATGGGATGTCAGTGTGCAAGGTACTCAGCAATTCCAAATGTATAGCAAGTTAAGGAAACTAAAATGCAAGTCAAGGTTGCCATTAAGAAGAAAGGCCTAACTATAGTAAAAGCAATGAAAGCCAAAGTTGCCTTGGATGAGTGTCAAAGAGATGTTGATGCTAACCCCACTGATCGGAGACTTAGGAGGGAAATGAGGTCAGTGTTGAATAATTATCTTCTTTTTTTTTTTTCAGAAAGTAAAAAGAATTTGTATTGTGTTGGAGTTATAGTCTAGTTTATTAGGTTTCTTTTCTTTATTTTCTCTTTTTTACCCTTACTATTACTTTTATGTTTTGTCTAGACCAGAGGGATGTTTAGGTCATTGTATACTATTGTTTGACTATATATATGAGGCTCTACTCTTAGTTTTGGTATCCCTTTCACTTACAGTTATCTCTAGTTAGTATCAAAGCAACCAACTCTAACCCTAACCCTAACCCTAACCCTAACCCTAACCCTAGCCTCCACCAAAATTACCAACAACTACCCCATACCTCTAAGCATACAACTTACCATCCCTATCAGATGGTGTGATCGCCATCCAATTGTTCGTTATGGTTGGCCTGGTGATTAGTACAAAGCATTGCATATTTTATGTGCTAATACATTCCTTTTTCACTTACTTTTGGGGATTAAATGTGTGGACTTGTGCTATTTGAGCTATTAATTTGCAGATAAAAGGCGCCAAATGATGTTTCTTAAAGCCTTCCTAGATGGTTTGAGGATGATGAAGATGAAAGGATGGCTTGAGGATAGCTCAGGAGAAGAAGAAATCAAAATACTCAGAAAGTTAGCCAAATCATATCGGTATGCGTACTGGTACGCTTAGGCTACTAGAGTTCAAGGTACCGGTACGCTCAACTGATTCTGCCCAAATTCTGCAACCATGCTCTGCTGCCTTGAGGGTCCCACCAACAGTCTCTCACACTCCCCTGACATGTTTGCAACACTGTTCATCCCTTTCACACCTCTCTTTAGACTTTTAGAGCCATTGTAATCAATAAGGAGAGAGAAAAGAAGAGAAGCTGGGTGTGTAGACAAGGTATGCACCCCCCTGTCCAGCCTATTCCTCCTGCAACTCTATGGATTGAGATCACATCTGCAGGCTAGGCCATCACTCCAAGCACATTTTTGGCAAGAGAGGACTCCATTGTTCAGCACTTGATACATTACACATTGAATATAGAGATAGATAGAGGGGGGAAAGAAGATGAATAGTGTAGTTAGAGAGAGAAGTTCAGATTTTTATAGTTTCTTCCATACATTGTCTTCTAATTTGATGTAAGAACCTTTGAAGCTTCCTTTAATGCTTTGAATGTCATTATTGTCTAATTGTTTTCAAGTTCAATCTTCCATTAAAGCTTTCACCATTAATGCTTCAATGTTCTTAAATTTCTTAGCTGTAAATGGGTATTGAATGCATTCTCATTTAGTTTATGTTTCTTGCATTTACTTCACCAAGCATTTCCTTTCTTTGTAATGAATTCTCACTACATTGTTGGTTCTCATTTAATCATGAGTAGCTAAATCTTTACGTTGGCTAATCCAAGGGAGACCTCCCTTTGGGTATACCACCTTAACTCATCCTCTCTCCTCCCCTCGGTGTACGGTGGTTTTCACTGGGTTGAGGGTGGACCGGAGTGTGAATCCTTGATATCCCATAGGCATTGTCACGGGTTATGCTTGGATCCTCATTTTTGTTATGTCCCTCGCTTCTCACAAATCAATCGTTCACTTATGCACTATTGGAGGAAGGTTTCGAGTTGACTCGGTATTCTCATCAGAATGAACCCTTCGGATTGGCCAACACTTGCTTTCCAACTTATTTTCATCACAACACAACTCACAAACCAAACTTCAACTACAAAAGATTTTACACTTTCTTTTCACAAAAATCACTTTCAAAACGATTCACATCCTTCTCCGAGGAAACGACCTTGGAATACTTCCAAGTAAAATACGACCCGCAAAAGTCTTCTTGCACTTGGGAAGCATTTTTTCATATTTACACAATTCATTTTCCATCATTCCCTTGCCTTTTCTTTTGATATCATCCTAAAGGAGAGTGACACTCCCCTTCACGCACATCATACGTACACATTGAGGGATGGCGTTGAGAGGTTAGGAATTTGCAATGAAATATATCAAGCATTTTTGGCGCCGTTGATGGGGAAGGCAAAGTGTCGAATCGAGAAGGTGATTTTTGAACATCGGAGGTAAGTCCCGTGATCTTCATCATGGGGTGAGGTATGTTGTTCCGTATATATATTCTTGTTTGTGTATAATTTGATTTGTATATAGTTTATTGCATGTGGGGAAAGGACGAACAAAATCGATTGACAACCCTTAGACCCCAACATGAATATTGACAAAAACCCATTTGAGGATGCGAGTGATAATTTTGATAATCTTGGCGCCAACCCAAATGTTCAAAAGGGAGGGGGAGTGCCCGAACTGAGAATGCCAAATGTTCAAAGGGCTGGGGGAGTGCCTGAACCTAGAATGCCTAATTCGCGGATGTAATTTTCCCTTTTCGTGAATGAAGGGAATTACATCCAAATGGACCCTCCGACGAGGTCTATGAGGGATTTCCTTCAACCAACCCTTAGCACCACACCCTCATGCATGCACTTACCGGTCCAAACTCATCTCTTCCAAGTTAAGCCCAGGATGTTGAAACTACTTCCTACATTCCATGCTAACTGTGCTATGGAGGACATAGCTCAATTAAAATTTTTTCCTTTTTTCCTCAATGATATAGCCAAATCATGGTTGTATGCCTTGCGACCTCGATCCATTACCTCTTGGGCTCAAATGCTTTCTGAATTTTTGAACAAATTTTTTCCGGTTCATAAAACCATTGCTTTAAAAAAGGAAATTCAAAATTTTTTTGAGAAGCCCAATGAGCAATTTTATCAATGTTGGGATTGCTACAAGGAGTTGATACAATCCATACCACATCATGGCTTTGAATCATGACAATTGGTAAGTTTCTTCTATGAAGGAATCACACCAAGCCATATACAATTTATTGACATGATGTGCAATAATGAATTCTTGAACAAAGACCCTGATGAGACCCTGGACTACTTTAGTACACTGGCCCAAAATGCACAATCTTGGGACATTAAGGATCCCAACGACATACCTAGGACGTCTTCGGGTAATAGTCAACCACAAGGGGGTGGGATATATGACTTCAGAGATCAGGAAGAGTTGCTTTCAAAAATTACTAAATTGTTAAGGAAAGTTGAGAATCTTGAAGTCAATAGGAGACACGAAGTGTCTAATATGTCACAGACTGAAGAGGCGTGTGCAATTTATGAGAATGTAGACCATTCTACATCAGAGTGTCCTAACATTCCAGCACTTAAGAAAATATACCATGAGCAAGTCCATGCCTTCAACCAACCAAGGCAATCATTTTCTTCCAATTCGAACACCTACAATCCGAGGTGGAGTAATCACCTAAATTTTACTTGGAGAAATGAGAATCCCGTCCCTTATAGTTCAAATGCATATTCATCTCCCATGCCTCCCAAGCAAAATCAATACCATGGCCAAGGGCAAGCGTCTAGCTCCCAATACCCTTGGTCCAATCCGCAAGGGTATTTATCAAATCCACACCCACAAAATTTCTCCCAAAGTTCACCTCTCCAAAGCTTCTCCCAACAAGGACCATCCAATTCTTCCACCTACCAACCTTCCTATAAGAGGAACTTGGAGGATGTGCTTCATTCCTTCATCCAAAGCCAAGCTTCCATCAACAACCAAACTGCCACAACTCTTAACAACATGGCAGCTCAGCTCACAAAGATCACCAATTACATAGGGTTGTCACAACAAGAAAAGGGGAAATTTCCCGCTCAACCCTAAGAGAACCTTAAGGGACAACATGTGATTTGAGTCTTTCGAGAACACCAAGGAGAGTTGTGAGCAACTCAAGGCAATCAACACCCTTCGTAGTGGCTGAACACCAAGGGGAGTAGTTGAGGATGTCTTAGTTCAAATTGATAAGTTTTACTTCCCTGTCGATTTTATTGTACTGGATACACACCCTATTGCAAACCTTAGTTCCCAAATCCCTGTAATACTTGGAAGACCCTTCCTTGCTACATCTAATGTCGTGATAAATTGTAGGAACGGCCTCATGAAGCTGGGAATATGACAATGGAGTTCAATGTATTCAACTTGGCAAAGCAACCGGATGATGATGAGGAAGTAAGTGAGGTTAATATAATCGACACTTTGGTTGAGGAACACTTGGAGTTTAAGGGGATGTTAAAGTTCAAGGAAGAAGGAATTGTTGATCTTGAGAAATTTGATGAGCAAGAGGGGGTAGAAGATTTGAAAGGGGCGGAAAGGTGAATCCCTACATTTGAGGAGTTACCCCATCAAGAAAGAAAATCTTTCCTTCAAACGAGCAAAAACCCAATTTGGAATTGAAACCACTACCTTCCCATTTGAAATATGCTTATCTCGGGTAAGGTAAAACATTTTCGGTGGTTATTGGCTCAACATTGAATGGGGAACAAGAAGAAGAACTTTTAGAGGTATTAAAAAGGCATAAATGAGCAATTGGGTGGACCATTGTAGACATCAAGGGAATAAGCCCTCTCATTTACACACATCGCATTTAACTTGAGGATGCCAAATCTTCCCAACAACCACAAAGACGGTTGAATCCCATCATGAAGGAGGTGGTGAGGGATGAGGTGTTGAAACTATTTGACGTGGGCATTATTTTTTTGATTGTCGATAGTAAGCGAGTTAGCCCCAGGCAAGTAGTACCTAAGAAATCTGGAGTTACGGTGGTAGAAAATGATGAGAATGAGCTCATACCGACAAGGGTGATTACCGGATGGAGAGTTTGTATTGACTATCAAAAGCTAAATCTTTACACAAGAAAAGACCACTTTCTATTGCCATTTCTCGACCAAGTGTTGGAAAGAGTAACGGGGCACCTATCTATTGCTTTTTAGATGGGTACTCCGACTACAATCAAATAGAAATTGCATTGGAAGATCAAGAGAAGATTACTTCACGTGCCCCTATGGTACCTTCACCTACTGCCGCATGCCATTCGGACTATGCAATGCTCCGGGGACCTTTCACCGCTGCATGATAGGGATTTTCAGTGACATGGTAAAAAAGATAGTGGAGGTCTTCATGGATGACTTTTCAGTGTTTGGGGATTCATTCAAGGGATGTTTGGAAAACTTGGAGAATGTTCTAACAAGATATGAGGAGAAAAATTTGGTCTTAAACTGGGAAAAGTGTCACTTCATGGTGACAGAGGGAATTGTACTTGGCTATATAGTATCAGCAAGGGGTATTGAAGTAGAAAAATCCAAGGTGGAGGCCATCTCCAACCTCCCTATACCAAGAGCCATCAAAGGCATCTGGTCATTTTTGGGCCATGTCGGGTTTTATCGTCGATTCATAAAAAATTCAGTGTATTGGCCCGACTCTTAACCAACTTACTGTCTAAGGAGGTTCCATTCGAGTGGTTGGATGATTATGATGCATCCTTTAAAAAACTAAAAAGCATGTTAGTCACACCTCCAATCATGTGACTACCCAGGTGGGATCTACCTTTTGAGTTGATGTGCGACGCGAGTGATTATGCGGTTGGCGCAGTGCTCAGTCAAAGGGAGGAAAATAAACTATATGTGATATACTACATTAGCAAAACGCTCAATGAGGCTCAAATGAATTACATTACCACAGAAAAAGAGCTGCTAGCGATAGTATTTGCTTTAGATAAATTTTATTCTTACATCATAGGTTCACCTATTGTTATCTTTACTGATCACTCTGCTTTGAAGTATTTGTTGTCTAAGTAGGATGCTAAACTGAGACTCCTGAGGTGGATACTCCTTCTACAAGAATTTGACTTGACGATCAAGGATAAGAAAGGAGTTGAGCACGTGGTGGCGGATCATTTATCTCAGCTTGTGGTGCAAGAGGCCGATGAACATCTTCCTATCCCTGACTTTTTCCCTGACGAACAATTGTTTTCAATTCATTCTGTGTGTCCTTGGTATGCTGATATATGTAACTATCTTGCAACAGGACAGATACCACTGCATTGGGGCCCAGAAGATCAAAGACGATTATGGCAGATGTGAAGTACTTTTACTTCGACAACTCGTACCTGTTCAAGTACTGCCCTAATCAAGTCATGAGAAGATGCGTACCAGGAAATGAACAGCGGGAAATTCTTTCATTCTGCCATTCACAAGCATGCAGTGATCACTTCTCAGCAAAGAAAACTTCGACAAAAATTCTTCAATCAGCTTTTTACTGGCCCTCACTTAACAAAGACTGTGTTTTATTTTGTAAAGAATGCGACAGATGCCAACGTTTGGGTAGTGTGACCCGAAGAAACATGATGTCCCTCTCCCCTGTACTCGTGAAAGAAATATTCGACTATTGGGGCATCAACTTCATGGGTCCTTTCCCTATATCATTGTTGATAGAATTAATCAATGAAAATAGAGAAGAGAAATTGATTATATTATTAAACTAAAAGCAAGTCTGTAATGAACAACACAAGACAAGAAATACACAAAGTAAGTCTTATATAGTAAGGCAACATCATAAAGAAAATGCCTAAACTACCCGTAGTATTAATACTCTAACACCCCCTCTCAAACTCATGATGTGGTAAAAAACATCAAGAGTTTACCAAGAAGAAATCTAAAACGTGCTATGGTATGAGACTTCATTAAAAAATCCACTATTTGCATTGTGGAAGGAAGAAAGGGGAGAGTTGATGGTGCCTTGCTGCAAATGATGACGCACAAAGTGACAATCAATCTCAATGTGTTTTGTACGCTCATGGAAGACTGAATTATGAGCAATCTGAATAGCACTGGTATTGTCGCAAAACATAGGAGTAGGAAATGATACCGAAATGCCAAGATCAGCAAGGAGCCATTGTAACTAGACTATCTCAGCTGTAGTAGATGCCATAGCATGATACTTAGCTTCAGCAGAAGAACGAACAACAATAGTTTGTTTCTTTCTTTTCCAGGAAATAAGAGAATCCCCAAGAAACAGGCAGAAATCAGTGGTGGACTTGCGATCCATAGAGTCACCGGCCCAGTCAGCATCAGAGTAAGCCCTGAGTTCCATAGATGAAGAGTGAGAAAATATTAAACTCTGATGTAAAGTACCACGGAGATACCGAAGAATGCAAAGAACAACAGCCCAGTGAACGGTGGTGGGTGAGGCAACAAATTGACTCACAATGTGAACAACATAAGAGATATCCTGACGAGTGATTGTAAGATATACTAAACTCCCAACAATAGTCCGATAGAGGGTTGGATCAGACAAGGGAGTACCGTCAGACTAAAAATAACGAACACTGAGCTCTAAAGGTGTTTCAACTGTCCAATTATTTGATAAACGAGCTCGTTGAATAACATCTGAAGCATACTTGGACTGTGAGATAAGATATCCTTTAGGAGAGGAAACAATCTCAATACCCAAGAAATATCTAAGCTGCCCCAAATCTTTCATCTCAAAATGGTCCTGCAACTGGATTTTCAATAAGCATATGCTAGCAGTGTCATCACCTGTAATAATCATATCATTAACATATAGAAAGAGAATAATAGAACCTGAGGAAGTAGACCGTAAAAAGAGAATAGAATCATGGTCATTGGCGCCAAAACCCAAGTCACAGATAACTGAAGAAAATTTGGCAAATCATACCCTAGGAGCCTGTTTAAGACCATATAAGGCACGATGCAGTCGACATACTTGACCAGAACTATAAGATAATCCTGGGGGAGGTGTCATAAAAATCTCTTCAGTTAAATCTCCATGTAGAAATGAATTTTTCACATCCATTTGAGACAAACTCCATTGTCGAATGGCAGCAACTGCAATCACGGTGCGAATAGTAGTCATCTTGGCAACAGGAGCAAAAGTCTCATCATAATCTAGATCATATTCCTGGGCAAACCCTTGGCTACTAATCGAGCTTTATATCGTTCCACAGAACCATTCGACTTGGTTTTTATCTTATAAATTCACTTACGACCAATGGTGCGTTTACTAGGCGGTCAAGGCACTAGCTCCCAAGCTTTGGTCTTATGTAAGGTAGAAAATTCCTCATCCATAGCCTGTTTCCAAAGTGGATCAAGTAAAGCCTCCTGGTAGGAGGTGGGTTCAGATAGAGAATGAATAGAAGTAAGAAAAGAACAAAATTCAGAAGAATAACAAGTATTACTCCAACCAAACCTGTCTGAATATTTGCGAGAGCGCTGAGGATAGCGTAGGGTATGATCCACAATGTCTGAACCTAATTGGGCGGCCAGAGGAGAAAGGGGAGGCACTGCATCCGGAGAGGAGATAGCTGGAGTCCTGCGAACATATGTATGCACAATAGGACGACGAGTAATACTCGGCTCAGAAGATGAAGCATCTGACACAGGTATATCACTAACATATGTGTCATGAGGAACATTAGTAGGAAAGGGATCAATATATAACAGGTCAAATTTATTCAATGAGGAAGAACTAGATGGAATAAAAAGAACGGAATATGCTCCATAAAAACAACATGACGAGAGACATAAAGTTTGTGGGTGATGGGATCATAGCAACGATACCATTTTTGACCCGCACCATAACCAAGAAATATACATAAAGCTGAACGGGCAGAAAGTTTGGTACGAAGAACACTAGGAAGCAAAACAAAGCAGGTACAACCAAACATACGTAAAGAAAAATAGTTAGGTAGCTTACCACATAACTTTTCAAATGACGAGGCTCTAGAGGTGAGAATAGTAGGAATCGTGTTGATCAAATGAACTACTGTCAAAACTGCTTCCCCCCAAAATGAGCTGGGAACATGTGTTGATAAAAGAAGAGAACGTGCTGTCTCTAGAATATGACAGTGTTTTCGTTCGGCAACACTATTCTACTTAGGTGTCTTAGTGCAAGAGGACTGATAGTGTACCATCAGATTTCAACAAATCATGAAAAGAAGTAAGAGTATATTCACCTCCCTGATCACACCGAAAATATTTAATGACTGCAAAATATTGAGTGGATACCATGTTACGAAATGTAGTGAAGATGAAAATGAATTCAGACCGACGTTTCATCAAGAATACCCAACAATGCCTCGTGTAATCATCAATAAATGAAACATAATATTTGGACCCTCCTTGTGTAGGAATAGGAGCCTGTCTCCATATATCAGAGTGAACAAGATCAAATGGTGCAAGAAAACAAGTAACACTTTTATTGAATGACAATGCACTAAATTTATCCAACTTGCATCCACTATAATCAGAAATGTCATGGCTTGCTAAATTACCCGAACTACCAGTCAAAGCTAAAAATTTTAAACGAGAATAAGAAACATGACCAAGACGAGAATGTCATAAGTAAAAACTAGATGACTCTGGACTCAAACGAAATGAAGATAAATCAACAGTAAAAGCAACAGCACTGGGACATGAAGCTCCTCTAACACATAAAACCCGCCCTTTCTACAGCCTGTCCCAATCAGTTTCTTGTACCGTGGATCCTGCACAACATAACCATAGGAAGAGAAATGAACCAAGAAACCAGAATCAAATAGTTGACTTACTGAAAGTAAGTTCAAAGTAAGTTGAGGAATATAATAGATATCTGAAAGGATAAGGTTGGAAGAAATAATTGTCCCAACACCAGCTAATGACATTTGAGAACCATTGGCAGTAAAGACAGATAAAGATGGAAGAGAAACAATAGATGCAAACAAAGAAGAGTTATTGGTCATATGATGTGTGGCACCTAAGTCAAAAAACCAGGTGGTGCGAGGTATACCGAAAGGACATGAGTTGAACGAACCTATTGTGGGAGAAACTATAAGAGCACCAGATTGATGAAGAGAGAGAAACTTCTGTAGCTGATCTGCAAGCATAGTCAGGTTAGGAGCTGATGAGGCTGACTCATCCACTGGTGGTGCTACGGCCACTGTATGATGATCTCTGGACTTAAATGACTGATTTTGAGACCCTCGTGCATTCTTGTTCATCAAATTTGGACATTGAGCCTTCCAATGGCCCTTTTTCACGACAGAAGCTACACTCATCAGAAACAACTTGACCTTGATATTTGTTTTAAGAATTAGAGGTCACTATGGAAGGAACAACCAACACAGTCTGATTTGGCAGTGGAAGAAGGCCCTTTCTAGAAAGGGTTTTAAGGCGAACCTCTTCAGCTAAAAACTCATTAACAACTGCATCCACTGAGGGGAGTGGATGATAATGAAGAATAGAACCACAAAGTCCCTCGAAGTTATCTCTTAGGGCCATCAAGAATTGCACCAACCTCTGTTCCTCTCTGAAGGTGCGATATGTCAAATTAGTGCTCAACTCAATGGGTTTAGTAAGTGCTAGCTAATCCCAGAAGCCAGTCATAACTGAATAGAATTCTTGTACATTTTTGTCCCCTTGACGCACATCTCGAATATTATGCTCTAGGTGATACCTCTTTGCAAAATTAGACTGAACAAAAAATGTGGCCAAATAATTTCAAATTTCCTTAGCTGTGCTAAACTTGGATAGATGAACTTCAATGGTCTGATCAACTGAGTTATTAATCCAGGTGATAATTTTTGCATTGTTGATATCCCAAGTACTCTTCAAATCAGCATAATTTTCAAGCTTAATATCAATTGGAGCCTGTGCAACACCACTAATGTAATTCCACATATCTTTTCCCATTAAATTTTTTTTCATAACATAAGTCCAATAAACATAATTTTCACTTATTAATCTCACACTGATGGCTTGAAGTGAATCAAAATTTCAACTTGCCATTGTATCAAAATCAAGGCAGTCAAAACCCTAGTAGCCACCAAATAAAACAATAACACCAAAAGAACAATCCACAATCAAAACCCAGCAACCACCAAATAAAGCAATAACTCCAAATATCAATCAACAAAAAAGTAGGAACACTGCTGCAGAAGCCACAACCAGATTGCCCAGAAAATCAAATAGCCCAACAAAGGATCACCAACAATGGAACAACCACCAAGACAAACTAGCAACACAAATTGCGTAGCAAGCTAGGAGAAAACAAAATAGTAGTAGCAAACCAACAAACTAGACTAACCTCCCTCTAAGACAAGAAAGAGGGACACAAGACAAAGAAATAGGGGTAGTACTGCTTGCCGCGTGCTGATTCTGCCCAAATATCAAACCAAATCCACTCTAAATGGCTCGAATCAGGAGTATCAACGGTACCATGGTGAAAACCATGCAAAATCAAATAGGATGGTGGTCTCTAATATTCTGATTTGATGACATTAGTCCCTGTTTTCATTCAGAAATTCATTCGGTACTGTTCATAGTGCGTGAACAGTAACTTCAACATTGTTTATAGCACGTGAATAGTAATTTCGGTACTGTTCAAATCCCTTAGAACTGTATTTTTGGTACTGTTCATATCCCTTAGAACCATGTTGGCTCTGATTCCATGATAGAATTAATCAATGAGAATAGAGAAGAGAAAGTGAATATATTATTAGACTAAAACCAAGTCTGTAATGAACAACACAAGACAAGAAATACACAAAGTAAGTCTTATATAGTAGGACAACATCATAAAAAGAATGCCTAAACTACCCTTAGTATTAATACTCTAACAATTTGGTTCCCTGTACATTCTCTTGGTAGTGGACTATGTGTCCAAATTAGTGGAGACTATTCCGACCAAGACCAATGACCATCGGGTCGTGGTTAAGTTTTTCAAAGAGAACATTTTTTCGAGGTTTGGAATGCCTCGCGCAATGATAAGTGATGGTGGAGGCTCAGCTAGTCTTATCAACTACTGCACAGCCCCAGTTCTCTCAATTCAGCTGGTCTCCTAGTTAACTGGCCTATCCACTATCAGTTGAACACTTAGGAATTTTAAAAGTTGCATGTTTAGGATAATTTACTTTTTACTTATTTGCTTTTCTTTACTTATTTTATGTAATTAGATGACATCAAGGGGTAAGACATGTCCCCCCTTAGTTAGGTGTAATTTGATTTTTTTCAAATTAATAAAATTTCCTCGCACCGTCGAGGTTCAAAAAAAATAAAAAGTGATGGTGGATCACACTTCTGTAATAGGCCATTTGCATCTTTAATGTCTAAATATGGTGTTACTCACAAGGTATCCACCGCTTACCACCCACAGACCAATGGCCAAACTGAGTTAGCCAATAGGGAGATCAAGAACATTTTAGAAAAAATGGCAAACCCCAGTAGGAAAGATTGGTCAAATAGACTGAATGATGCCCTATGGGCTTACCGTACCACCTATAAGACTGTTTTGGGCATGTCTCCCTATGAGCTTGTCTATGGAAAGGCTTGTCATCTACCGGTCGAAATGAAACACAAGACCTATTGAGCCATAAAAACCCTGAACTTCAACTTAAGAATGGCTGGAGAACAAAAAAAATTAGAGCTGAATGAGTTGGAAGAAATTAGGAGAGGTGCGTATGAAAGCTTCAAAATTTTAAAGGAACTGGCTAAAATCTTTCATGACCAATCTATCGTGAGGAAGTCATTTGAGCCCGGGCAAGAAGTTCTTTTATACAACTCCCGACTCTCCGTTTTTCAAGGTAAACTATAATCCCGTTGGGATGGCCCCTATCTTGTCAAGGTGGCTTACCCCAACGGAGCCGTGAATGTCTCCAACCCCGAAAAAATGACCATACATTCAAGGTCAATGGCCAAAGACTGAAGCCATTTTTTGGGGGCTTTGAAGAACAAGTGGTGGAAGAAGATTTAATGGACCCGGTGTACGCAAAAATTGTGGGAGAATAATCAATTTTTTTTATGTACAGTTTTTTTTATTTATTTACTTTACTTGTATTTCATTTGACTCACGTTCCTTTGTTGTATAACATTATGTTTCTTAATTCCAGATATTGGTGCTTTTGTCCAAACTCAAGTATAAGGTGTTCTCTAACCCTACTCATTTTATCTACTGTCTTTCATTGCATATCCTATCTTTTTGTTACATTGAGGACACTGCATCAATCTAGTTGGGGGGAGTGGTGCACTACTTGCATGATACACCATTGTTGTGGAAATTTTTTGTGATACAGACTTTTGCTTGCATTACGGTATTTATTTGAAAATTTTGAAAATTTTTAATGAAAAATATTTGAATGTTAATCTGTATTCCTTTATTAGGAGTGTTGGGTTGGATGATTTATTGATCTTTGTGTGAACTTTGAGCACATGAGCATACTATGGAAATTGATCCTAGGCGTGAGTATCACATATATATTGATTTTTTAACTCAACTGTATGTGACCTTTGAATATGTAATTTCAGAAATTTATAGATTGAATTCATGTTTTTACGCTTGACATAAGTAGTAGAGATGAGTAAGGAACCATGAGAGCTTTAGTGTCAAACCTTTTTGGGAGGGAACTTACATTTACTCAGAGAATAATTTTTCAATGTCAAATTTGTTCAATAGTCTCATTACACTTGTTTTGGTTAGGTGCATTTGGATAATAGACTGACTTGTCTCGATTGTACAATGCCCTCCCATGCGTATCTAGAAGTGATTTTAGGCCATCTTTGAAATACTTTGAGTCTTAATCCTTTTTTCTTGTGAAAAATTTATCCCTAGTGCCATGATTGAGCCTAATTTAAATTCGTTTCTATGCCACACATTTGACCAAGCCGATGAAAATAAGAAATATCTATCTTACCTTGGTTGTTCCTAAAACTGGAAATGAGTGATTGCAAAAGAAAAGGAAATGTGGTGTGAAAATTCAGGCAAGGGATGATTTTTTGTGATGCCCGAAGAGTTGAAAAAAAAAAAAAAGAAGAGAATGAAAATCCAAGCAAAGGAAGAAAATAGGTGAGAAGAAGAAAACAATGAACAAAAGAAAAGAAAAATATTAAGGAAAAGAAAGAAAAGAAACAAAGAGTGCGGTGATGGTGTTAGCCTAGAAATCCCATAAAAGGGAGATCTTTTTGAAATAAAGGTCATTCATTCGGAACAACCCTCTTTGTCATCCTATATCTTTCATTTCACTTACCTCATTACCACCCCAAGGCCTCATTACAACCCTTGAAAGTCTTAAATGATCTAGAGAAACATGGGAGATGCATACTTTAAAAAAAAACAAGAAAAGTTGATTTTGCTATCTAATGCCCTAGCATTCCTTTCATGAGATTATGCCAAGGTTGTTTTATTTTTCATATATGAACTTCATTTTTGGATTACATGTGAGCACACTTTGTTTTGAACACAAGATTCTATCTCACATGTACACATGGAGTGCATACCAGGAGAACTAGAGTGCATTTCATTGTTTAAGAGTGACCTCTGGTGAGTTTTGCATTAAAACTGAATTTGGCTGGCTATTTGAATGTGAATTCTGTTGCGTAAATGCTCCAATTACTTGTTCAATTCACACACACACGAGTTGAAAATGAATTTTTAAGTGCATACTTTAGACTAGTGTTTGAGACCATGGTTTTGCTCGTGAGTGCTTAGTTCAATCATTTGAGAACCATGTTTACCAGTTCCATGCTTGCAGAATAAGGGAATATTGCTCAAGTTTTTGATATTTCAAATGAATGAGTAATGCCCATGTTGTTAATTATGTGATGTGCATTTTGGGTGCTCATTTTGATAGTTAAGGATAGAAATCCATGCTTTGTACGTTGAATGCATCAAAATTTTAAATCACATTGCAATTTCAGTAATGAATTGGGCATGATGGTTAAAATTATAATTTACAAGTGGATTATATGTTTAGGGTAGAGTAGAGGTCATAAAGAGAGTGTTAGAATGTATAGGGGAGGTCCTAAAATGGAAAGGAGTGGTGAAAGGTTGCTCAGCAGGAGAAATTTGCAATTGGAGCCAAACCGTACCAGTACGCTTTGCCTGGGATGCCAAAGGTTAGGGCTTTTAATTGACTTCTTTCGGAACAACTTTCATTTCCCTCCTAAAATACAACCCCCCTTTCACTCCTCTCTCGCCCGAATCACCCCTTAGGCTTCCAAATCACACTAATCTTCCTTCAACCTCTCAAATCCTCTCCCTTGTGCTGTGATTCAATGGAAATCAAATTTTTGAAACCCTAAGTGCCGAAATTTCCCCAAACCCTCTTTTCTATTCATTTCTCAAATTCTCCTAAAATCTCTCAGATGACCCGTTCTATAGTGATTCTCCAAGAGACCATGTACCTAATTAAGGGTCTCTTCTTGACCTTTTTTGCTTTTCTGACAAAGGGGGCACTGTTGCTTTGCATGACCCGAACCAAGAGGACCGAATCCGATCGCCCTCAACCATTGGAGCCAAGTAGTCGCAAGAGAAGCGATGAGGGATCGAGTGGGGATAGAAGGGAGTAGAGAAAGAAAGCTAAGAATGAGGCTAGGGACCAACTAATCCGAGAGAAGGGTGTCACTTATGAACGATACCTGGACCACATTTCCCTTACCCTGAGAAATGAGGCTGTGAAGATCATCGAAGCACATGGTATGAAGTTTTGGTTTGAGCCCGTTGATGGGTATAACTTGTCAATGTGCAGGGAGTTCTATCAAACACTCCAGGTGTCAGAGGTGGACGAAGTGGAAGTCTTGAAAACTAATGCTCGGGTAAGGCGTTTGTGGTGACCCCTGAAGTCATTGCCACACTCCTAGGGGAGTACGAGAGGCCCCTTAGTTCTATACTAGTCTATCCTCATAACATCACCCGCGCCAAGAAAATTTTTGAATTTGTAGAGATGATGCATAAGGATCTTGGTACATTCAAAGGGAAAGTTCAAAGTGCGAGGTTGAAGCACCCGTATGCATTGTTGTATAAACT
Source organism: Ilex paraguariensis (assembly GCA_963454935.2). Taxonomy (NCBI): domain Eukaryota; kingdom Viridiplantae; phylum Streptophyta; class Magnoliopsida; order Aquifoliales; family Aquifoliaceae; genus Ilex; species Ilex paraguariensis. Next base: position 30,362 of record CAUOFW020001632.1, on the reverse strand, counting down.
TCTTCATTACAATCTTCTACCAAGGGGTGCAGAAAAGAAACCAGACATGGAGAAGTTGGCCTTGTTAGACACAGTCATGTCAGGGAAGGTAGTTGACTTCGTTCTTCTCATCTGGCAAGAAATGAAAGACTTTGTAGAGACACAAAAGCCTATGATCAAATTGTCATATGGGAGTTTGGTGACACGGATGTGCAAACATTTCAAAGTTAAGGCATACGCCTTTGACAAGCTCACTCCCCCTGAGATTGGGACCATTGGTAGGACCAGTAGCAAGAAAAGAAAAGCAATGAGTCAGGGGAAACGAGCTAAGACGCTAGGTTCTGAGTCTATAGCCCCTGGACCATCTTCATTCGCTGGGCCATCCATAGCTGTACCAGAACGTGCAATCCCTCAGTGCCTTTATACATTAGAGACTACAGTGCATAGGATTGAGGCTACTGTACCGGGTATGGTGACGATGATGAAAGAGTTGTTTATGCACACCTTCCCTGGGAGGCCTATCCCAGGAGTACCCCCACCACCTTCTGCTGGCCCCTCTACACCTATTCCCTCTGCCTCTATAGTGGTTGAGGTGGATGATGATGAGGAAGATTCTGATGGGGATGATTTTGAAGAGGGTGTGGACGGTGAGAGCGATTTTGATAAGGATGGTGATAGTGATGGTGATGATGAGGGGGATGATGAGGAGGAGTAGGTTGATTTGTGGTGTCTGTCTATTTCTTTTGAGTTGGAGTGTACATAGTTAGGATGGAGTCATTGACCTAGTAAAAGTGTTCGTAGATTGTAGGCCATTTTGTTTCATTTTGATATTTGACTCCATGTATTCCAACTTGAAGCACATTAATGGAAAACCACAATTTCTGTTCAATCTTGTCCAAGTTTATTTTGATAATTGCATTATGAGTTTTGTATTTTGATTGTTGGGTTAATTGTTTACTTAAATGGATTGTTGTATGATATTCTTGGTATTTTGTTTTGGAAATCAATTTTGCTAAGGGACTAGCAAAACTCAAGTTGGGGAGTGTGATTAGCACAAAGCATTGCATATTTTATGTGCTAATACCTTCCTTTTTCACTTGCTTTTGGGGATTAAATGTGTGGACTTGTGCTATTTGAGCTATTAATGAAGAATTATGGTGTTTGCAGATGAAAGGCGCCAAATAATGCTTCTTAAAGCCTTCCTAGATGGTTTGAGGATGATGAAGATGAAAGGATGGCTTGAGGATAGCTCAGGAGAGGAAGAAATCAAAAAAAATTAGAAAATCAGCCAAACCGTACCAGTACGCTTAGGCTATTGGAGTTCGGGGTACTGGTACGCGTACCGATATGCTCTACTAATTCTGCCCAAATTCTGCAGCCATGCTCTACTGCCTTGAGGGTCCCACCAACAGGTCTCCCACACTCCTCTAACACGCCCACAACACTGTTCATCCCTTTCACACCCTCTTTAGACTTTTAGAGCTATGGTAATTAATGAGGAGAGAGAAGAGAAGAGAAGCTGGGTGTGCAGACAAGGTTTGCACCCCCTTGTCCAGCCCATTCCTCCTGCAACTCTATGGATGAAGATCACATCTGCAAGCTAGGCCATCACTCCAATCACGTTTTTGGCAAGAGAGGACTCCATTGTTCAGCACTTGATACATTACACATTGAATATAGAGAGGGAAATAAGGGGGGAAAAGAAGATGCATAGTGTAGTTAGAGAGAGAAATTCAGATTTTTATAGTTTCTTCCATACATTGTCTTCTAATTTGATGTAAGAACCTTTGAAGCTTCCTTTAATGCTTTGAATGTCATTAATGTCTAGTTGTTTTCAAGTTCAATCTTCCGTTAAAGCTTTCACCATTAATGCTTCAATGTTCTTATTTAATCATGAGTAGCTAAATCTTTACGTTGACTAATCCAAGGGAGACCTCCCTTTGGGTGTACCACCTCAACTCATCCCCTTTCCTCCCCTCAATGTACGGTGGTTCAATTTGACTGGGTTGAGGGTGGACTGGAGTGTGAATCCTTGATATCCCTTAGACATTGTCACGGGTTATGCTTGGATCCTCATTTTCGTTATGACCCTTGCTTCTCACGAATCAATCGTTCACTTATGCACCATTGGAAGCAGGTTTCGAGTTGACTCGGTATTTTCATCGAATTAATCCTTTGGATTGGCCAATACTTGTTTTCCAACTTATTTTCATCACAATACAATTCACAAACCAAACTTCAACTACAAAAGATTTTACACTCTCTTTCCACAAAAATCACTTTCACAACGATTCACATCCTTCAATGAGGAAACGACCTTAGAATACTTCCAAGTAAAACACGACCCGCAAAAGTCTTCTTGCGCTTGGGAAGCATTTTTGCCCACTTGCACAATTCATTTTCCATCATTCCTTTGCCATTTCTTTTGACATCATCCCAAAGGAGAGTGACACTCCCCTTCACACACATCATACGTGCACATTGAGGGATGGCGTTGAGAGGTTAAGAATTTGCAATGAAATACATCAAGCAACCGCCGAGGCTTTATATCCGATCTCTGCTTATGTTTCTTATAGTGATTTGTCTCCTACATTTCGAGTTTATAGTATGACCTTATCAGATACACTAGTTACTTACTCTATTTCAGAGGCTACACGAGAGTCCCAATGGATTCTTGCCATACAAACGGATATAGACACTCTTCAACGTAATGGATCTTGTCTCTTTACCTTCAGGAGTAAAGCTTGTTGGCTATCGCTGAGGTTACACCATGAAATTTTTTACGGATGGTACTATTGATCGTCACGAGGCTAGGCTTGTGACAAAAGACTTTACTTAGGTATTAGGTTGTGATTTTGGTGCTACCTTTGCCCCTATAGAAAAATTGACTACTGTTCGGTTGATTATTTCTCTGACTGCGGAGTATTCTTGATCTTTTCATCAATTAGATGTGAATAATACGTTTCTTCATGGTGATCTGGATGAAATTATTTCTACGAACGCACCACCAGACTTTTGTGGTGGGGAGGAGTATGTTGGAAAGATATGTCGACTACGTAAGTCTCTTTATAGACTAAAATAGTCACAACGAACCTGATTTTCTCACTTTAGTGGTGTAGTTGTACGTTTAGGGTTCACCAGATGTCATTCTAATCATACCTACTTTATTCAACAGAATATTTATGGACAATATGTCATCCTTCTGGTATATGTTAATGATATTATTATTACTGAGATAGATGTTTCTGGGACTAAGCAGGTCAAAGCAGACCTTCCAAAGGCCCTTAATGAGAAGGACCTTAGATTTTGCTATACTTTCTTGGGATTGAGATTGTCTGTAATAGCAACAGTATTGTTCTTTCTCAGAGAAAGTATGTTCTAGATCTTCTCTCAGACAATGGGATGCTGGGATACAAACTGATATCATCACCCATAATTGCAAACCTGAAGCTTACTGCTGATGGTGAAGAGTTGAAAGATAAGGCTGTCTATCAGAGGTTGGTAGGTAGAATTATCTACCTAGACAACATTAAGCCAAATATTTCATTCGCTATCAGCCGAGTTAGTAAGTTCATTCACAGGCCGTGTCAGCCTCATCTTGATGCAGTTTATCATATTCTTCGGTACCTCAAGTCTTGTCCTGGATTTAGGTTGTTTTATGTATCAGGATCTCAAACTGGTTCTCTAGCTTGTTATTTAGATTCAGATTATGGAAGAGCATATGACGGTTGATCTACTACAGACTTATGTGCTTTTTGAAGGGCTCATCTTATCTCTTGGAATAGCAAGAAGTAGACAGTTGTCTCCCGCTTATCAGCAGAGATAGAGTATCGGGCACTAGCACTTGACACGTGCAAAATTATCTGACTACGATCGATTCTTGGTGAGTTGGGATTTTCAGTGACTTCATCCATATTATATTGTGATAATCGATTTGCTATTCAGCTCGCTTCTAACTCTGTACTACACGAGATGATGAAATATATAGAGATCGATATTCACATTTTTTGGGAGAAGGTTAGTTATGGTATTGTCACTCCATTATTTGTCAGGACTAGTGATCAGATTGTGGATATTTTCACCAAACCTATCACTCTATCCATTCTTCAAGATTCAGTTGTTAAGATTGACTTAGTTAACATTTTTGCACCTAACTTGAGAGGGAGTGTTGGAGTTATAGTCTAGTTTATTACGGTTTCTTTTCTTTTCTTTTCTCTTTTTTACCCTTACTATTACTTTTATGTTTTGCCTAGATCAAAGGGATGTTTAGGTCATTGTATATTATTGTTTGACTATATATACGGAGCTCTACTCTTTGTTTGGGCATCCCTTTCACTTACACTTATCTCTAGTTATTGAAACAAAGGAAACATGAGTACAAGAAGAACCCCATTGTGACCTTACAAAAACAACCAAGCTAAAACTTGAGCCCATTGGTTGAATTTAAGAGGAAGTAAAAGCCTTGAGCTAAGATTTCCAACTAAATCCACTCATTATAGATATCAAAAGAGGGATGCAAATGAAAAATAAATATATAAAAAATTTTGTTGACAGACCACATGCCAAACCAAAGAAAACTAGAAAATAAAAATAGTTGGAAGATGTCGTTGTTGAGCAATTCGTCTATTCAAGTGAGAGTTCTTGAAGTAAAAGGAAGCCAGGTTCCTGATGGTTTGCTGGATGATTTGGCAAACTGTAATGGGGTCCCTGAATTGATTCTTGAACCTTCTCTTTTTACTTTCCATCCATATGTTATAGATGGTGGTAGCAAGACACAGCTTGTAAATCACTTCAAGCATAGACATCCCTTTCGAGTTAGAGGTAGCCCAGTCAATGAATTCCTCCCATGGTTTAGCCTGCCAAGTTTGTCCACACAAAAGCAAGATAAAGCTCCAGACTCTAGTAGAATAAGAGCACTCAAAAAAGAAAAAAAAAGATGAGAATGTGATTTAGAAAATTCTCTACACAAGATACACCCATCTCCCAGATGGGAAGCATAAGATTGCATTCTATTCAAGGTGCTAAGTTTAAGTCTAATAAGAAGTCAAAGAATACAACTCATCCTAGGCACTGACTTACCAAACCAAACAAGATTATACCAATTAACTTGGGGGCCTCTATTACGCACATTATCCCAAACAAAGTGAGCTGAATAAATAGAGTTGGTAGTCGGCTTCCATTTAACAACATCCTTATTTGCAGAACATAACTGGGCATGGAGCTTACGATCTCTTGAGACTCTAAAGAAGAATAGCTTGGCCAATTCCTCTAATTGTTACATATAATGGCATTAACCCTGGACTCCCTTGCAAGACCAGTTTCTTGTAGAATTCCAGAGTTATATTTTTGTAGGAGAGGAACTTGGGGGTGCAAATAATCCAACCACAGTTTTGTATCATTACCACTACATGAAACAAGAGAGGTCCGGTGATTTTTATAATCTTTAGCATATTCTGTCAGTTCTAAGAGCAATGCTGAGAAGTCCTTACCTCCTAGAAACTTCTTCCTCTCAGGTGATAGGTATGAATCCATTGCACCCAGAGGTTCTGCTTGTCCTTAAACAACAACCATTTATATCTTATCATAAGCGCAATATTCCACTCCTTAAGTTTCTTAATTCCCAATCCCCCCTCTACCTTGGGTTTACAAATGTCATCTCATTAGACCTTAGCATAAGAATTACTAAGTGCAGTACCTTTCCATAGGAATTGTCTCATATGCTGCTCTAGCTTTTCAATCACTTGCAAGGAAAATTTAAGCTGAGCAGCCCAATAAACTTGAATGCTGCTTAACACAGATTGGACAAGCAACAACCTACCATCATATGATAGGAATTTGTTAGTCCAGGACCTAATCCTCCTTTCAATCATGACAACAAGCTCATTAAAGTGCTGGATTCTTAACCTTGGGGATGTTAGAGGTATCCCTAAGTATCTCACAAGTAACTGCCCCTCCTCAAATCCAAACATCTGAGCTAATTGAATCTTCACCTCCAGTTGCACTGCATACATAAAAATACTATTCTTGGACTGTTTAACTTGTAGGCTAGAGATTTCTTGAAATTGCACCAGCGACTCCTTGAGAATTCTTAAGAATTCTAGTCCCTATAGAAGAATAAGAGTAGATCATCAACAAAGAGAGGTGAGTAAGTTGAATTTTCTTGCATCTTTGATGGTACTTGAATGCAAGACCGTGAGAAATATTGTATTGAAGGACGAGGTTAGGGGATTTCATGGCAGTGACAAAAAGGTAAGGGGACATAGGGTCAACATGTTTTAATCCTCTTGAGCTAGAAAAGAAACCTGTTAACTCTCTATTGACATTAATTGAGAATCTTGGGGTGGAGATGCATGGCCATATCCATTTTCTCAATGCAAGAGGGAAATTCATAGCTTCCAATACCTCCATTAAGAAGGACCATTCTAAAGAATCATAAACATTCTTCAAATCAACCTTTAAAGTACATCTAGGGTGTCAAACTAAAGAAAACAGAAAAATTCTTTCGAAAAAACCTCCTCAAAGAGTTCTCCCCTTTCATCATATATAAGTTCTATCTATACACATAAATATATTCTATATACGACATCTAACTGATTCCTAATATTCAGCATCTATACATGGTAAGATAATTTTGTACAGCTAATATTGACTGAGTCCTAAATTATATAAATTCCTAAAATTGTATATGGTAACATCCCCCCTCAAATTGATGCTGGTAAGTCAACCAGCAACAATTTGCCAACAAGAAATTGATGCCGCTGTCGAATCATAGCTTTGGTAAAGACATCAGCCACTTGGAGATCAGAAGATGTGTGAGGAAGAGATATCACCCGACTTTCTAAGTTGTCTCGAATAGAATGACAATCAACTTCAATATGTTTGGTGCGTTAATCGAAAACGGGATTGGTTACAATCTGAATAGCACTAGTGTTATCAACATGAGAGGGGTAGGAGTGCTCTGAGGAAACCCAAGCTCCTCAAGAAGACCGCATAACCATACAATTTCAAACAAACAGTAGACATGGCACGATACTCGACCTCAGTAAAGGATTTAGAACACGATCTTGTTTCTTACATCTCTAAGAAATTAAGGCATCACCTAAAAACATACACCAACCCGTAGTAGAGCAACGGGTATCAAGACACCTAGCCTAATCAGCATCACTATAGGCAACAAGTTGAAGAGAGGAGCCGATAGAAAAGAACAACCCACGAGTAGGTGAAACTTGAAAATAGCAGATGATACGTCGAACTGCAACAAGATAGAGATGCCAAGGAGAAGACATTAATTGACTGACCTGATGAACAGTATAGGAGATATCAGGTCGAGTAGTGGTCAAATAGATAAGACTCCCAACCAGACGCCGATAGTGAGTAGGGTCATCTAGAAGGTTCCCTTCATCTTTCCTATATTTCACATTTACCTCCATAGGAGTATCAATAGAAGAAGCGTCCTCCAAACCAGTCAAAGTGATAAGATCTTGAATATACTTATGTTGGTTCACGAAAATACCATTGGCCCGACGATAAACGTCCAATCCTAAGAAGTATGTGAGTTGGCTAAGATCTTTCATATGGAAAGTTGCATGTAACAGCTGTTGAAGCTTAGTAATCAAACTAGAGTCAGTGCCAGTAATAATAATATCATCCACATAAACCAAGATAAGGACTATTCCCGACACAGACGTGTGGAAGAAGCGAGAAGAATCATACTGACTTTGTGTAAAACTGAAGGAAAGAAGTGTACTGCGAAACTTCTCAAACCAAGCCCGAGACGCCTGCTTGAGCACATACAAAGAACGCCTTAGCTTACAGACATCATGAGGAGAAGAAATAGTCATACTAGAGGGAAGCTTCGTGTAAATCTCTTCCCGGAGATCACCATGAAGAAAGGCATTCTTCATATCCATTTGATGTAGTTGCCACGACTGTGAAGCGGCAATAGCTAAGATGGTTCGAACCATGGTCATTTTGGCACCAGGAGCAAATGTCTCCTCATAATCAATCCTATATTCGTGCTTGTTACCCAAAGCTACGAGGCGAGCCTTGTACCGATCCAACGAGCCATCAGAACAAAGTTTTACAGAGAAAACCCATTTAATTCCAATAAGTTTGACTGTAAGAGGACAAGGAACAATATCCCAAGTGTGATTTTCCTCAAGTGCTTGAAGTTATGCTTGCATTGCATTTTGCCAACACTCATGTTCTATGGCCTGTTTGTAGCAAGAGGGAATGGAAATAGTTGATAAAGTAGCAACAAGAGAGATAGGGGAGAAGAATCCATACCAATCAGGGGTTAAGAAATTTGAATAGACTGACGAAGAGTGGTGGAAGTAATAACAAGATCAGGTGAAGGGGGCACAGAGGAAGTGGAACCAGACTCATGTCGACGATGTCTTTCATACACAAAACCAGGTTTGAACCTTTCCACAATTGTTGGGAAATTAGAAAAACTAAGCAGAAGAGATAAAGATACAGATGGCTGCTCAACATGAGATGGAAAGAAATATTGATTTTCAAAGAAAATCACATTCCTAGAAACCCGTATACGATATGCATGGGGATCATAACAAACATAAACCTTTTGAGGGATAGCATAACCAAGAAAAACACACCTAACATACTGAGCAGTAAGTTTATGTCGTTCATGAGCAGGGAGATGCACAAAACAAACACAACCAAATGTACGAAGATCAGAATATAAAGGAGAATGACCAAACAACCTAAAGAAAGGAGAAACATGATTTAACGTAGGAGAAGGTAAGCGATTGATCAAATAAATTGAAGTAGAAATTGCTTCACACCAAAAACAAGGAGGAACAGATGATTCAAGTAAAAGAGTTCTTACCATATCAAGAAGGTGACGATTTTTTATCTCAACAACACCGTTTTGCTGTGTGGTGTCAAAGGACAAGAACGCTGAGAGATGATCCATTTGCTTTGAAGAAAGTCCTGAAACTCATTAGACATGTATTCGCCGCCAGAATCAGAGCGCAAGACCTTGATACTGGCAGAGAATTGAGTCTCAAGAAGTGCAAGAAATTGCTTAAAGACTGAAAAAACTTCAGCCTTAGCCCGGAGGAAGTAAACCCAAGTAAAGCGACTAAAGTCAATAATGAAAGTAACAAAGTACTTGTAATGTGCATGAGAAACAACATATGCAATCCCCCAAACATCACTATGAATAATATCGAAACATTGTGAGGCACGAGATGCATGATGAGGAAAAGGTAGAACTTTACTTTTCCCAAGTTTGCATGATGTACAATCAAAAGACAGATCAAGAGAAGAACATGCTTTATTTCCCAATAATCCAGAATTAGACAAAGTGCGAAGTACATCAGAGTTCGGGTGGCCTAGATGTCTATGCCACATCTTATTTTCAGAACTAGTAACATTACATGGAAGGGAAAGTAAAGGAGAAATAGGAATAATAGTGGAAGGAGAAACGTGAAGAGGAAAGAGTCGTCCCACTTTAGGTCCCTTCGTGATCATCTTCCCTGACACTTGATCCTGCACAACACAACCAAGACGGGAGAAATGGACATTACAATTATTATCAACCAATTGACCAACAGAAATAAGATTTGTGGAGAGGTCAGGAGACACAAAAACATCAGTTAAGGAAGAAGAAAGATCACCAACAGCACTGATAGGCAGAGAACCGCCATCAGCGGTGTTAATTTTCATATTTCCATCATAATTTCTGACATTGGAAAGAGGAATAACAGTATTGGTTATGTGGTTAGAGGCTCCGGAGTCGAAATACCATGGCTTAGAAGAAACTTTATGATTACCTGAGAGCCCAAAAGTAGAAAGAGCAGAAATGATCATCTGTTATACCATTTCAGGAGTGAGTGTGTTTGGGTTTGTTGTAGAAGTAGGAATAGGAACAACTGGAAAGGCAGCAGGCAATGCAGCAGAACTAGAGGCACCAGTGAAGGCATGATAAGTAGTACCCTGCTTCCTTTCAGGTCGAATGGGACAAACAGAGATGATATGACCATGTTTCTTGCAACAATTACAGAATTTCTTGGGGCAATCCCGAGCAATATAACCAAAAGCTTTACAACTAAAACACTGGACAACATACATGTCTCTACCCTTATTCCTCCCCTGCGCTGTATAAGCCACAAAAATAGGTGCACTAACATTAGCCCGATGTTCCATGGCTGCCTGAGTTACAAGACTCTAATCCTCACGAAGAAGTTCACTTAAACAGGCATCCAAAGATGGTACAGGATGACGATTCATTAGATTAGAACGTGTAGTTTCAAAATCAGAATGGAGCTTCATCAAGAATTGATCTCTCTTGCTTGTTTCATGCACTACTTGAATAGTAGAGAAAGCTTCAGCGAGAACATTAGCATAAACAATATCTAAATAATTAGCCCAAAGATTTTGAAAACCAGAAAAATATTCCTCAATGGAGAGACTTCCCTGTGTGAAATTAGCCATCTCATACTCCAATTGAAAACGTCGAGCTGTGTTGTCTTGATTGTAAACCTTATATAGATAATTCCACATGCCAGCAGTAGTTTTATAAGGCCTCAGAATAAGAACAAGGTGAGGCTCTACTAAACTAAGAATCTAGGTCATAACCCAAGCATCCATGATTTCACATTTAGAAAAAGCCGTGACATCTTTAGGTGCGGGATTAATCCCATCAATATGACCCCACAATTCTTTGACACATAATCGAAATTGAAACTCCCAAGCCGAATAATTTTTACCAATAAAACGAATAGGGAACAAGTCTAACTTTTCAGATGACATGATGGAATAGAAAATACTCGCCGAAAACCTAAAGCAACCGAAAGTTCTCCTTGCCCAAATGACGCCGATGACACCGGAAACCACAAATGCTGAAATCCACAAATGCCGAATGCCCACACCTAGATGACGCTGAAATCCAAGACCCAAATCATGCCGTAACCAAGACCCAAATGACGCCGAATGCCCATAACCCAGAAAACGCAACAAAAGTTGCCGAAAGTAAGAACAGAACCAAGAAACAACCACAAAAGGCGCCGACAGAAACACATGAACCAGAAAAAACCAACAGCAGTGTTGAAATCAACACAAGAACCACCCAGAGAGAAAAAAAATCAAAAAACAGGCAAGAATTTTGAACCTCACTCTGATACCATGTCAAACTAAAGAAAACAGAAAAATTCTTTTGAAAAAACCTCCTCAAAGAGTTCTTCCCCTTTCATCATATATAAGTTCCATCTATACACAAAAATATATTCTATATACGACATCAACTAATTCCTAATATTCAGCATCTATACATGGTAAGATAATTTTGTACAGCTAATATTGACAGAGTCTTAAATTATATAAATTTTCTAAAATTGTATATGGTAAGATAGGGGAGCCCTTGTTCCTATCGTAGTCTTTCATAAGCTCTTGTGATAGCAGAACATTGTCCCTAATCCTCCTCCCTAGAATAAAAGCAGTGTGGTTTTGAGAAATCAGATCTGGTAAAACTCTTTTAATCCTTGCAACAATAATCTTGGAGATGGCTTTATAAATAATGTTGCAACATGAGATGGGTCTGAAGTCATGAGTTAGGATCTTTGGGTAAAAAGCAATGATTGTTGCATTCATTCTTTAAGTAGTTTCCAATGAGAAAGAACTCTTTAATAGCTCCACCACATCTTGTCCAATAATAAGTCAGGCCTTCTTGAAAAAAAAAGCATTAAAACCATCTAGCCTAGAGCCTTTGTGGTCACTCATAGAGAAGAAACTCTTTCCACCTCCTCATTGGTAATTTCTCTAGCCATATCTTTAGCTTGCTGGTCAGAGACTCTTCTTTGAACAACAGTAGCACGTAGATTCCTACTTGTTTGTCTAGTCCTAATGGAATTTTTCAGACAATACTCGATAGATTCTCTCTAAACTTTTATTTCTCCTTAAGCCACAGTTCCATTAGTTTTCCTAAGAAAAATAATCTTCTTTCTATTTCTTCTATTGGCCATAGTTTTGTAGAAGAAACTAGTGTTTTAATCCTTTTCTTTCAACTAGAGAATCCTTGACTTTTGCTTGTAGATTAACTCATCAGCTTTAGCAGCTCAAAAGTAAGGAGTTATTTCCCTTCATGCCTCTGGTCTTGGTTGCTAGGATGCAAGTTAATATTTCTTTAGCATTCATCAAGTGCAGCTTTAGAATTTTAAGCTAGGATTGATGCCGACCCCATCTCTTGACTTATATTCTTAAAAACACACTTGAGTCTTTTAAGTTTGTAGCAAATTTAGACTTAGGGGTAGCTTAGTCATTTGTTTTCTTTTGTATTACCCTACTATATAAAGACCTCTTGTACGGACTTTTCTTTTTATGTTGTTCTGGCTAATTGTGCCTCAATAATATTTCTTTCTTCTCGTTTCTTTCATTCTTCTTTGATCTAAATTAACATGGTATCAGAGCATGTTTAGGTCCTAAATATTTTCAATACTATAGCAATAAACTGAAGGAGGGATGAACAGTTGCTAGGCTGACTGCTAGGGCTGACGTCAGCGAGCTTCAAAGATGATGTCATGCTGACATCATCATTTTGGACCAGACGAAGAACACTGCTAGACTCAATTTTATATGGATAATATTGTGGTATGCTTTTTTTTCTCTTTCATGGCCATTGGATAGGGTTTTTCAATTTTTGAAAGTTTTTTCAAAACCCTTGGACCTATTTTTTGATCTACAATTTGGGACTGTTTTCTTTGAATTTTTTGCTTGAAATCAAGTCTAAAAGGTGTAATTGGATTACACCTTTTAAGTGTAATTGGATTAGATGCCTGGTTGTGTGGTTTGAACACATTTGGTTGGACTTTGGTGTGATTGGGAGCCCTTTGGGACATTTGACCTACTATTCACAGCAAGAACAGTGGCCTGAAGTTTGTGTTTTTGAGACAACACGCAGTGTTTGGGTTGCAAATACTATTTTATGCTTTGGGTCTTCTCCTTGCTTATTGTTTTGCTAAGATCTTCCATTGTTCTGCTGTTTTGCGAGGTTGCTAAATTTTGTTGGTTGTTGTTTGCTAGGTTGTTTGGCTGTTGGATTTTGCAAGGTTATTGAGTTGTTTGTTTACTTTAATATTTGCTTTGGATTGTTTGATTTAGGTATTATGGCGAGTGGAAATTTTGATTCTCTTCAGGCTATCAATGTCAGATTAAAAGGTGAGAACTATATATATTGGGCATATGTTATGAAAAAATTTTTGTTGGGTAAGGAAATGTGGAGTGATGTTAGTGGTGATTTGTCAGCTCCAACTGATCATAAGGCTAAGATATATGTTGACTTAAAGAATACTTGGGAATCAACAACGCGAAAATTATCACTTGGATTAACCACTTAGTTGATCAGACCATTGGTGTTCATTTAACTAGGTTTAATACAGCCAAAGAGATTTGGGATTATTTAGTTACCTTATTTGTTCAGCCTAATTTTACAAAGAGGTATCAATTAGAGCATGAAATTCGAGCTGCACGTCAAGGTGATAAGAATATTAAGGAGTTCTACTCAGTTATGACTGGATATTAGGATCAGTCAGCACTTGTTGAATCTGCTGAACTGAGTACTCATATGATATATCGCACTTTTAGAGAAGAGCAACAGTTGGTGCAATTTTTTATGGCCCTTAGGGATGACTTTGAGAGACTTCGTGGTTCTATTCTCCATTGTAATCCACTCCCCTCAGTTGATGCAGTAGTGAATGAGCTTCTAACTGAAGAAGTTCATCTTAAGACTCTTTCTAGGAAAGATCTTATTCTATTGCCTACTCGGATTGTATTGGTTGTGCCTCCCAAGATGACTTCTCATTCACAAAAGAAATATTGGGGCCATGTAGCTTCAAATGAGTGTAGTTTCTGTCATAAGAAGGGCCATTGGAAGGATCAATGCCCTAAAAAGTGAACAAAAATGCTAGGGGGACAGCAAGTCAGTCATTTCAGCCTAAAGATGAGTCCTCCTCATAGGCCCCCAGCCTAACTATGCTTGTTGATCAGCTGCAGAAGTTACTCTTTCTCCATCGGCCTAGTGCCCTTACAGTATCTCTTTCAGTAGGTTCATTTACCTCAAGTCCTTCAGATATGTCCCACACCGCCTGGGTCTTTGACTCAGGTGTCACACATCATATGACTAGTGATCCTTCTTTATTTGTGTATATTATTTCTCCTCCATCTGTATCTATATTTATAGCCAATGACACTCAAATGTCTTTAGCTGGTGTTGGGACAATTATGTCTTCCCATCTTAGACTTCCTGATGTCTATTATATTCCTCGACTCACTTTAAATTTAATCTCCGTAAGTCAATTATTTGATTCAAGATTTTTGGTTCATTTTTCCTCTTCTTGTTGTGTTGTGCGGGATCCACAGTCCAAGAAGCTGATTGTGACAGGCCGTAGAAAGGGAGAACTGTACGTGTTGGAGGAGCTCCATGTTCTAGAAATTGTTGCCTCAGCTGTTGAATTATCATCTTTTTATTTGAATTCACAATCTTCTGGTTTTTATTTGTAGCATTCTCGCCTTGGTCATGTTTCTCATTCTCGTTTAAACTTTTTAGCTTCTACTGGTAGTTTGGACAATTTAGAGAGTCATGGCATTTCTAATTATAGTGGATGCAAGTTTGCTAAATTTAGTTCATTACCGTTTAATAAAAGTGTTACTTGTTTTCTTGCACTATTTGATCTTATTCATTCTGATATATAGGGATCAGCTCCTGTTCCTACACAAAGCGGGTCCAAATATTATGTCTCTTTTATTGATGATTATATGAGATATTGTTGGGTAGACTTGATAAAATGTCAGTTTGAATTCTTTTCACTTTTCACTGCTTCTTGTAACATGATCTGTACACAATATTCTGCTGTCATTAAATGTTTTCAATGTGATCAGGGAGATGAATACAATCTTACTTCTTTTCATGATTTATTGAAATTTGATGGTACACTTTATCAATCCTCTTGCACTGACACACCTGAGCAAAATGGTGTTGCTGAACGTAAACACCGTCATATTTTAAATACAACACGCTCTCTTCTCTTATCAACCCATGTTCCCAGCTCATTTTGGGGGGAAACAGTGTTTATAGTAGTTCATTTGATCAACTGTATTCCTACTATTCTTACCTCTAGAGTCTCCCCATTTGAAAAATTGTGTGGTAAGACGCCTAACTATTTCTCCTTACGTGTGTTTGGCTGTACTTGCTTTGTTTTGCTCCCTAGTGTTCTTCGAACCAAACTTTCTGCTCGTTCAGCTTTATGTGTTTTTCTTCGTTATGGTGAGGGTCAAAAAGGGTATCATTGTTATGATTTTATTACCCATAAACTTTATGTTTCTTGCCATGTTATCTTTATGGAGTATATTCTCTTCTTTTCAATTCCATCTAGCTCCTCTCTACTGAATAAGTCTGATCTGTTATACATTGATCCATTTCCCGCTGACGTTCCTCATGACACATATATTGGTGATTTAAGTGTGCCAGATCCTTCCCCTTCTGAATTGACTGTTCCTCGTCCTTCTATTGAGCATACATATGTTCGCAAGACTCCAGCTATCTCCTCTATAGATGCAGTGCCTCCCCACTCTTCTCCTGCCAACCAATCAGGTTCAAACACTGTGTATCATACCTCACACTATCCTCAGTGCTCTTGCAAATGTCCAGATAGGTTTGGTTGGAATAATACTTATTATTCTTCTAACTTTTGTTCTTTTCTTACTTCTATTCACTCCCTATCTAAACCCACCTCCTACAAAGAGGCTTTACTTGATTCATTATGGAAAAAGGTTATGGATGAGGAGTTGTCTGTTTTATATAAGACTAAAGCTTGGGAGCTAGTGTCTTTACCACCTGGTAAACGCACCATTGGGTGTAGGTGGATTTATAAAATAAAAATCAAGTCTGATGGTTCTGTGTAACGGTATAAAACTCGATTAGTAGCAAAGGGTTTTGCTCATGAGTATGGTATAGTCTATGATGAAACTTTTGCCCCTGTTGCAAAGATGACCACCGTTCGCACAGTGATTGCAATTGCTGCCATTCACCAATGGAATTTATCTCAGATGGAAGTGAAAAATGTCTTTCTTCATGGAGATTTAAGTGAAGGGGTTTTTATGATTCCTCCACTTGGATTGTCTCATAGTCTTGGTCAAGTATGTCGACTTCACCGAGCTTTATATGACCTTAAACAGGCTCTCAGGGCATGGTTTGTCAAATTATTTTCAGTTATTTGTGACTTAGGTTTTCACGCCAGTGACCACAATTTTGCTCTCTTTTTACGATCTACTTCCTTAGGCTCTATTATTCTCATACTATATGTTGATGATATGATTATTACAGGTGATGACGCTGCTGGCATATGCTTATTGAAAACTTAATTGCAGGACTATTTTGAGATGAAAGATTTAGGGCAACTTAGATATTTCTTGGGAATTGAGATTGCTTCCTCTCCTAAAGACTATCTTCTCTCTCAGTCAAAATATGCTTCAGATGTTATTCAATGAATATTTTTATCAGATAATCGGATAGTTGAAACACCTTTAGAGCTCAATGTCCGTTACTCTTCTTCTAATGGTACTCCCCTATCTGACCCTACGCTCTATCGCGCTATTGTTGAGAGTTTAGTATATCTTACAGTTACTCGTTCGGATATCTCATATGCTGTTCATATTGTTAGTCAATTTGTTGCCTCACCCACCACTGTTCACTGGGCTGCAGTTCTTCGTATTCTTCGATATCTTTGAGGTACTCTACATCAGAGTTTGTTATTTTTCTCCTCCTACTCTATGGAACTCAGGACTTATTTGAATGAGTCTTTAGCAGATAAGGTTCCTATTTTAAAGCTGGGGATACGCGTTGCTATTCTTCTGGTTTTCTCATCCCACGGAAAAGCTGATTATCTGAACTCATTATTCTTCAAGCTTTCGGTTGCATTTCTAAAGGTAATGCCAACTAGGATCTTTCCATTAATTGAGATTAAATTTTCTTCCATCAATAGGAAAAATTTACTCAGTTGCAAGTGCTTAGTTACCCTAGTCCTTCCCTGGCTATGGGGTGTTTTCTTTGTTTTTTTCTTCTTTTTGGTGAACCATTGATTCTCATTACTCACAACTTCCATCTCATTCATTTTGTCAATAATCTCACTGTTATGCTGCCTTTTATGTGAAAGATTCTTAGCAAGTGATGGACTGAGGTCAACTAAAATCAAATCCCCTCCTATTCTAAGACTTTACAAATTCTTATTTGAAGTGTTAATTTCAAAATACTAACTTGAACTATTTTCCCTAACGGGGGTAGTAGTAATCTCCATTACATCTTAAACAACCTGGTTCAAAAGAGAAACTCCCTCCTTCACATTAGGGATAGAACCTAAGGTACCTTCTCCCAATGAAGCTAGCAATTAGGAGACAAGACTTTGTTGTTGAACTTGTTCTTGATCCACAGTTTCACTCATGATGATGGATTTACCCTTGTCGATCTTATGAGTATCATGATTTAGTGGGTCACTTTTAGCACTCCTAGAGTTAGGTTCAACCAATTTGGGACAAATATGAAGCTTTATTGTGTTTTTTACATGAACAACAAACCTTCGGCTTCCGTTGGTACTCCATCCCTATGGTAACAAGATCAGCACCACTCTCCTTGTCATCAAGCTAGAGATCAAGTGATCCAATGAGGTTAATTTTTGCACTAACCTCAACACAAATCCTTGCAAAATTAATCTTTTTCTTACTGGAAATGAGAGAGTCATCATATAATGGTCTTCCAACCCCATTGGCTAGGTAGATTAGTCCTCTTTAGTCCAAAATTATAGAGGTGTGTTATGGAACTTGATCCAAAGAGGATATCAGAATGATCTTCTTTAGTAACAATCCTATTAGCTTTCCATTTCCTGAGAATTAATGGCCTACCCATGAAGAGCCAAGGATCTGCCTCAAGTACATTCATTCTAGCCTCATCATCTTGAAATTTGAAGAAGAAACCCTTGTCATTAGTCATGACTTCTAACAGCCCATACTGTCCCAAATCTTAAAAGCTATGTATTTGATGAAGGATAAATAGAGTTTCTTCTCTCTAAAATAAACCACAAGGCAATTTTTTTATTCTACATAACCCCTTTCAGCAACTTCATTAGAGGGTTGAACAATAACTCTATCATCAATTCTTTTGGGCACATAGTACTTCAGTTTCATACCATCCCGCTGGCTTTAGATCATGACCACCAATCACTAGCCTAGATCCCACTTTCCCCAATTTCAAGGTTTGGGAACATGGGACATTGGGTTTTGGAGGGTTTCGACGTCTTATAGCCCTGTCCCCTATTTTATGCTGAGTTGGTTGCTTTTGGAGTGGTCTGGAACTAGGCAACACATCCTGCCTCAGATTTGATAACCTTAAGCTACGGGGACTAAGGAAACTTTATTGGAGGAAGTAGCATTTACCTCCATTGGTATGGTGGTGGTTGCTTCATTGATGGCGAGAGACCTTTCTCTGGCATTAATAGCCTAAGCACTTTGGTTCTTTGTACAAGACTACACCGTCTTAGCTTGTAGGCCTAAGGCAAGAACAGATTTGGAGCTATCCTTAAGGGCACAAAGGACCCAATGGGTTTGTGGTGAACATACTACCTTTGTTGGGTTTTTTGTGGAGTTTAGTTGTGTGTTGATATAGATGATGACCCGACCTGAAATAATTGCATGATTTTGTAGCAGGAAATTTTATGAGGATTAGTCCATGGAACGGAGGCTTGAGCCGTTTAGTAGCCCTGAGCACAGGACGTATAAAAACTGTTATTTTGGTGATTAGGGTTTTGGATCCTATACGATAGCTACACTCTGTATTTTTTCTTAATAATAGTGAAATCCCTGCAATGTCATGGATATAGGCAAATTGCCAAGCCACGTAAATTTTGTGTTGTGTGATTGTTTAGATTGCATTCTTATCGTTATTTTCATTAATTTCACTTTATTGTCATTGTTTAATTTCACAACAATTGGTATTAAAGCCAAGGTTTGGGTCTGAAATAAACAATGACTGGAGCAGAAGTGAAGACATATGGGGTTGAGAAGTTCGATGACACAGATTACGAGTACTGGAGGATGTAGATAAAGGACTACCTCTATGGAAAGAAACTTCATCTTCCACTATTGGGGACGAAGCCAGAGAACATGAAGGATGAAGACTGAAAACTGTTAAATCAACAGGTTCTAGGGGTTATTCGACTAAACCTTTTAAGATAAGTTGCACACAACATTACCAAGGAGAAGACCACTGTAGATCTCATTGCGGCTTTATCAGGTATGTATGGAAAGCCGTCTGCGAATAATAAAGTGCATCTGATGGAAAAGTTATTCAATCTAAGGATGGCAGATGGTACGTCTTTTACCCAACACTTGAAGGAGTTCAATACCATCACCAATTAATTATCATCTGTTGAAATTGAATTTGATGATGAGATTCGAGCTCTAATATTGCTAGTATTACTACCAAACAGTTGGGAAACCATCAGGATGGCTATTAGTAATTCTGCTGGTAAGATGAAACTTAAATATGATAATATTCATGATTTAATTTTGGTTGAGGAGGTGCGCAAGAGAGATTCTGGCGTGACTTCGGGATCAAGTTCTACTCTAAATGTTGACTCTCGTGGGAGATCAAATGATAGGAACTCAAATAGAGGAAGATCAAAATCAAAGAGTAAGGGCAAGAGCAAATCAAGGTCTGGACAACAAGCAACTTGCTGGAATTGTGGCAAAATTGGCCACATAAAGAAGAACTGCAAAAGTTCGAAGAAGACGAAAGGCGATGGCGCGAGGGCTCACTTGCAGCTACTCAAAAAAAGATATGCTCGAATGCTTTTGAGCCTGGAATTTCTATACCGAGTTGTATATATGTGAAAAGGATGAACACCTAATAGCAATAGTCTATTAAGTGAATAGAGGGGCACCACACTCATTAGTGCCCAAAAGGGGAAAAAGTACACTTTTTCTTTATTTTACCCATAAGCTAAGGCATGTGCTTCTCATTGTCTAGGCTTATGACTCACCTTATGCTCCCCGACTCTAAGGGAGAGAATAAATGCACACTCCTTACAAACAGATACTATTTAGTGCAATAATTCATTCTTCCTTTCTCTCGTCGAATTGGGAGTGGCATGAAAATGCTAAGCCAACAAAATAAAATTCCAGGAACCTTTCTTTGTAACCTGTAGAAAGACCCCTTCCCTTACTAGATCAAATAGGGCTTATTATTTATTACCCGGGAGAAAAATGCAACTACGGGATAAAAGCTAGGTAAAACCTTTTTTAGTACCCGAAACCCTAAAACTCTTTTTCAGAGATTCAAATAAATGTATGAGCTATGGTAACCATGCCACATCTATTGACTTTTATACGAATTGAAATTCGGAAGTTAAGAAAGCATAATTCAAGGTTTTTTAACAATTGAATAGCAGATTGACCAGGCTTACCATTTTCTTCAAAAAATGAAAGCTGCCTGAAGTTGTATCTTGCCTTCTCTAATAAAGCCTTAACCTTTAACAAATAGTAATGAGTCTTCACCAGTTCGGTGACATCTTTGTAAGGATCTTCCTTATGAATCTGGTCTTCTCTCTAGAAGGGCTGCTCAATCGACTAGTAGAACAAGGTCCCATGCCTCCCGACCAACTAGGATGGGACATAACACGTCTTTAGGTCTTGCACAACCGAGACCTCCATTTTTGTCATGAATTTTCCGAGCCCATCAAGAGTGCACATCGTCTAGACCTCTTTTCGGGGAAGAATTTCATTTCTAGAAGTTCCCTCTCGTATGTCACCTTGCTTACTTAGGGCCTTTGGACGACTAAGTCCACTCGACTTCTCTTTCTGAATCAGATTCACTTCTGAGGTGGAGCACACTTGACCCCACGTCACATGACCCAACTTCTCTTGCTTGCTGAATCGAGAATAACTGTTCCTTCTAAACCTTCGTCATTCTTTGAAGAGGGAATTGCTGATAATTTTGGCCGGCTCTGTAGTTTCGAGGCTGGCTTAGATCTTTCTGTCGTTTTAGGGAACATCTTGGCCTTCACTTCTATTTTGGTTGGCTCCCTTTGAGGGGTCGCAGGGGCAGAAGGCTAAT
Source organism: Ilex paraguariensis (assembly GCA_963454935.2). Taxonomy (NCBI): domain Eukaryota; kingdom Viridiplantae; phylum Streptophyta; class Magnoliopsida; order Aquifoliales; family Aquifoliaceae; genus Ilex; species Ilex paraguariensis. Next base: position 9,265 of record CAUOFW020001632.1, on the reverse strand, counting down.
TGACGAACTAGGGTCCAACAGGATGTGATTGACCTTGTGATTGTCAATCTCCCCAATCACTTGAGACGATTGTATTCAGTTGTTTTCAACATGAGCTCGTTGTTGGTGAAGGTGACAGTAGCTGAATGCTGGGTAAAAAAGGTTTCCTTTATATTCACCTCAGCGAAGTGACTTTGATATTTGTCAATATCCAATAGCGCCTAGACAAACGCAATCCTAATATCAGATGACAGCATCAAGTTATCATGCACGCTGAGGAGGGCTAGAATCTTCTTCAGGTTTTAGAGGTTAGAGCAGTAGCATGTACTCTTTTGAGATAGCATTTGGTCTTAGGATTGGTACTGACCAAGTGATCAGAAGGCTCAAGGGTGCAACATGCTAGACCTAAAACTTCAACAGGAGTGATTGAATTTCCTAATCTTTTGGGAAAACTTTCACTACCAATCCCTCTTTTGGAAAGAGTTCCTCTCTCCGTTACACCCATAGTGGAGTATGTCCATTCATACCTTTTAAGTGACAAAGGAGGTGAAGGTACTCCATTTTACTGGACCGCCTAACTAATAAAGGGGCTTTTCTTATGAAAGAAAAAGAACTCCCATTGAGGGCGAACTTGTTTCATGGGACCGCCTAAAGAGACTCCTGGTGTTAAAACAACTATGTAACTTAATGAAGAACTATGACAAAAAATCCTTTGGCCCTTTTAAACCCTCTTGACAAACCATAACCAATTCCAGATCATAAGGGAAAATCAGCTCTATGTGAAAAGGTGCTTTGCATAAGGTCTAGTTCATTGGGCACTATATTGGCGACAACATGAGTTGGTTGGATCAATAGAAGGTGAGTGCAAGCCATGGTAGACTAGGAGATGCATTCCTTAGATTAGTCATACTTCAAAATCTGTATTTATAGTTGTATATATAATATGTTAGGTGGTTCATCGAGGGCTTCTCGGGTGATTGGAAGGGCATAAGCTGCTTTTGTCTTACCTTCTATTATTATATTAGTCAAGGGCGAATGAAGGGTGTGTGCAATAGTTTTCTTTTTTTCTCTCGTTCTATCGCTTCAATGCCTATAATTTGAGAGATAATAGGAAATCCTTATCTCGAATTCGAAGATGTAACACAAATAATGACTCTCTTCACCAGGATGTCAGTAGGTTAGGCAGCTCTAAGGTTTTTTATATTCGGTGGAAGGCAAGTTGAAACTTTGCCCCAATCAAGTGAAACTAAGGGTCTGAAAGAGTTCACGATCTGATCTATGGGGTGTTAACCCTCGGAGGACGGCTAAGAATGTCCATTAAAAGGAGCAGACCAATGGGGTCATTTTTTCAAGCACGAATAGAAAGATCTATAGGGGTTGTGTAACCTAGAGAGATGGTCGTATCTCTTTGATGAATGTGGTATCGAGGTTCAATTCATTTGAAAAAGAGGCTCATCAACATGCTTAGGGGAGACCATGCGAATGGTTGAATTGATGACTTTGCTTCTATCTCTTTGACTAAACCTGAAGGAGACTTCGATCATTCAACTTTAGCTTCTAAAGGAATCATGTCACTTGGAATTTTGGAAAGTGAATTTTCTCTTTCAGATCTTGGCCTTTGTAGAACTTATCTTTGATTAGGATTTCGATTGAAAAGATGTTAGGTCGGTTCCTCATGTGCCTAAGAAGCAGGGGCAATCTCGATTGAAGCCAATTCTTTCTTACTCAATATTGATTATAGCAATAGCACTCGATCAAAGGGGAGCATAAGCAAGTTCAGTGGTTGAAACCTTTGAAATCAATCGATGGGAATCTCGAAGCTGTCTGAGGCAAGAGCAAACTCATATTAGGTAATGCCGTAGCATCAACTGGTACAAAGGAGAGGCACAATAGCAAAGATCAATCCATTTCAATTTACAAAAAGCATTGCCTTGGGCATGCAACCCAAAAAGATAGAAAGACCACTCACTCAAAGAAAACTCTTTTAGAGCTTGGTACAAGCCAAGCCCCCTCGATTCAGCAACCAGAGTCAGTTATGGAATAGTCTTTTGCTCGGCTTTCTCATTCTTTTGGACTTTCTAGCCAATAGGCTTTATAGGGACCTGCCTTGCTGACAAGTAGGATATGAAATAGAGAGTTGCGTTTGCCTTCACTTAGAAACTCTACACCCCTATTAGAGTAAGGCATGGTCTCGAAACTAGATTCACTCATTCTTGTCTCCAGTAATTAACCTATTCTAGAGCAGTCTGGTGATTAGCCTATCCCGCACTACTCGAAGGCTTCATAAACTCATTGTCGGGTTCTATTATAGTGGAGGTTACTATGAGATCCTTGTGCCAGTGAAGATTGCTTCCAATGATTGGGAAATAAGAAATACAAAAACCATTGCTTTATTTCTAACACTCTGGATAGGCGAAAGGATCTATGTCCTTCCCCAACTTCCTTTCAATCCATATCGGCAAATTTAGGCTTTCTCTACTAGGAGTCATCAAAGGAGGAATGGGCATACGCTGAGGAGTCATCAAAGGAGGAATGGGCATACGCTAGTTCAATAAGCCAAGAAAAAATAACCACCGCTTGGTTTTGACACTCAAGCGACCAGTCCTGCTAAACATCGATGCAAAGGTTAGATTTCACCATCACTATCTACCCAACTAGTCCTATTTGTTCTAAAAAATCCAACCTAAAAACTTGTTCTCCCCCAAAAAACCCTTTATCTCCAAGCATCTTTACTAGGTTGGGCAAGCTTTGATGCCCCTACTCCCAAGAAGTTGTTGGTCAAGATCATGGAACTATCGCTCGAGAAGCAAGTAGGTTGGTCCTTGTTTGGTCATAAGGATAATGGTTTTTCTTAGGTCAGGGGTGGTCGGATCGAGGGTTACCCGCGTTGGTAATGGCACAACCAGAAGAGGGGTAGGGTAGACAAGGTTATGCGCTGGGTAGCGTAGCGCATCTGTTTCGAGTACAGAGGTAACGAGGGGTGCTAACCCGGCCATCCAACCCAGTAGGTTAGGGGCGGTCAAGCCATAGGTTCGAATCCTACCACTTTTCTTGTGGATCATCTTGTGGTTACCGAATGATGGGAATAACAAAGCAAAAATTTAGAAATGAGCATGAAATGTCAATATATGAATTACTTCATTATTCGTTATTTTCGGGTCTTTTCGTTGCATTCACTTACAACAAAAAACAACCACCAGTGTTTGGTGTAGCACCTATATTTTGGTACATTCTTCTTTTTTTCCTTGGTCTTTCGTTCCGTCATATTCCTAATAACTTATCCAATTACAACGTATTAACCGCTAATGCACCTTTTAGCTATTCATCCTCCTTGCATTTATGCTGGAGACGTCACCAATGCTATGGGCTTTGGTTTATGCAGATAAAAAATGATGAATGGGATTATGGCACTCCACTCGCCGCCAATGCGAAAGGATGCCTTCAAAAAGAATGGAACGTTATTTCGCTCTACTGGATGCGTCGGATCCCGTATAACAAGCGAGCTCTTTACCCTCAAATTCAAACATGTGGGTGCAAAATGCTATTCTGCTCTATTGTTACCTAGCAATAGAAACCTGTTTATGCTGCTTCAACGACCCTTTTTTGCCTTTTCTTCGCTCTAGACAAGAGTGCCAGTGGAAACGGGGAGGGAACAGGCGAAGCATGTCGTTCATAATGGAAAGAAAGATACCACTACTTCGCCTCTTTGTTAGTCCACTGGCGCAAACATAATGGTCTCTAACTAGGACCAAGAATCCATTCGAATTTGGATCTTGACATGTCTGTGGTTTTTAACCGTAGGTATTTTGCCCGGAAGTTGGTGGGCTTATCATGAATTACGTCTGGGTGGCTGTTGGTTTCAAGATCCCGTAGAAAATGCTTGTTTTATGCCTGGAGTATTAGCCACAACTTGTATTCATTTAGTAATTCTACCCCTTCTTCATTCTTGGATCTCGTTCTGAATATTGTGACTCTTCCATGCTGTGTCTCAGGAACCTTTGCAATACGGTCCGGATTGCTAGCTCCCATTCATAGTTTTGCTATAGATGATACATGGGGAATATTTTTATGGTGGTTCTTCCTTCTAATGATCGGCATATCTATGATTCTTTTCTCCCAAATGAAGTAGCAGGCATCGGTCCGTAGAACCTATAAAAAAGAGATGGTTGTGGTGTGAAGTACTCTTGTGCACCTACGTCACTCAGCTCGCGTGCAACCCGGCCCTGTTATGTTATGGAAGAATTGAGCTTATTGTTGGGCTAGTTATTCAGAGCCAGCAATTGGCCCTTATAGCCTTTGATCGGTAGACTCTTTATAACTTCGGAAGATGGTCAAGGTAGCTTGTTTCCAAGCCACTACACTAGATGTGCATGTATTCAAACCCAAAATGCCTCTGTTCTATACTAAAAGGCTCTTTCGGATGAATAGGGAATTACGTTGCTCTTTGATGTGCAGAATAAGACCTACAAGCTCTCACTTTTATGGCAAAGATCTCTCCACACCAAGGAGGCGAATCACAATGGATCGAAGCCCTCTTTTTCCTTCCAATTAGTGAGATTCTATCTCTTACTTGAGAAATTGTGGTCAACCCTAACTACACCTTCCTCAAAATTGAGACTTTTTTTAAATTTCCTATACTACAATAAGCGAGCTTTCTCGTGAGCTCTTTCTTCTCATGAACATCTCAAAATCGAGTGGGCAGCAAGAATAAGAATCAACCTATAAAACATTTGTTCCCATGTAGTTGGCATTCTAGAAGCAAAGCTTCCTCGCTGCCTGCCTCCTTGTGAGGAAATGCTTTTCATGATCTCCAGTTCTTTCCCACCAGCTTGTTCTTTACTAGGCATCTAGGTGAACCCGCCGGGTTAACTCAACGTAAAGAAAGCTCATTAGGTCAAAACTAGGGGAGTACTTACTAATAGCGAAAGATTAACATCTCTCTGCCCTTTTTAGTAGTTGCGAACATTAGGTAACTTCATGCTGTAAAACCACAAGTTGGTAATGTACTAAGAAACCGCAACTCTATTAGCCCTTTATCTAGAAAAAGATGGAAGAAAGGCGAGAAAGAAAGGTTACCTACTACTAAAAAGGATGGGTAAGAAAGAGAGGTGAGGTGACTAGCTTATTCACTTTATTCAATCTAAAGATTGGCTAAGTGCCCTATCCGCCTTATTGTGATAGGGAACATCCACCGCCGATGGCAGCGGGAAAGACGAGAGCGCGAATGAGGTAGCTTATGCTTTTTTTTCATCCTCACTACTTGGTTTATAGTCGAATTTGGAGAATATGAACTTCTTGCATTCTTCTTTTTGGTACGTTGTTATGAGTAGCTCTGGTGCTCGATATTGGGTCTTAGGTGTGGGTTGAATCATGATAAAGAAGGTTCAATGGTTGTATAATTCCCAAGTAGAAAGTCGCAAAGTAGATGGAGTGATTAAGCAGCCCTTCCTGCACCAACATACATCCAATGGCATAGAGTGATGCGTCAGTATGAACATGGAACTCCTTATTCAAATCTGAAAATTGAAGGATTGAGGCTGACAGCAAACACTCATATGCATGCTTAAAGGCTTCATCCTATTTCGGTTCCTAACCGTTATACCTTTCTTTTGCAATGATTTCATTCTGGGATTCTACACTTCAAAAAGTCTTTAATGATGTGTCTGTAATAGCCCCTTGTATAGGATTCCAAAAAAGAACGTGCTACACCCGACCCCCTTTTCAGTAGATGAGATTAGGATGAAAGGGCTTTCTTTCATTAACATTCAGTGAAGGTGCATAGCTTCTTTGAATGTCCTACTGATTGACTACTACATCTAGGGACGGGACTAATCCCGAAAGAGAAGTCTTTCTTTCTAGTTATGAAATCGCTTAGATTGAAAAGCAAATCGATGATGCCATAAGTCAAACGGGTGGGTGAGGCAAGAGTCCTTCACAACACTCACTAGAGAGAAGGGATCATCTCCAATCCAGTTGTAAGGTCTTATCCTCTTATTAGTAGCCAAAGTGTAGGCCGACTAATTAAGGAAAAACCTGGAACATGTGCATAGGTAGACTAGAACATGTTTCATAAGTGTTAGTCAACCCCCGGAGGACAACAATTTTCTTTTCCAACCTGAGATTCTCCTTTTCATTTTCTCAAGTAGAGGAATGCAATGTTCTTTCTTTATTCTCTTGAGATCTAGGCACGTGATAGAAAAAACTACTTTTACGGATTCCTCTTCAATGATTTGGAATTTATGTGAGGAGGTCTGATCGAGAGTAAACATTAGCTCTTATTGAAATTGACCTTTTGGTCATTACAACATTACAATCAGCTTCTTTTCTGTTTATGGCCATTATATAATATTAGAACATTGTTCGCAAAGATAAGTGCAAGACGTGATACTACTTGCAGTTCATAGTCTATTTAAGGACTGGATACTAGATTCTGGGGCATCTTTTCATACCTCATCATACCGAGAAATCATGCAAAACTATGTTGTTGGTCATTTCAAAAAAGTGTACTTGGCTTACAGACAAGCGCTTAACATAGTGAGGATAGGAGATGTTGATATTACACTTCCAAATAGGAACGTGTGAACCTTGCAAAAGTTCAGGCACATTCCTGAGTTGAAGAAGAATCTTATCTCTGTGGGATAGCTCGACGACTGTGGCCACTCAGTATTGTTCTCAAATAGTACCGAAAAAGTTTCTAAAGGAACACTAGTGCTGGCCCGGGCCAACAAGATTGGTACTTTGTACATAACAGACAGTTCCAGTGATATTATTACCACCACCACTAAAGAAAGTACTACAGAGTTGTGGCATTGTAGACATGGTGATATGAGTCAGAAAGGCACGAAGGAACTCGTGTCAAAAGGCAAGCTACCAGAACTTAGAGTAGTTGATTTGGGCATATGTGAGAACTGTATACTTGGGAAACATAAAACTGTTAGTTTCTTGAAGAGTAGAAGAGCTCTGAAATCAGGAAAGCTGGATCTTGTACACACAAATGTATGGGGACCCTCCCCAATGACATTCCTTGGAGGTTCCTGATACTATGCCACGTTCATTGACGACCATAGTAGAAAGATATGAGCCTATTTTTTTGAAACATAAATCTGATGTGTTCCATGTGTTCAAAAAGTGGAAGGCCTTAGTTGAGATGGAGACTGGCCTAAAGCTAAAATGCTTAAGGTCTGACAATGGTGGAGAGTACATTGATGGAGTATTCAAGGAGTACTGTGCAGCTCAAGTTATCAAAATGGAGAAGACCATTCTTGGGACACCACAGCAAAATGGCGTTGCTAAGCGCATGAACAGAACCATCAATGAGCGTGTCATGAGCATGAGGCTACACGCAAGGCTACCACCTACATTTTTGACTAAAGTAGTGAACACTGCAGTGTACCTGATCAATCATGGACTATTAGTCCCATTGGCATGCAGACTACCAGAGGAGGCCTGGAGTGGTAAAGAGGTTAAACTTTCTCATCTTAGAACCTTTGGTTATGTTTCTTATATTCTTGTTGATGCTAATGCTTGCAGCAAACTTGAGGCGAAATCAATAAAATGTTACTTTATTGATTATGGAGATGAGGTATTTGTTTATTGATTCTGGGATGAGCAGAGTCGAAAGATCATCAGGAGTAGAAACATGGTGTTCAATGAGAAAGTTATGTACAAGGACAAGTCTAATACAGTTGTTGATACAACTCCTTAACAGTCCGAGTTTGTCGACCTACCAAAGGTCACAGTGCAGTGCAGGGACGACAGTGATTGTGAGAGTTGGTCCAGTGTGCCCATTCCCATTATTCCGCAATCAGATCCCGAACCATCCACACCTGTAGCAGCGACTCGAAAGTCTTACTGGACTATCCAACCCCTATAGTAATTCTCACTTACATGGAGTTACAATTTGTTGACAGATGGTGGAGAACCACAGAGTTATGAAGAAACTTTGCAAGATAAGAATTTGAGCAAGTGAGAGTTAGCCATGAAAGAGAAGATGGATTCCCTGCTAGGAAATCAGACATGGTAATTGATAGAACTTCCATCTTGGAAGAAAGATCTACACAACAAGTGGGTGTACCACGTGAAGACTGAGCATGATGGCAGTAAGAAGTACAAGGCAAGGCTAGTTGTAAAATACTTTCAACAGAAGAAGGGCATTGACTACTCTGAGAACTTCTCTCCTAGAGTGAAGATCACAACCATCAGGCTAGTGCTAGCAATAGTTGCTACTGAAGATTTGCATCTTGAGCAGTTAGATGTGAAAATCGCGTTTCTTCATGGGGATCTTGAAGAAGACATCTACATGCACCAGCCTAAAGGGTTAACAGTGCAAGGCAAAGAGAATTTGGTTTGCAAACTAACGAAGAGCTTGTGTGGTCTGAAATAATCTCCTAGACAATGGTGTAAGAAATTTGACAAGTTTATGTGCAGTTCAGGGTACATCAGGTGTTAGGAAGATCATTGTTGCTATGTCAGACAATTTGACAACTCTTACATCATCCTGTTGATGTACGTAGATGATATGCTCGTTGCAGGGTCCAACATTGAGGAGATTAACAATCTGAAGAAGTAGTTGTCAAAACAGTTTGCAATGAAGAATTTGGAAGCTGCAAAACAAATCCTTGGTATGAGAATCATCAGAGACAGAGTCAAGGGCACGTTGAAACTATCATAGGCTGAGTTTGTGAAAAAGGTACTTAGTAGATTTAACATGGACCAAGCCAACCAGTTGGCACACCGATGGGTAGTCACTTCAAACTCAACAAAAGATCAGTCACCCAAGAATGAGGAGTAACATGACTACATGAGTAAGGTTCCTTATGCTTCAGCTATTGGTTCACTCATATATGCTATGATCTGCACAAGACCGGACATTGCCCATATAATGGGAGCTATGAGTAGAAACACGAGCAACCCAGAAAGACAATATTGGGAGGCTATGAAGTGGATTCTGAGGTACCAGAAAGGTTCCTCAGAAACATGTTTGCGTTTCACCGGAGATAGTTTGGAGTTACAGGGTTTTGTTGATGCCGACTTGGCCGGAGACATTGATAGTAGGAAGAGCACCACCAGTTTTGTTTACACCTTGGGTGGTACTGCCGTGTCTTGGGGTTCTAACATGTAGAAGACTGTATCTCTTTCAATTACAGAGGCCGAGTATGTTGCAGTGTCAGAGGCTTCAGAGGAGATGATTTGGTTATAGAGTTCCTTGGAGGAACTGGGTAAAAAGAAGAAACAGAAGGGTACTCTTTACATTGATAAGTCAGAGTACCATATTTCTCACTAAGAA
>CAUOFW020001631.1:0-78862 GCA_963454935.2 Ilex paraguariensis | reverse complement strand
TCGGGTCTTACTTTAATTAGGGTTATCTGGTTTAAAATTGAACAATTTGCCCCCTTCAAGTTCCAAAATTAACAAGATGACTGATTAATTAGACAAAAATTTTAAAATTATTTTTGTACTCTTAGCCTTTATTCATCTCCATTTTCTTTCCTTTCTCGTTGCCCAATTAAGCCAAAATCTCCAATACCATCAGTCACAAACCATCGCAACCACCAACCATCAAAGTCACCAATGCAATTACAATCAACAAGCCCACAAACCACTATAGCCACCATCCAACACCCAGTCACCCAACCACAAACCACTGCAACCACCATCTGACCAACTAGCCGAAAACCACCGCAGCCACCACTCAACCATCGGATCCATAGTAGAGGGGGAGGGTTTCAGTTTCAGTGGAGGGGGGAGGGATTAGGGAGTTGAGAGAAGGGTGAGGGTGGGTTTTGTTTTCAATTGGGGGTGGGAGAATTGGGTTTTGGTGTAGTTGATGGGGAAGGGAGTTGAGGGCACGGTGGGGGTGGGTTTCGGTTTTAGTAGAGAGGGAAGGGATTTGGGTTTCGGTTAAATGGAGGGGGTAGGGATTAGGGAGTTGAGGAAAGGGAAGGTTCGATTTCGGTTTCGGTTTCAATAGAGGGGGGGAGGGATTTGAGTTTTCACCGGTTTGGGTTTTTTCTTTTTCTTTTGATTTTTAATTTTTTTTACACACAAAATATTAAGACAAAGGTAGTTGTGTGTTTTTGATTAATTTAAGTCATTTTTAACAGTGATCAACTAATGGTAAGAGTTAATTAAAAATTATTCAAACATGAAGGGGATAAATTATTCAAGTTTAAACCAAAGGGCTTGATTAAAATAAAACTCAGTGTTCAGGTGGACATTTTATAATTAACCCAATTCTTTTTTCCGGTCCGGTTATACCATCCATATAAAAGATCTCAATTGTGTAGAGATGATTTGAAATGTCTTTCATTTGCGGAGGTTGATTGTTTTACTTTTTTTAAATACTTTTTGTACAACTTTTCTACCTTCAATTAATTTGTGTCACATTTAGATAAAAACTACTTACTCAACTCCGGTTTTTTTCTCTCCTTTTTACGCCCCTTTATTTATTTATTTATTTATTTTGATTGTCATCTTCTTTTTCTTTTTTTTTCTGCACAATCAAACAAATTAAGTGGATTGGCGTAGTTGTTGCTTCAAAATCTATTGTTATCAACAGAGGAGACTCAATTGACATACAGTTCTCAAACTATTGCTTGTAATAGGTTCAATTGTCTTTTTTAGGACTTTCTTGAATGAATTTTAAGAGGATAATCTCACAATATATAGAACCAATAAAAACGATTTATTTTATTAATCCAATCGAAGAGATTTCAGTTACAGAAAAGACTGAATTAACTACCTTGATTACAACAGTAGTTATTTCCTAAAACTACTTGTAAAATATGCTCAGATCGTGGGTCTTGTGGGAATTTGAATATATCCCTTAACTTCTCTATTGTCTGTCTTTTATAGCTACTAATTTCGATGGTGCTGCATCCATTGAAGGTCATCTTGCTGGTAACTGCTAGGTAGTTATCTCCTTTTTTGAAACAAGATTGTGGTTGATCATTTTATATTTTAGGTTCAAACATCAATACATTAATTTATGTTCAAAGACAGAGATTGATCTTTCATATTTCTCTTTTGAAGGTACTATTTCTGTCATTGCGATTGGATTTATTGTACTTTTGTTGTAATATTTATTCCATCGTATTTAGTAATAATAAATTAAAATTTTATTATTTAGTGATTTGGTTGCATCAAAAAAATAATATATATTTTCCTACAATAATCTAAACAATCCTAACATAATGTAATCGTTATATTTAATATTTATTCTATAGTTGCTCTGGTTTTTCAACTTGAGTCGCTAATTGACCTTACCCAATTGAAGTCACCAATTGACCTTACCCGGTTCAGCAATTGTCCAGTGTTAGTGGTTGGCGGTCCCCTTGTTCAAAAAACAAAAAACAAAAAAAAAAAATTTGAAGTCTACCGTGGCAGAGCCATCTAGACCCACACATTTAAAGAAGCCAATAATTAGTCGATAGTCAAATAAGTCGGCTACATAATGGTCCAGTTGCACTTGGCCCCGGAAAGGCTACTACTACCAAGTCATTCCTCTCTTGCTTGACCAGCCACTTTCAGAGCATGGCAAACCAATCCGTGCTTTTCTTAGGTACGTACTTGGGTGTATATGTTGTATACTTCTCCTTTCTTCCTTTTGAATTTTTAATACTCTGACTTATAGTTTGTTTTTTCTTCTTCTTGTTCGTCCCAAGAGACAATCTGCATTATGGTTGTTTTTTTTTTTGGTCTTTTACTAGCAATTTGAGATGGACTTGTAATCATCAACCAACACCACCCCCTTTTGCCTCCAAAACCCTGAAAAGAAGAAATGGCCCACAAACCACACTTGCAAACTTTGCATCTAACTTCAATTTCGATTTCGATTTCAATTTCAATTTGAAATCTCCGGTCAGTCAGAATATCGGCTAGATTTTATTAAATCGGAATGACAACTCAAATTTATCAAGTAATTATTCCATTGCATAGTACTGTAACAAGAAAATTTTTTGATAACGTATCTCCAACTTTTATAAGTAATTTATCACATTTATGGGTATTATGTCTTTTGCCACCGATTCCCAAATTTGAATTCTCTCTCTTTCTCTCTCCAGATATATGGAAAAATAGTTGTCAGCCATATCCAATAGTTCACTGCACGAGTTTTTTCGCCAAAGAGCGAAGCCATCGTGGCCTCCTCAGAACTCCTCACCTTCACTGTCTCATCATCGCCCTAGTGAAAATTCGATATACTAATTTGGACTTGCCCAATTGCACATATGTTATGTATACTGAGTTTAATGTCGTTTGTCCTCCGGAGGCCGCTATGTATTGTTGTAACTATGTATTAATTATTGTGAAAATTTCAAGTTAAAATGCTACAAACAAAAAATAAATTAGGGAAGAAAACTTATCGGTATAAGCGTGTAGTCAGTGCCCTTAAAAATAGATTTTCACCTCTCTGAGTACGAAATTCGATGCAACAGATTATGACGTTCTACCTCCAGGATTTAACTATCGCTTCTCTACAAGTGAGCACTCGCATATGTAGAGGTATCTCAAACAACTCTTGATTGTTCCCAAATCAAATCAAAGAAATGGCAAAAGATAGTATTTGGGAATTGAAAGCAAAGATATTGAATTGCATAAATTCTGTCCAAAACCCATTGTTCGAACTCTACTTCGTCCTTTGTATACTTTCCTCTGGTTTTCTTTTCCACTCAAATTTCTTTTTTCATACCGAGGTACGATCTGGCATCACTTTAAATAGCAACACAGACTGAAAGATGCAACTTTTGGAAGCAATGCTTTGGGTGCAACTGTTGGTTAAATGTTTAAATTTGAATAAACTATTCATTCACCACATACACATAAATATATATAATGACCAATTGGCCATCACTTGGGAAGCATTAAAATAATGTAATGCTTCAAATCCTTTGAAGTCTTGCAACGGATAGAACTCATCCAACCGGCGGCAAACCAAAGGGGAGATAAACTGTATTAACGGGTTGACATTTTATATTTCAAATTTGTGTAACTAACTCAAACATATATACATATATATTTTGCATAACTAAATATTTTGAATTTTGAAATAACCATTATAATTTATAATATTAATTGTCGCCTCTAAGGTTAGGAAGTGCCTTATTGGCTTGCACTTATATAAAAAGGGTAATTCGTGTAATTATCAAATTCAAACCCATAAATTGCATGCAATTTACAAATCCTAATGAGGCTTGGCATGTCAACTAAGGTAAATTTACACCCGAAACACTAAAGTTACTATTTTATCTCTCCGTACAATTATATGAGTCAAACATCTATTCCAAAGTTTCCGAACCTCCCAGATTCAATGTTAGTGTTATTTTGACTTACAAAAAATAATAAATTTACTTAGTTACTCTTATTTACCTTAAGCACCTCAAAAATTAAATTTGACTCAAAAGTTAATACGCTTGTAATTCAAATTTACACGACTATTCTTTTAACAATGATACAAAATTTCTCTCATTATTTTAATCATTTTGAAAATACTATGGAATCCCACGAAAACCCATGTTACGCGGCCCATTGGACTTTTGGGCCGCTAATAATCCGCAGAGCCATTGTTGAACCTGAACCTATGTTTGCCTTGAATTTGACCAAATAATTATTGTGAAATTTGAGAGCACAATCTGAAGCTTAAGTACTTAAGCCGGAACGCTACTAGACGTTGTTGGAATTCTTCCGTTTTTAATTGGTGGAGCCAAAAGAAGTAATTCATTTGGTTAGTAACGTGTTTGGTATCTGTTTTTGACACAACTGTTCCAAAACTCAAAGAAAGGAGCATTGCATAGCCAGTAAGAATTTTGTCAAATCTATAGTGATAACAAAATGACTTAAAAAATTCTTTTTACGTTGAAGCACCATTATGTTGATTTGGTTAATCGGATTTTCAAGAGCTTGGGCTTTCTGAATCGTTTGTTACTTACAAATCTATGTACTCATGGATAAGAATGTACAATACTACTACTAGTTATCTTTGGCATATGAGGAGGGCCAAAAGGGTGAATTGAATAAGAGTCCGTCTAAATGAAGAAGGGTCGTTGATCCATTACAAATCTTTTACACCTGTTGATGAGATATCCAACCTTTTACCGGTTTACCTACTAAAACGTTTACTCTCAGGTGGAGAGAGAAAAGCACTAATACAATTTTAAAAAAGAAAAGAAAAGACTCACTTTAGCTGAGGAAAAAAGACAATGCAATTTTTTTGTACTATTATAAATAATTTTAATTGTATTGTTTAAATAAAGATAATGCAATTTATAATTATTATAAATAAATTCGATTGAGATTTACACTTGGTTGTACGTTAACACTTTTTAGGGGTTAAAGTTTCCATTTATTGGGCTCATGTTAATATTATAGTTAGCACTATTTAGGGATAATGTTAACACTTTTTAGGTGTAAGTTAATACTTTTTAGGGTTAAGGTTACCATTTTTTTTGGAGGAAGGAAATCACTGTTATAAGAAAAATTTTACCATTTTTTGGGTGTAAGTTACCATTTTTTTTTAGAGTAGTTGACACTTTTTTGGGGGTAAGTTATTATTATTTTTTTGGGTGTGGTTAGCACTTTTTAGGCGTAAGAATAACACTCTTTAGAGGTAAGGTTACCACTTTTTTAGCGTAAATTATCATTTTTAACACTTTTTAGCTGTAATGTTACCACTTTTTTGGGTTAAGTTATCATTTTTTTTTAGTGTAGTTAGCACTTTTTAGGGGATAAAGATAACACTTTTTGGGGGTAAGTTACCAATTTTTTTTATTTGGTGTAGTTAGTACTTTTTAGGGGTAAAGATAACACTTTTTTGGATAAGTTATTTTTTTTTCTTTTTTGTGTTATTAGTACAATTTAGGGGTAAGGATAGTACTTTTAGGGTTAAGTTATAATTTTTTTGGGGTGTAGTAATAGTTTTTAGGGGTAATGATAACACTTTTTGAGGTAAGTGTTTTTTTTTTTTTTATTGCATGTAAAAATAAGTGTAATAGCAATTTTTAGGGGTACGGATAACACTTTTTACGGTAAGTTACAATTTTTTTTGGGATTTATTACAACTTTTTTGATAACATGATCGATCCTACTTTATCATAACCGATCTTATTAAGGTTTGTCCAATAACGATCGGTCATTACCGATCTTATGAAAGATCTTATTTTAATTTTTTACCAATTAGAATCGATCATGATCGATCTTATTCTTTTATTATCGATTGTATTAAAGTTCTTATTTTATTGAAAAATTTTCAACCACACCCTTTCTAGTTTATCACATCTTCAAGAACAATGAGTTTGAAGATAAATTGGGTGAATTGAATAGTAATTTGATGAATTGGTTGTTAGTAAAATGAAATTGAATGTTAATTTGATGAATTTAATGTTAACTAATTGAATTTAAATGTTAATTTAATGAATTGAATGCTAATTGAATGATATTGAATATTAATTTGATAAGTTGAATGTTAATTGGATGAATGAAGAGGTTAATGTGATGTTAATTTGTTGAATTATATGTTAATTGAATACTTTAGAGATAAAATTAAAAATTGATAGTTTAGGTATTAAACTAACAAAATGTGCATATTTTGGAGATAAAAGTGTTATTTCCTATTTTAGGAAATCAAGATCTGCTATGCTTTGTTATGACCGACCCTGATTTGGCAATTGTATCCTAAATAAGTTAAAAACATTTTTATCCGTACAACTTTTATTAATTTGGTCCTTAAAGTATTAATTTTGTTAATTTTATCGTTAAAATATTTAATTAACATGCAATTAGAGAATTGATATCGCATTAACACATTCAATTCATCAAATTAACATTTAAATTTAACTAACTAACATTAAATTCATCAAATTAACATCCAATTCAATTCGATTAATATCCAATTCATCAAATAAATATCAAATTAACATTCAATTCAGTCAATTTAAATTCAAAATCATCCAATAAAGATTAAATTGATCAAATCAACATCAAACTAGTATTCAATTTTATCTAATGTATATTTAATTTAGTAAATTAACACCAAATATTAACATTCAATTTATCAAATTAATATTCACTTTAATCTATTTACCAAAAAAAAATATTACTTTCATCTAATAAACATTCAACTCATGAAATTAACATTCATATTCATCCAATTTATTTAAATTTATCGAATTAACACTCAATTTAATAAATTAACATTTAAAAATCATCCAATAAAGATTCAATTGATCAAATTAACAATAAAGTAAAATGCATTTTCATCTAATTAATATTTAATTCATCAAATTAATCAACTACTTAACATTAAAGTTATCAAATTAACATTCAATTTCATTTAGTTAATGTTCAATTCATCAAATTAATATCAAATTAACATTCAATTCATTCAATTTATATTCAAATTAATCAAATTAACACTCAATTCATTGAATTAACTTCCCAAATCAAATAATAAAGATCTAATTTATCAAATTAACACTAAAATAATATGCAATTTCATCCATTAATATTTAATTCATTAAATTAACTTCAAATTAATATTTCATTTATCAAATTAACATTCAAATTCAACTAGTTAACTTAAAAATTATTAAATTATCATTCAATTTCATCCAATTAATATTAAGTTCATCAAATTAACAATTAATTTTATTAAATTAATATTCAATTTGTTAAATTATTTTCAAATTTATCCAATTAACATATAATTCAACTAATTAACATTCAAAATTATCCAAAAAATATTAAATTTATCAAATTAACATCAAATTAACATTCAATTTTATTTAATTAATATTCAATTAATTAAATTAACATTCAATTTCATCCAATTAATATTCAATTCATAATAATTAATACTAAATTAACATTCAATTAATCCAATTAACACTAAATTGAACAAATTAACTTCAAAAATCATCTAATAAAAGATTTCATTTCGTTCAATTAATATTTAATTCATCCAATTAATACTAAATTAACATTCAATTCATCAAATTAATATTCAATTTCATCTAATAAACATTCAATTCAACAAATTAACATTTAAATTCAACTATTTAACATTAAATTCTTCAAATCAACTAATATTCAATTCATAAAATTAATACTAAATTAACATTCAATTCATCCAATTTATTTTTAAATTCATCTAATTAACACCCAATTCATCAAATTAATTCCCAAACCAAGAAATAAAAATTCAATTTATCAAATCAATACAATTTCAACCAACTAATATTTAATTCATCAAATTGATACAAAATTAAATTTTAATTCATTAAATTTAAATTTAAATTCAACTAGTTAATATTAAATTCATCAAATTAACACTCAATTTTTATCCTATTAATACATAATTCATCAAATTAACACCATATTATCATTTAATTCATCTAATTAATACTAAAATCATCAAAGTAACATGGAAGTTCATCCTAACATTCAACTCAATTTATCAAATTAATACCAAAGTAACATTTAATTTCATCTAATAAACATTCAATTCATCAAATTAGCATTCAAATTCAACTAGTTAAACTTATATTTATCAAATTAACACTTAATTCATTCTAATTTATCAAATGAAAATTCAAAATCATCCAATAAAGATTCAAGTTATCTAATAAAACACCAAAGTAAAATGCAATTTTATTCAATTAATATTTAATTCATCAAATGAACCCCAAATTAACAGTCAATTCATAAAATTAACATTCTATTTCATCTAATAAATATTCAATCTATCAAATTAACATTCAAATTCAACTAATTAACATTAAATTTATCAAATTAACATTCGATTTCATCCAATTAATACACAGTTCATAAAATTAGCACTAAATTAATATTCAATTTATATTGAAATGCAGTCACTTAACACTCAATTCATTAAATTAATATCCAAAATCATCAAATAAAGATTTCATTTATCAAATCAACTCCAAAGTAACATACAATCTTGTCTAATTAATATTTATTAATTTAATGGATTTGAATATTAAATTGACGTTAATTTGATGAATTAGGTGTTAATTGAATGAAATTGAATGTTAATTTGATGAATTTAATGTTAATTAGTTGAATTTGAATGTTAATTTGATGGATTGAATATTTATTAGATAAAATTGAATGTTAATTTTATAAATTGACTGTTAATTTGCTGAATTAAATATTAATTGGACAAAATTACATTTTACTTTAGTGTTTGATTAGATAACTTCAATCTTTATTGAATGATTTTGAATATTCATTTGAAAAATTCATTCAATTACATTAGTTTGTTTGTCTTCCAAACATTTGACAATCTTTACTGACTCATTTGCTATATCAATTTCAGTTTGAAGAGTGAATATTTATCTTCTTTATTGCAAAACACTGTTTCAATAGGACATCAAGAATACAAATAAATACTCAATACAATGATCATACAACGTAATCATCAAGTTATTCTTGTGATTATTTGATATTACATGTCGATACCACATGTCGATCAAGTATGACCATTGGAACAAATATTTACTCGTATAATTGAGTAGAATTGATTATAATACTAAAACTGGTTTAGCCTTTCTTATAAACATAATAATGTCAAACCAAAATTTCTCAAACCAATAGCGAGGAATAGCATATGAATTCACTTACGAGTATGTTTGAACATTTGACCAAAAAACTTAAGATTTAACATGAAAGTCGATCTCTTTATTATCTATAACCAAAAATCATTACAACCACGTCCTTTGGAATCTTGGTTCTTATCTAAACTTGATATTCACACTATCATTCATAAATCGTGTGCTTCGACTTAACAAGTAACTCTTGTGAGGGTCAAACTTGGAACCTTAAGGATGAATGCTGATTTTATTCAAGGCAAAGAAAACCTAGATCAAAATAGCAAATTTATAATGCTTTATTGGTTTGCAGGCCTTTCCAGCTCAGGCCTAGTGTGCAAGCCCAGCCTTGAGTTTCCGAATGGTGACATCGTCCGTTTTGAAAGACTTTGCCAAGATCCCATCATATATGCTGGTATTGAAGACAGTAGTAGGAATCGACACAGTTCCAGCGCTTGCGCTGCCAAATGCCGAGACTGCAAAGGCTGGTTTCTGTGCATCTTGGTTGTACTGATAGTGAACAAGTCCCTTCGGAAATACAAACAAGTCGCCTGCTTGGAGGGTCTGAGTAAAGATCTTGTTAGTGGTGTCGACAAAGCCGACATCGAGGGAGCCGTCAAGGAGGAATAAGAGCTCGGATGCTCGAGGATGGGTGTGAAGCGGGTTGACGGAGCCAGCAGGGTACTCAAGGACCGCATAAGAAACACTCTGTCCGTTAAGAGCTGGGAATTCAGCCATGCTTGCTTTCAGAACCTTAAAAGTTGGTGGGGGCGGTGCTCCACCGAGCACTCGCATGCCAGTGAAGGTAAAGAATTTGGCGTCCACTGTGGTGTTTGGAGGGACTGTGAAATCGGAAAGGATGTCTGCATCCCCGGCCACTGCCATGCGCAAGCCGATAGCAAACATAAGGGTAAGTGCAAATAGGAACTCATGCTTTGGTGCTAGGATGACCATTGTAAAACTTGAGGGAAGAAAGATTGCTCAAAATAGGGTAGAAGATGGATGGTAAAGGATATAAGGGTGTGTGCAATCTGTAATGGGAATTGAGCAGGAAGATAACAATTTATAGAGTGGGTTTGTAGTACAGAAGGAAAACATTGTATTGTATTGTACTCAGAAGCAGGCGTTGAGGCAACAAAATCAATTGAAAACTACAGCGCCATTGTAGCAGATTGTGGTTCTTGATGTTGTCGAGCATTGTTATCTGTGGAGAATATTTTATTTTGGTTGTCATATTTTGGTCAGCAACAAGCTTTTGTGTTTGTGTATACTCATCCTTCTTTTGGATAGTTTTGCTTGGAGTCTCGTTGGTGGATAATGACAAGTAGGGCAGGCTGAACATATAGGACAAGGCTTACGGCCCCGTTTCGAGGGAGGTCCCCGTCCCATATTTCTTCAGTCTTTAAGTTTTAGGTTTATTTTGAGTCTTTTATTTTTATATTTTTACAGATTGAAAGGTCTTTTATATTTTTTTTAGATCACACTAATCAATAGTTCGTCCTGCTTTTACACTCTCTATTTTACCAGTAGACCCTCGTCATGACTATTGGCAACTTTCTTTGATATTGATTGATAAAATTAATTTTCAAAACTAAAAGTCTTGAAGCATTGAAAACTACATAAAATGTATTATATATTGCTGGGGAAAATTATTGACACTATACATAAGAGTTGCTTCTATAAAAAAAATTATTTAAAATTAAAACCAAAAATTTTTATTTGCGATTCATTGTGTTAAAAGCAAAATTGAATGAATTAGTTATATTATCACTAATGCTATTGGAATATAAATACTAAAAAGTATATATTAGTACAAATTCACTATAAGAATTAAGGTCTTTTAAGATAAGTTTTTTATGGCGACAATATTCACTGTTACAAAAAAACATATTTTGGAGATTTTTTTTTTGTGGCAATAGTACTTTTATAAAAGATTTATTTACTGTTGCAAATACTATTCAATATAGTTGTTGCTGCCACAAAAACTTTTTTAAGACTCTACTTATTACAACGAAGTGTTATAACGGCATGCCTAGCCATAATAAGTGGAGATTCAAAAATTCTCTATAATGGCAACAACCATCTCAAATAGTATTTGTAGGAGCAAATAAGCTTTTAATGCCGACCCAAAAAATCTTTTGTGACGATGGACACAGCTGCCCATAAAAAAATTGTCTCAAAAATCCTAATTCTTGTAGTGATTTAATAAAAAGGTTTCAGTTTTATCTGAATAATAAGAAAAAAATTCAATAAAACTATAATTGTATAATTCCTTCAGCATACATACAATTATGCACTCACCCCTTTCTGACACAGACAATAGTCCAAAAATTAAAAATGCCAGAATATTCCACATAAATTTTCTTGTTTATAGTAAGTAGTTCCTCAAAATAATCTGTTTATATTAAGAACATTCAATTCATATGTTAACCGGCCTTACCCAAATTGTTGTTTCTCAAATGTCTGAATTTTTTATCTAAGAACTACCGCCATCTTAATTGATGTAGAAAGGTTTAGAAACTTATTTATTTATAATGTTTGGATAGAACTATGTCGGCTCGAGATGGTTGGAGGCTTAAAAGTGAGTGATGTCTTTTATATTTTTTTAAGTGAATTTTTTTCCTTTTCAATGTGCAAAATTAATAATTAAATATCTTATTAAATTAATGGCAACATATTATTTTTAGTTGATAGTATAATTAACACAATAAATTTAAGGCAAGATTTTATCAATTTTAATTTTTAAAATTTCTTTTTATAGAAGTAATTGTTACAGGTAATGTAAGCAATATATTGTAAGAAAATATTAACTTCAAAAAATTATTATTGGAGCAGAAAGAGACAGTAATAAGTTGGTGATCGTCTTTAGTTTTATTGGTTTACATAACAAAAATCATATTGGGACCCAAAAATATGATATAATACTTTTACCTAATGTTATAGCATATATTATTATTATTATTATCCTAGCAAAAAGAGTTGAACAATGATAATTATGAAATATTATGAGGTTATTAATAATCTGATTAGATTATTTGATCAGATTTTTGAGTTCAATAGTATTGCTCTTCGAAAAACTAGAGTAGAATCATAATTGCTCAATTTTGTGAGATCAAATATGTCTATTAATTGATCATTTAAGTTTGGTCTTATATTTTTTTTTAAACATAGACTTCTATAAAACTATTTTTATTGAATTTAGACTCTTTATTAAGTATAAAATAATAATACAAACAATACTACACAATAAAACTGAGGCCTTATTTTTATTTTATAAAAAAATTTAAGGCCTAATTTTTTCATGGGGCCCTAAAGTTATCGCTTTTATGGCCTTAGGCTCCAGCAGGCCTTGCCTATAATTAAATTAAAAAATTTTTATCTTATTCTAGAATATAGCAGTCCGGTTCCAAAAAAAAAAAAAAGAGTGATTACTTGTCTAAAACATGCCCATTTTCTTAAAATATAAACAACACAGGGTTCTATTTTTTTTGCTAATTTTCTTATTAGGGACTTATACCCGTTTGAAAACTTTTTAGGGTGTTAGACATTCCTATAAATTGTCAATATAACTTATGAGTTTTATTCATTTAATCAATAATACCATGTTTCTTAGTTTCTATTATTTCTTTTTAAATTCAGAGTGTCGTATGTATTTGATACATGAAAAAATGTAATTTCTTTATATTGTGTTGCTTACTCTGTTACTGTTGCATTATCTTTAGCAACTAACAACACATGTTTTTTTCAAATTTAGTTAAATATTGTATCTCGTATACAAAACTTCTATCTGTACCAATATTTGAAAGTGGGAAACACACAAAAACTTCTACGCCATATTGTAAAAACGTATTATTATAAAAGTAATCCTATTGAAACTTAAAAAATTGACTTAATTTGTTAATATAATGATGTGGTCTATGATTCTTAGATTTCATTAGTGAAACTCTATCACTTAACACATCATTATGTCACTAAAGTAAGTCAATTATTTAAATCTATTTGACATTTTCCTTTTCTAAGTATCAATAGCGTTACTCTTCTTGTAATGTACATATGTATCGCAACTTGTGTGCGTGTGTGAGAGAGGGAGAGAGGCGAAGAGAAATTTCACACTTCACGGGAACTCCAGCATTGTTATGTCCTTAGCTGTACACAGCTCCTACATATTTGCTTGTGGACACTTTAGTTCAAGCCAAGGAGAAGATAACAAAGACTAAACACCGGGAATTACAATATCAGCAAGACGAAAAAGATTGAACAATAAAAAAAAAAAAAACTCTATAAATGCATGGCTAGACAATCTTATCCCCACAAACCATAGTACTATACAGAAAAAGAAGCATCACTTACTTTTAGCTATCAGTTCATCAGCTTTTAATCTACCAGCTTATCAACCATGGTCTTGAACTCTACTACATCAGTTCTCCTCCTCCTCCTAGCCTTGGCTATGGCAGCCACTCCCCGGACGGTGATAGCAGGTGATCCCGACATCATTTCAGACTTCATTGTCCCATCATATTTTACCCCCGTAGATGGGAAATTCTTCACTTACACCGGGCTGCGTGGGATTTTCAACTCCACTCCCACAACCTTCAAGGTGACAAAAGCTGGCATGGCCGAGTTCCCGGCTCTTAATGGGGAAAGTGTATCCTATGCTGTGCTTCAATTCCCAGCAGGTGGTGTTAATCCGCCTCACACCCACCCTCGCGCCGCTGAGCTGCTATTCCTCGTCGATGGAGTTCTTGAAGTCGGGTTTGTCGACACCAAAAATGTTTTGTATACCCAAAAACTCGAAGTTGGGGACATGTTTGTGTTTCCAAAGGGACTTGTTCACTTCCAATTCAACCACAACCATAAACGGCCTGCGATCGCAATTTCTGCATTCGGAAGTGCAAGTGCTGGAACTGTTTCGGCTCCTGTGTCAGTTTTCGCCACTGGAATTGATGATATCATACTTGCTAAATCATTTAAGACTGACGTTGATACCATTAAGAAGCTCAAGGCAGGAATTACCAAGCCCTGAAATGGAAATTGGCTTGCTGTAGTTATTTTCTGAATCCTGTTCCCATCAGTATTTCCCTTTTTTCTTTTTCAACTGTTGATGTATTCTCCAATCCATATTTACTTTTTTGCTTCCACAAGGTGTATTTTATTTGATTAATAAATGAATTTTCAGAATGGGGAAACTTGTATGCCATGTACACCTTGTTTTTGTTATGTTTCATTCATCCAACTTTGTATCTGATCAAGCTTAAATTTAATATTTGAGTGCTTCTTGATAAGGCTTTCAATGATGAAACTCGAAACAGCTCCTACTCAAGAAACACCGCGAGATTTTGTTTTTGTTTTTTGAAGCAAGTGTATACACTCATCGAGGCATTCGACGCTAACCATTGTTATTAGGAGCAGTCCCCTGGCAGCTATTCAACGCCTAAGAGGTATTAGCTAGGGTGACCGTGCTCAGAGTCATCGTCAGCGAATCGGATGACACTGTCACCGCAATATGCTTTGAATCACTCATCACATTCAATTGTTTCTTCTATGTCGCATTTTGTGCATCTCACTCAATCTATTCTGCGATGCCATGACCAATGATTATGTTGCAACGTCTAACTTGTCTACATATATCTCTGTTCATGTATGGATTGATCTCCAGCCAAATTCTTGAAACTAATAATAGCAAAATCTAGAGTGGAATCTGTGAATCGCAGAAATATTCCAATCTTCGCTCACGATTAAGACTCGGTTATGACTGGAAAAGCTACTCCTTGAAACTGTCACATTATCCCAATCTCCCAAATTCTTGATAACTTCAAACAGAAGTCCACCAAGCAAAAGGGATGATAGACACATCATACGGGTTATGATAGACCCACAATTTGAGTAGCAAGATAGATAATAAAGTGACAAACTACAAATAAGGCATATCACAAAGATCTCTATACTATATAGCAATGTATCTACAAGTGTGGAGAAGTCTCCATTTTGTCTATCCTATTTTCTAGATTTTTCATTTTTAAAATCACTAAAAACTAACATGGCTTCACCTAATTGGTCTTCCTTGTATTTTCATCTTATCCGTCCCTCACTCTTTTATTTTTTTATAACTTCCTCGTCTTCTAATCTTTTTTTTTTTTTAAATTTTAAGTAGTCTATCATCAATTTTTCCCTCTTACCTGTATCTCACTATTTTATATTTCCATAACTTCCATATCTTCTAATCTTTTTTTGTCGAACTTTTAAGTAGTCTTTCATCAATTTTTGCCTCTTAAGCATCTCTCAATCTTTTATCTTTCTGTAACTTCTAGATCTTCTAATCCCTTTTTCAACATTTTAAGCAATCTAACATCAATTTTTGAAATATAAACATAAGTAGTTGTTTAGGGTCAGTTTCTTATCCATTTTCTATCCATATATCTCTATCACTACTTCCATCTCTCTCATTTCCACTAAAACCAATCAATCAAGTGTTTAGTGAAGGAAAAAAATTACGAATTATCTTTTACGTCTCCAACTTGAAGAGAATTTATAATGCATGGCTCATAACATTTTATTTCGCTAACTTCCTTACATTATTAATCTGTCATGCACTTAACATTTTTTTTGATTCAGTTTCTAGAATTATTATTTATTAATTTTCCATTTACTTTTGATCAGTTTCTACTTGCAAAAGTATCATCAAGTTTGTCTCCAGTTGGCAAAGAACACAATTAGATTGATAAGAAAAACCCTCGACTGTGGTTAGAAGAGAGGGCGTTACTATGTGCAAAATCATTGAAATCTGATTTTTTTTATCCATTAATGTTTGGACTTGATTTGTTTATATAGTATCAACATTTTTGCCTTTTTTTTATTGATTTTTCATTTTGGTGAAACTGTCGTGCTACTTATTGGTGTGATTTGAATTTTAGTTGAATTATGTATCGTGTGATTGTCAACATGGAATAGAGAGAAATACAGAGGTAAGAGTGTCAAGTTAGTAGGATGATTTCCTATCTAATAATAAATAAAAGATAATGAAATGCAAAGATTCAATATTTTTAAAGATTTGTGGACTTTTACACAATTGGAATAATGGTCTGAAAAGGATTTTTATGTTTACATTAAAATACAGGCAACATTAGTTATATAGATCTAAATTGAAAAATTGGTGGCACTTTGCTTTAAAGTTCTACTTTCTGGAGCCTTTCTTGACTTACTAACTATATTAGAGGTTAAATTTGGATCTACCATGTGCTGTGAAAGAGAGAGTTCTATTGATTTCAATAGTCCATTCCCCTAACGACAAAAGAATGTATTATTTCCAAGCCTATATGAATGTTGGTGTAGAATGTGCGAGTGAAGGTATTTTTTTTGTATGGTATTTTAGTGGCTACATTCTGGATGGTATGTTGATAATCTTTGTCATTTGTGATGATTTTTTATTATGTTATTACATTTTAGTATAATTATAATTGATATTGGTATAGATAAATTTCGATTGTATGAGTAAATGACTTTTTTGAATTATGAATAGTTCACTAAATGTATAGTTTCAATTTTGTTGTTATGGAACAGTTATGTTGTTGAAATATTTTCATAATTTAGACTTGCGCATGCATTTTTTAGAACCAAAACTACTGAATTTTTTCAAAGAAAGTAACTTTTATTGTGGATATATTTCATATGAACAACATGAATTCACAAATGTTATTGATCATACCTTGCATGGGGTACCGCTAATGAAAGAGATTTGTGTGGTTCAGGAAAACAAACCTTGCCTAAGTCCACAATGATAGAGATAGTGATAGAATCCAAAGAGATCTATCACTATTTAGTCTGGATAAGTATAGATGATGAGCCTAAGAGATTGTTACTTTTATCTTCAAAATATATATGAAATCTATCAATATCCTAGGAAATAAGGATTAATGTTTTGTCTCATATTTATCTAATATACTTACTCATATCCTAAGATAGGGTTAAGTACCTTGGATATAGTTACTGAGAAATAATATGCTTGTCGATGTAAGTACGCTTGTTGTGCCAAACCACGTTAATTCTTTGTGTTTTATTATTTATTTTATATCTCTCCAATTATAAATTTCTTTACAAAAGGCATGATTTAATCTACTATAAGAGAAGTTGACAATATCAGTACAAACCAGTACCAAAATCTAAGAAATTCCTAGAGTTTGTAAACGCTGGCATATTAGTTTAACAACAATGTTTTAATTAAACATCGACTTTGTCGACGTAAGTAAATTTCACGACATTTAATTAAACGCTGGCTAATCTATACCGACACTTACCATGGCGTAAATTAGGCCATCAAAAAAAATTGCCAGATTTCTTATAAACGTCAGGATAGATTTTTTTTTTTTTTTAAAAAAAAAATCCGTCCACTTGAATAACTTTTCCAATAAAATTAGGATTAAACCTTTTGAAATCCAAATTCAATAAATTTTGTTCATTCATCAACATAGAACCGACATCAATTAAAATTTGGTACAATTTTATTAAGCCTTGAACATTTTTTGTTATAAACAAAAGTCACAAACAAATAATTGAAACGAAATAGAAAAATGCAAAACACAAATTTATGTGGATCGACTTTAAAGCCTACTCCCACGGGCAAAGTGATGTAGCAAAGTTTCACTATTAACAAAAGAGATTATTCAAAATTCTTTAATCCGGAGAATAGAATCAAATATGGATGGACAAAACTGGGGGCCAAAATCTGGGGCCAAAAACCCAAAATAAACTGAGTGTTCTATAATCTATGTATAGACCAAAAATACTTTGTCTTCTAATATAACAGGGTTTCTAATTGGTTTTTTACTTGAAATGGAATTTCAAGTCATCCACCTTTCGAAATCTCTAAAAAAAACAAAATTCAAACCAGTGTCCTACTAGAAGTGGAATACAAGACACTCACAAAAAATATCCACCTCAAGTCATCAAAACAAAAGCAAAAGAATTAGTTGCCTTCTCCACAATTCCCGTAAAGAAATGACACAAATATCAAAGGCATCCATAACAAATCTCTACCATGACTTGTGTGCCCACTAAGCCATTAAACCAAAAGTGAACTTTTCAGCTATCTTCTTCATAATAGTAAACCTATTGAATCTTCATCAGCGGCGATCACAATATCTCATCAAGAGTTTTTGCCAAATCATTCCATGTTGAGTATATCGTGAGTGAAACTGCTTTGAACATCAAATTTTTATACATCGAATTTTGTTATAGTTCTACCCATAAGCAAAGCTCTGATATCAATTTTTTTTTTTTGGGTAATTACTAATACCAGTTTGTTACATACAAATAAACGAATGAAATAGAAAAATATAAATTACAAATATATGTGGATCAGCTTAATAGCATACTCTACGGGCAAAGCGCAGTAGCAAAGTTTCACTATTAACAAAGGAAGATTACACAATTCTATAACATAGAGAATAGAACAAAACATAGATGCCCAAATCTGAGGGTCAAAATCCCCGAAAAAAAAATTGAGTGGTTTATTTATAGATTCAAAATATTTTGTCTCCTAATACAATCGAGTTTCTAATTGATCTTTTACTTGAAGTGGAATTTCAACACATCCACCTTTCCAAATCCCTAAGAAGAACAAAGTTTAAATCAATTTTCAACTAGGAATGGAATACAAAGCACCCGTAAGGCCATAACATTTTTCAATGCAAAATACTTTTCAACTTTAAAAGAATATTTTAAAGCACGAGTTTGCATTGTTTCAAACATGACTATAATTTGATAAATAAGTTTAAAATCTATATAATAAAAAAGAACAATTTTAAATTCAAGAGACAAAGAGGGGTTCAGATCGTTTTGAGATCAAAAAAGACATCAGCCAACAATATTTCGAACTGTCTCAAGCTATTGACTTCGTAAATTATTTCGATCTGACGTATCACATTAGATCTTGAAAAATTTTTGCCGCTCAAAACTTTTAGTTTCCAAAACTAACATCCCTAAATTTAATTCTCCTACCCAATCAAATCTGACAATTAAGTGATCTCTCATTCCTTAACTCTGTCTCTCTCTCCCTAAAATAAAGATTATAACTCTTATCATTATTTCTCTGATTTTGTTGCTTATGTTAAGGGATCACTTTCTATACTGAGACATTGACTGTCTCTCACACTCTCATCTTTCATGATTCTCTTTCCAAACTGAGACACATGTCTCCCCAAAATTCTATTTTAATGCAGCTACTCTCCAATTTTACTGTTCATATCACATACACTCTTTCTCTCCCTTTGGTTTCCCTCTCCTTCTTGCCTATTTCTCTATCTAGCGACACCATGAAGCAACCCATCATCAACACCACCAAAGCCAATGCCAACAACACATCCACTATCCAGGTTCTAACTCCCTCTCTTTTTATCTCTATCTTTCTCATCTCCCTTCATCTCTCTGATGCACACACACACGCAACACACAACACACGCACACACACAGAGACAACACACAATGCCATACCCACCTCCCATTCATTAACTTTCTCTTCTCCTAGGTCACTATCACTGCCCCAATCAACATGCACATGAAATGTTTGCTGAAATGTGTGATAGAGTTCAAGATCTCCAAACCACCATCTATTTTTTTTTACTTTTTGATTTAATTTTGTTAATGTTTTTTCTCCACCTTCGACATCTCTCTTTGGTTGCCTGAAATGATGTACATGTGGGGTATTGACAATTTTGTGATTATTGTTATTTGGGTTCAATACTTTTCCGTTCCTGCAATGATAATTTTTGGGTGTTCTGGTCAGGATTCTTGATGTTTTTTCTTTCCTTGTAGAAGCTAATGTTTTGGGGCATACGGTTGATGCATTGGCCATACAACCTTGATAAAACCATTCTCAATTCTATCCCTATCTATTCTCAATCATTCCAAAACTCCTCACTAGCAAAAAAACAGGGCCACTCTCTCACAATTAATTTTCTCAAGTTTGCAAGGTACATCCATGTAGTTTAATTGTGCTCTTATAATTGTTTGATTTATGATTTTTTTGGTCTGATTGAGGTTAAATTAGAGCTTTGATGTTCTGTTACATCTTTGATAATGTCGAAACTGATAAAAAAAAGATAGTCCTAAAAAATAATGGCTAGAACAAGAGTCATTTGCTTTTATTCCGGTCAAAATTGGGAGTTTTCTTTGCCACTAAGATAATTCTTTGTGTTTTGTTAATTTTCTAACTGTTAAAGTTTTTGAAAATCTATCATATAAAGGATAGGTTTTTGTATGATGTAATGATTTTCTAAAACAATAATGCTCTGCCTTTATTGAACTTCTTATAAAGTTTAAAATCATGTTTGAGTATATCACCTTGATATTATTTGGTGCAAATCAAATAGTTTTTGTGAGATGCTTATGAAAGGTTTTATCATCGGGGTCTTTATTTCTATTATGCACCTGAATATTTTTCAATTTTGGTGGATTAAATTTTTATAGTTGATCTATGTTTTTTTTTTCATGCAAATTTTGTTTAAAAACTTTTATTTTGATAATTTTTTGTTTCATTGTGTTGGTTTCAGGGCAATTGTACGTTTCGACACAACTCATCAGAAGTTATTGGGCAGTATGTTTTATATATGGAATGATTTGAACTTTTTGTTGTTCTGCTTCAGTGAAAAAAAAAAAACTTTCATTTATACTAGTAAGTTTAGACCATGATAATCACAATTTTTTTTCTTTTTTACTGTTTTTTACATTAGAAACTATTTATAAGGGTTTTTTATTCTTTTATGTTTAGTGAATTTTAAGTATTAAATATGATGTAAATAATACAAGTATCAATTTAATTTTATTGATTAGAAGAAAAAAAGTCGCAACCCAAGAAGATTTTATGGCTCCGCTCCTGAACGCAAACAACTCAAAAAATTGTAAATTGAATCATAATAGTTGTAAAATGATTTCAAAAGTTATTATTTTTTTTTTATATAAACATAACTAAAATCTTGTATCTCAACCCACAAAATTTATAAAATTTGGTGGTACAGTACCAAAATTTTTTTTTTTTTTTAATCTTATCCCTGGTGAAAGGGAAACGGATTGTTTCTTTATATCCATTTTCATATTTTTTTATGGGTATTAAAAGTTTATTTTCTCAAACGTTCTTGATCATCAAGAAAAGAAAATGCTAGTGTCTATTAAATTATAAGTTACGACAACATGATCCACAATTTAGTATCTGTTCACTATAAATGGAAAACAAAATCCTTGTTGAATATCATTTTGCATTTGTGATCTATGCATTTATTGTATAAACATATCATTTGTTTAAGAAAAAGTTCAAATCACACTTTTTTTTTTAGGGAATTTCAACGGTGCGAAAGAATTTTATTGATTAAAGATTAAATTACACTTAATCAAGGGAGATGTATGTATCTTACCCTCGATGCAATCTAGATACATAAATGAAAATGAAATAAAAGTAATAAATGGCAAAATGAATGTGTAGTACAAATAATAATGAAATAAAAAATATACTAAACATGCTACCTAAAGTTAATATTGGCTGCCAAAAAAGACAGCATTTAACGTGAGCTGAGAGACTAGCAACGAGAGAGAATGGATGAGCTGTGAGCCTAGGCTGAGAGTGGCGGCATCTGAGGCTAGAATGAGCCGAGAGTATTTGCAACCTGAGCTGGGAGCACGGGCTACGAGCAATAGTAAACTGACTAAAAGCATTTATGCTAGAGATAAAGTTTATCAGATAAGGCCAGATGAGGAGACACTGATCTGATAAGGGCAATTGAGAGGCCACTGATCTGATAAGGCATTAAATCTGATAAGTCTGCTGAGAAGACAGCTGATAAGATTATGTTATTGGTCTGAGAAGGTCGCTGATAAGACGCCCGAGAAGTGGGCAGATTGATAATCCCACTGTTAGGCAGATGACCAGTCTCAGAACAAAGATCAGAGAAAATCTCCGAACCACAAAAAAGTCTGTCCAGCTCTCTGCCATGTTCTCTCCTTCTTAGAACAGTTGAAGGTGAATATCCAGCACAGTGCAACTTATTACAGAGAAATCCAATGAAGAAGTCGACTGGAAACTGGAGAAGATGAATATCCAGCAAGATCCCCTCATAGAAGTAAAGCGTTCTGATCAGATAGGTAGGCAACATCCAGCAGCAAATCGCCATTAAAGCCCAGATCCAAATAAAGAGGAGTCCACAGAAAAAACCACGATAGAGCCTCCCGAGAAAACCAATGGACATGGCTAGTGAAACCACTGAACAGAGCCAGAGAAGTCCATGAGAAGAGATTCTCCCCACTGATGGTGTGATGAGTATCCAGAAAATAAATCTCCAGCAAGAAGATCCCTATTTAAGCTTTGTCTGTAATACCGCTGCAGAGACGAAGAGAAACCAAGAGGCTTTGTTAAAGAAACCAGAGAGAAGCATGAACAGCCAATACCTATAGTCGTTGAGAGAATGAATTTCCTGAGTCGAAGAAGATGAGGATCCAGCCATAAAGTTCCTGAAAATGACGATTGAGATTCCAGAAATTCGAGACAGCCATTGTGTACCAATCAGTTGCAAAGTCCTACTGAGATAGACTGAATCTGGAAGCTGAAGAGAATTCCAACATTCTAAGGATGCCTAGAGATAATCACAAAGTTTATTGTGCAGCTCTAGAAGCACAAGGTATGTACTCCTATCTTCTGTGTAGTCTAACAGCAATATTCTCCAATTATTTCTCTTGAATACCTTTATCTGCAAAGCAATTCTGTCCATGCTTTTTTAAAAACATATTTGTTTAACGCCTGACCATCCCTTGGTTATGTGGGGAATGAACCCAGAACCTCTTCTTTCTTGCTGTTTTAATTTGCATCTGATCCTGTAAAACCAAAAATCTTGCTTGGGCTAGTAAAGAATTAGGTGAATCAATCCGAAGATCCGCCTTATCTATAACCCCTTTCCTGGCTAAACAATCAACCACCATATTTCCTTCTCTGTAAGTGTGAACTAATGTAGAAGACATATTACTCAACTTCTTAGAAATTCGAGCAATCAATCCCGAGTCTCGATGGAATGCTTAATTTACCAGAAATCATATCCAATAAGACTAGAGAATCTGATTCAATGATAAATGGATAAGCTGACAAGCCATAGTCCTCCAACAGAGTCAAACCATCAAGCGCAACTACCAACTGTCCCCATTGATTACGCAGAACAACCCCTCCCCCAGCTTCTCCAGGATTGCCATGAGAAGCTCCATCTGTGTTGGCTTTAAGAAAACCCTCTGGAGGCAGCTCCCACTTAATCCATAAAGCTGTATACAGAAGAGTTGTGTGGATTGGAACCTGTAGCTCAGAAAGCAGTAATTTACCTTTGAGTGAATCAGCAGCACTTAGTTTCACTACATACCCTTGTAATTTTAGGTAGTGAAGAATAATAGATACCAGGCGTGAAGAATGTAACTTAGCATCCTCAAAAAGCATCCTACATCTTTCCCTCCATAGCTGCCAGTAGATCAGAAGAGATACGCCTCTAACTAATGAGTGACTATATGAGTTCTTAGAAAAGACCCTGGTTAATCTGAAAAATCTCATCATAGGTGACTCATTCTGAAACCTGTTCCACAACTCCCTTGCAAATGCACACTCAATGAACATATGTAAATAAGACTCCTCCCCCATGCAGCACAATGGACATCTACTGGCCAAAGAAACACCAATCTTCTGAAAACTTTCATCCATAGGTAAGGCATGCTTAAACACCTTCCACCCCACCAGTAAAGCACTAGAAGGAACATTTTGTTTCCAAATAGCAGAGGAAATAACACTATTTGGGCCTCTGTCTCTTATCAAATTCCATGCAGATTTAACTGTAAACAAATCTGACTCCGTCAATTGCCACTCCAATTGGTCTGGGGTATTCGTTAACTCGGCAAAAAATAAACTAATTTCTTGTCTCATAGCAACGTCTAGCCACTGATTGATCTCCTCTAGCTTCCAATTATTGCCAGTATGGTGAACTGGTGGATTTTCCTACACTCTTGATTGGGGATGAATTGAGAAGGGTCAAATCCTATTTGTTGATATACAATTTGCAATAATGGACGGACCTCATCGTGATTTCTATACGCAAAAAGTGAATTCAGTATAATGTTGAGTTTCTCTGTAAGTTAGACAATTCTTTGTTAAATTGATTTTATACAATTTCTCAAATTTTTGAATTTTAAATTGGATTTAAGACTTTTGAATCAATGTGTCTAAAATGTAATATTTGAAATTTTATTTCAGATCCAAAGTATTTCAAAGGTATCCACGAAAAGCTGGGTTTCAAACTGTAGAGTTTTTTTTTTTTTTGTTATAATCTATCTATATCTATATACTACTTATAAATGTCTACATCTACGAAAATTTTTTGATTTCATATTTTGTCCTTAATTATTATAATAAAATCAATTATATTCGCCTATATACTTTCATCTTATTTTTGATTTTTTGCTCTTATTTGAATTTTAACTTGTTTTTGACTTTTTTATTAAGACTTCTAAATTATTTTGAACTCTCTATGCAAATGCTTAAAACAAATGGCAAATTAAGTACTAAAAAAAAAAAAAAAGTATTCAAAGACTTATAAAATAAATTAATAATTAAATTTAATAATAATTAAAATACAGATTAATTATTCGACATCAAATTTATTATTTAATTTAATTACATATATAATTCACATTTTTAATAAAAATTATTATTTAAATTTATTTACGTGCAACGCACATCGTGCATTGCTAGTAGTTACTTATAAATGTTAACATATGTAAAACTTTTGATTTTTTATTTTATCTCTAATTGTTATGCTAAAGTTAATTATACTCACCTATTTACTTTTATCTAATTTTTATTTTGTATACCTATTTAACTTTCAACTTATTTTGAGTTATTTTTTAGTAGTAGTTGACTTCTAAATTGTTTTGAACTCATTTATTAGTAATACACTTACATATAATTTCATATATCTTTGTTTATATGTTTATGTGACGAAGTAAAATACAATATATATTTATTTAATAAAATAAGAGTGTATTTAAATTTTATCTCAGTTATATTTTCTCCCTCAAAACTATCATCAATCACTTTCCTCACTCATCATTTATTTGTCAGACTCAAACGTCAAATCACATCACTCATTTTTATCACATATTTAATTATTTATATATTTCCTCTTTAAAAATGTCACATCACTCATTTTTATCATATATTTAATTATTTAATATTTAATTAATTTGTAATTAAAATATTTTTAAAAAATTTAATATAATGGAATTGATTTTTTGGACGCTCGAATTTTATATTTTATCGTGCCTTCAGACACGGGTTATGACTATTTCAAATATATGTCATATTTAATTTTGAAGTTTTCAAATAATATTATAATATAAACAATAGCATCACAATTTAATTAATCTCTTTAACAAAAAAAATGCAATAAATTCATATTGTAATTATAATAAAATTCCTATTTTATCCTTATTTATTATGATAAAGTCAATTATATCTACCTATATACTTTCATCTTATTTTTGTTTTTTGCTCTTATTTGAATTTTAACTTGTTTTTTGACTTTTTTATAAAGACTTCTAAATTATTTTGAACTCTCTCTATAATGTAATTAGATCTGCAAATGCCTAAAACAAATGACTGATTAAGTACTCAAAAAAAAAATAAGTACTCAAAGACTTATAATATAACTAATAATTAAATTTAATAATAATTAAAATACGGATTAATTATTTGACATCAAATTTATTATTTAATTTAATTACATATATAATTCACATTTTTTATAAAAATTATTATTTAAATTTATTTTCGTGCAACACATATCGTGCATTGCTAGTTACTTATAAATGTCAACATATGTAAAAAAAAAATTGATTTTCTATTTTATCTCTAATTATTATTATAAAGTTAATTATACCCACATAATTTATTATCAATTGATTTATCAACATAATTTAAAATTTTTTATAGAAAAGTTACTATTTAAATATTTTTACGTGATTGCTAGTAATTAATAAGTGCAACTTTCTTTAATATTTATAGGCTTATTTAGAGTAAATCATCCTTAAAAATTGGAGGAATATATTGCATAAAAAATAGTATATAATATTTTTAGTGTACTTTTTAAAGATCTAAAAATCTCATTTGATTATGTAATTTTATTGAAATTATTAGTTAAAAAATAAGTTTTAATATTTAATAAAACCCTTAATCAATTTAAAAAATTTAGATTTTTAAGTGGAAATAACATTACTTCTTATATGTGCCAACTGCCAAAACTTTTGGCGCCAATAAAAATAAAGACCTGATGTAATTTAACTCTAAATAAAGCTTTCGCCTAACAGAAACTACCTACAATCTGTAATCTCTCTCTAAATTTCCGCAGAACCCAGGTCATGTATAAGTCATACCAATAAACCCCTTACCAAACCCTCCAAGAAAAGCTCCAGAGAGAAACATAGAAAATAGAAAAGTAAGAACAGATTCAATAGAACCGATTCTTTTACGATGGAGTTTCAAAACGGAAATAACAATGATCAGTGGGTGATCGGAAAAGCTCCTGCGGTCACTTGGACGAGAATGGAGGACAAGCTCTTCGAGGAGGCTCTGGTGATGTACCCCGAGGGAATCGCCGACCGGTGGCAACTGATCGCTGATCGAGTGCCAGGAAAGTCAGCCGCGGACATAATGGTACACTACGAGGATTTGGTTCATGATGTTTTGGCGATTGAATCGGACCTGGTCGAGTTCCCGAGTAACTGGGATGTGTCCTGTGGGTGCGAGACTGAGTCGAGCCCGAGTCAGATAGCGTCTGGATCGTCGGGGAAGGTGGAGAGGAAGAAAGGAACTCCTTGGACCCAAGAAGAACACAGGTAAATAAATATCACGATAATTTTGTTCAAGCTCATAGTTCGTTCCAATTGACAATCACTTATCTTAGCATGCATGTTTTCACTACAAAATTGAGATGATCGAAATGCGAAAATGGCCACAAGAATCTGTTTGCCGGCGGAAACAAACTGGCCGGCCGTAAAATTCTGGCGAACTGGTTCCGGCAGAACCAAGAGTTCTTGTGGGTTCTGCCAGAGTTAGGACGGTGGGGGGTTTGGGTCTGTTTTTCTTATTTATAAATAAACTGATGGGGTATTATTTATTAAGGTTATTTTTGTGGCTATATTTATGAATTGCTACAAGGGTATGTCACGGAGTAAAATAAATTTGTTCATATTAAGGACTTAATTACGATCAATTGAATTAATTGTGAATTCTAATATTAAATAGAGTCCAAGTCTAATGATTGCATTGAAGATTTATTCTGGATTCTTTTGGTGATATATATATATATACTTATAGTTGCACAAATGCGTAGCACGTGAACCATTTTAATTTTGAGATAGTAAATATTCAAATTATATACCATTTATGCCAAAAGCCATCATATTTATAGTACCTCCAAAAAATCATCATTTTCCTTTAGACTTTAGTTATGATGTTCATTTATCAAGATTCACCTTTTGTTGAATTTTACTAGGATCACCACTACCTTTGGTGAAATTTTGGTCTTATAGTTATTAGGCTTCAAAAGCAAACAAAAATCAAGAATTTTAAAAGATGTATTATATACATACGACATATAAACTTGTATTGTATGTGATGAACCTGACATGCCTCACAAATTATTGTATAAATAAAAAATCAAGAGAGACAACAACTGATGCATGCATGTATAATGTAGTGGATTGTTGATGTAACTATTTTCAAAATTCTATCAATCCACCCCAATTTGTTCCTTGGCTCTTCTTGGTCAAAAAAAAGGAGTAACCAAAGCTCATCCCATAAATAGATCTTGTCCTTTAGCTGGATTTATTATCATCCTTGGCAAAATTATCATATTCATCACTTACATCATCAATTACAAACATCCCTCTTCTCAAGTTCTTCCTGGTATTGTTGAGCAATATATAAGTTTAATACTATTGTCGATATTTGAATAAGAATTTCTCAAAATCTTTTGTTTGTGGTAAAAAGAGAAATCTTAATCATGCATGATAGAATTCTATAATTATTGGTGTCTCTCACCTTACCAAGTCCTTTTATTTCTTGTGGGTAAATACCAAATCCAATTATTACGTAAAGCTTTTATGCATTTATGGGTTTTAATTAATAGAAAATTTAAGTAAAACAACAATATTATTAGTCTCAACAATTATATGTATTTGCATATCACAAGGAAATCATTTGTCAAGTTTTCAAATTTTTTTAATTGTATGTTGACATATATAAATTTTTAGCCGTAGATACGACCTAATGTAGAATTGTTGGGTGGGTTACACATGGAGTGTTGGACACTATTTGAAATTGAGATTTTCTCTTCTAATTATGGGCACGACTAAAAAAGTATTAGACAATGTCCGAGATTTTCGAATATTCAATTCTCATGTTATTATGTTTCTATTAGAGCACTCTATTTGGAAAACTAAATAAAGAATAATAGATTCCTAAAGATATTACACGTCACGCAAATAGAAGATTTTAAGGATATGAACTAATAAACAATATAATAAGTCCAACAAACCACACCATTAGAACTGAGGCAACATTTATATATTGTATAAAGAGGGACATAATAGGTGTTAGTATTCCATGAGATGTAAAAAGAAATTAGAAAGTCTTGACTTCGAATATAAAACAAAGGCAAAATGAACCAAAGAATACGTGAAACAGTTTGAAAGAAGAAAAAGAAAAAGGCCAAGACGTCAATCAACACAATAAATTTTTCTTTACACCAGAAATGTAACATACCCAATTACACTATTCGTTAAATGTCATGTAACCTTTAGTTTACGTAGTATTCATAACTATAAATTTACTACATTACAAATTTTACTTTTTAAAATTGTTGAAGGATAAATTTGAAAATCAAAAGTTTTTCACTTTACCCTAACTTTTATTAGTGGTAGAGTATAATATATAATATATAGTATAGATTAGTCATAAATTTTCAGGCAAATACATGGATGTAAATCAATGCCGAAACCAAAAGCCATTGCTTAATCGTAACTAAGAGTGCTTAGAGTTACTCTTATCAAATGAACACTTAGCTCAACCCATAATAAGAAAATTTTGGCTAATAGCTTTTACTGCCATACCTAAAAGATAACTTTTTTGTTGATCCATTTGATCTGTTGGGGGCACAAGTCATCATCTGAAGACAATAATCAATTCACATATACTAAAAGAAAAATGTTACAACCAAATAATATAAGTATGATTAACAACGTTTGTAACTCAGCCTACAAACATGAAGTGATATAGTTAACTCAGAAGTCATCACATCATCACTATCCAAATACTTGGCTCTACTTCCTATAAAAGATAGGACTGCGTCTCTGCT
Source organism: Ilex paraguariensis (assembly GCA_963454935.2). Lineage (NCBI taxonomy): Eukaryota > Viridiplantae > Streptophyta > Magnoliopsida > Aquifoliales > Aquifoliaceae > Ilex > Ilex paraguariensis. The sequence continues at coordinate 49,182 of CAUOFW020001631.1, read as the reverse complement.
TCAATGACCTCAAATGCCACCTCTGGAGAACATCTATGCAAAACTAAAATTATGCATTTAAAAAACAAACAAGAATGCAAACTAATATTACAACTGAAATCAATGGAACATCTTTTTCTTTTTTTTAACAAAAACACAAATTTTATTGATTGAAATCCTGAATTACAAGAAGCTAACATTTACAAGAATCAAACAATGATATTTTCAAAAAAATATTTGAAGGCTTTAATCCTTCAAAATCCCCAAGAAAGTATGAAATTACTCCAAGGAAACAAACTTTCTATCCAAAAAGTAAGGCCATTACAAAGGCAATGCACCTTTGTAACCCTTCCTCCTCAAAAGTGAGCCATTCCTCACCTTCAGAATTCCCAGCCAATAAGACTGCAACAAAAACAACCACAGCCCCTTGCATTTGACGGCAAACAGAACCTACAGCTTTATTCCATCCACTTACTCCACCAAGTATCTTCTCAACCATTATCATCAAACAGTAGAATATTCTTAGTACGTAGGACAGGCAATCCTCTCTGGTCCTGAACCAAACACTGACTCATAGCCACTGGCACCTGATCAAAACCAACAAATTCAGAAGAAAACCTTTCTTGGACTGCTCTGTTGGCATTCCATCTGAAACCAATGGAACATGGATGAATCTACAAAAGATATTTGCTTGTGACGAAGAGAAAAAATGAGGGCAATATAAGATTTATATTTATTTGATAACTGATCTATTTATTCACTTCAGAATATGTATGGGTACATTACATATATGTTATGTGACTCTAGAGCTGCCACTTTTCAGCTTTCTTATTATGGCTAAAGAAACGATACAATGGGCAGCTTGAGTTATAATTATTACATTAACTATATTAATAATTTATAATTCTTCATATTAACTTTATGTTGTTAATTATATTAAAGAAGGATAGTATTGACATTAGTTATTTTACTAAGGCTATTATAGTCAATCAAAAGTTTTTCACGTTTGTTGACATTTTATGGTAGTATAGATATATCTTAGTTAGGTTCAAGATTGGTCCAAAGTGCATAAAGAAAAGTAATGTTATTTGGATTTAAAAAGTTGATCTAATAATGTGGCTTCATTGAAACCATTGGTTCGACACCAAGTTTCAATGTTTAATGAGACATATAGTCAATCCAAATATTATAATGAATTAGATCAACAAATTAGGTTTTAATAGCATTGCTCATAAAGAAAATGTTTTATTTGTTCCTACATTTATCATTTTTCCTTTTGCTTAATGGAAACGAGGAAATTGAAATGGGTGTTGAGATATTCCATGAAAATGTATTCTCGTTTTGGTTCTACACGTAGCAAAACGCCCTAAACTGTTTGGTTATGATGTTCTGGTGGTGGTGACTCTAATATGGTCTTGTCACAGGTTATTTTTAATTGGGCTCGATCGATATGGGAAGGGTGACTGGAGGAGCATTTCAAGAAATGTGGTCGTGACAAGAACACCAACCCAAGTAGCTAGCCATGCCCAAAAATACTACCTTCGAAAGAACTTGGTGAATAAGGAGAGAAAGAGGTCAAGCATCCATGACATGACCACCACTGCAGATATCACTACTGTACCTCCAAGCAATTTCCCCCATCAAGGACAAGGAGGGTCCTTGGGTTATCAGAACCCCACCTTTCCTACGCAAGGATGAGGAAGATAATAGCTGCATACGCTGTACATAGAACGATTACATGCAATTAGAAATCCAATTTTTAAAATTCTATTCTTTCTTAGCCAGCAGTTGATTAGGGGATTAGCAAATGAATTTGAGAGAATGGGATGTGGTTTTCTCGAGTCCCTTTGTGAACTGAAGGAATATATATGTGGAGGACATAGATGTCACATGAATATTTTAGGTGTAAACATAACAGCAAATGAAATTGATTGATTATTAGTAGAACTATATTGTGTTGAATGGTCCTTTTGACTTGCCATTGTTGATCTATAGAGGCGGTAGTGTTATATATGTTAGTCGTATTTGGTTCTCGCTTATGATTGATGAAAGATTACACACATGATAAAAGCGATGAATAGTGAGTGTTCAAATTCAAGTCTATGGTGTGTTGGAAATCTATCGGACTCGTGACATAAATTTTATGAACATGCTAGTTACCTTATATAGAACCCTAAAAGGATTTTGTTAGTCACTTTCTCCCGGGCCTCAGTCACCCGTCAGCCTTGGAATCCGGAGACTTTGCGATTGCCATTTGTTGGCATAAACTGTATTCAATTTTTACGAAAGGTTGATGTTACTTCAGGGATAATAGATTCATTATAGGCAGTCTATAAACAAATTTTTTAATTGAGAATCCTCAATATTGATTTATGTGTTTGTGTAACTCTTTAATTTTGATTGACTATTTATAAATAATTGTTTACAAGTTTGTCTGTAAAGAATTTAATCCCTACTTCACATTCACATCGTTTCACATTAATCCTCTGTTGAAGGTGCCATTCACGGTAGTCAGGCTCACAAGAAGTATATATATATACCTAAATAATGAAAAAGGTTGCATATTTCTTTCTTGTGTCTTGTATATAGATAACAGTGACTGAGCTACCGCAGACCTACCTGCCATTGGCAGTTCAAAAATGTTGTCTATTCCTCCCATCGTTTTGGAGCCTAGCATTAGATTAAAGGTTTTGTTAGTCTTAGCTATAAATTGAAGCTCCTCTTGCATTTCGCTTTCTTTCCAACATACAGTGAACATTTTAATGAGTCCACGCTGACAGAGTTAGGGGTATTTAAATTTTCGATTGATCGTAATTTCTTATCCTACCCGATCTTACCCTACCTTACCTTACTAAATAGCTAGCAGTAAAAATCGGATAGAAATGCGAAAGAATTTTTGGTCTTCGATTAAATCGGGTAGGAATGCAGAGTATCTATCAATTTTTGCAATCCTACCATACCCTACTAGTAAAAAATATATTTAACTTTTTTATATTATTTTTAGTAATTATAAGAGTATTTGTGTGGTATAATTTATATTACAACATTGTTATTATTATGAATGTTAGAGTTGTTAAAATATGGACTTATTTTTTGTGTAGGTTACATGATTTGTAGTGAACTGGTAATCTATTGGAGCAGTTGTGATTTTCATATGTTTCAAATGATTTAAACTTAAAATAATTGTTATTGTATTTGTGTAACAATTATGATAGGTTGATGTTCATATTTTCTTGTATTGTATTATAATTGTTGTTGTAGTTGTTTTAGATTTTAGTGTTATTGATTTATTGTGTTGTTAAATTGGTACATGTTATTTATTTGAATTGTTAAAATGATTCAAAAATTGATAGTTACAAAAGTGTTTACTCGATTTCCTACCCGATTAATCGGGTAGGAAGTCAGGTAGGAATACCACACCTGATCGGATAGGGTAGGCCAAAAAAAAAAATTTTTGTAAAGTATCGGGTAAGAAGACGAAAGACTTTATTTCCTACCTGTAGAGTAGGGTGAGCACCCCTAGACAGAGTAACGTTACGTGCTAGAATGATATTTGACATTGTCGCTATTTGAGAAAGGATGGATCCTATTTTCACGAGGTGGCTGCATTTCTTGCAATGTTCAGAGTTTTGCTATCAAGGATAAGCATTGCATGTCTGCAATATCTACTTGTTTTTCGTTGTCCCATACACAAGGAAATTAGACGATTAGAGTCCAATTACATTAGTGTGTTTGTCTTGGTATTTGAGGGCAATCTATTTTCAGATATTTATTGGCAGATATTACTCCAGTTTTCTGCAGCATGTTTGCTGGCTCATTTGCTATATCAATTTCAGTCTGGAGAGTGGACTTATCTTCTTTATTGCAAAACACTGTTTCAATAGGACGTCAAGGGTACGAATACATGCTCATTGCAATGATCATATCACATAATCGTTGAGTTGTCCCTGTGATTATTAATATTAAACGTTGATACTTCATGTCGATTAAGTATGACCATTGTAACAAATATTTATTCATATAATCGAGTAGAATTGGTTATAATACTAACTAGTTTAATCGATCCGTATAAACATAACAATATCAAACCAAAATTTCTCAAGCCAATAGCAGAGAATAGCATAAGAAATCAATTACGAATAGAACATTTGAGCACAAAATTTAGGATTGAACATGAAAGTCAATCTGCTTATTATTTATAACATTGAATCATTACAATCACGTTCTTTGGAATCTTGATTGCTATCTAAACTTGATATGCACACGATCATTCATAAACAATGCGCACCAAATTAACAGGTATCTTTTGTGTCAGTCGAAGTTGGAACCTAGGGGATGAATGCTGATTTTATTCACGGCAAAGAAAACATAGAGATCAAAATAGCAAATTTATAATGCTTTATTGGTTTGCAAGCCTTTCCAACTCAGGCCTAGTGTGCAAGCCCAGCCTCGAGTTTCCGAATGGTGACAACGTCCGTTTTGAAAGACTTTGCCAAGATTCCATCATATATGCTGGTATTGAAGACAGTAGTAGGAATTGACACAGTTCCAGCGCTTGCGCTGCCAAATGCCGAGATTGCAAAGGCTGGTTTCTGTGCATCTTGGTTGTACTGATAGTGAACAAGTCCCTTCGGAAACATAAACAAGTCGCCTGCTTGGAGGGTCTGAGTAAAGATCTTGTTAGTGGTGTCGACAAAGCCGACATCGAGGGAGCCGTCAATGAGGAATAAGAGCTCGGATGCTCGAGGATGGGTGTGAAGCGGGTTGACGGAGCCAGCAGGGTACTCAAGGACCGCATAAGAAACACTCTGTCCGTTAAGAGCTGGGAATTCAGCCATGCTTGCTTTCAGAACCTTAAAAGATGGTGGGGGCGGTGCTCCCACCAGCACTCGCATGCCAGTGAAGGTAAAGAATTTGGCGTCCGCTGTGGTGTTTGGAGGGACTGTGAAATCAGAAAGGATGTCTGCATCCCCGGCCACTGCCATGTGCAAGCCGATAGCAAACACAAGGGTAAGTGCAAATAGGAACTTATGCTTTGGTGCTACGATGGCCATTGTAAAACTTGAGGGAAGAAAGATTGCTCAAAATAGGGTAGAAGATGGATGGTAAAGGATATAATGGTGTGTGTAATCTCTAGTGGGCATTGAGCAGGAAGATAACCATTTATAGAGTGGGATTGTAGTACAGAAGCAAAACATTGTATTGTATTGTACTCAGAAGCAGGCGTTGAGGCAACAAAATCAATTGAATACTACAACGCCATTGTTGCAGATTCTGTTTCTTGATGTTGTCGAGCATTGTTATATATGGAGAATATTTTATTTTGGTTGTCATATTTTGGTCAGCAACAAGCTTTTGTGTTTGTGTATATTCATCCTTCTTTTGGATAGTTTTGCTTGCAGTCTCTTTGGTGGATAATGACAAGTAGGGGCCGGCTGAACACATTGGACAAGTAGGGCATTGCTTAGGGCCCCGTTTCAAGAGGGGTCCCATATTTTTTTCATTCTTCTAGTTTTAGTTTGAGTCTTTTATTTTTATATTTATACAGATTGAAAGGTCTTGTATATTTTTTTAGATCACACTAGTCTATAGTTCGTCCTACTTTTATATTTATACAGATTGAGAGGCCTTTTGCACCCCATTGTTCTTGGAATTATATTAACAGATTGTTTTTTTTTTGACAGAGACAACAGTCCAAAAGATTCAAAATGCCAGAATATTCCAAATATTTTTTTTTCTTGTCTATGACGTAAATTTGTTGTTTAATTGGAAGCTCTTTTTAGTAGTTTCTCAGAATTATTTACTTATATTAAGAATATCCAATTCACATGTTCACCGACCTTAACCAGACTCTTGTTTCTTTTACTTTTTTAGTATGTCTAAAATTGTGATCTAGCAACTCCCGTCGTCATAATAACATCTTTTAATGATGAAAGGCTTTAGAAATTTATTTATTTATATTGTTTGGATAGAACTATAATAAGGGCTGGCTCGAGATGATTTGAGGGGTAAAATGACAGATTTCATTGAGGTATTTTATATTTTTTGGGTTAATTATAATTTTTTTCTCTCCAACTATGTTTCTTATTGCAATCCGCTCCCTATAGTTTCAAATGCTATAACTTGTCCCTTCCAAGTTTCAAGCGGACTAAATTGACCGACAACAATGATTGTAACATGCAAGTACCATTATATCCTTCATCTTGTACATTATTTCTCATATTTTTTTCTTGAAATACCAATTTGATCCATAGAAAATAAGAAAACGAAAAAATTAAAAAAAAATACATATGTGCAACCCAACACCAACACAATATATTCGCCTTCACCTCTACCTAACACCAACGCAAGCGCGCGCGCGCACACACACACACTTTTTTGGGGATAATTGTGTTTTTAACAAGAAAAAAATCATGTCAATTTCTTTTATCTAACTTATACCATTTTTTATGGTCTAAAATTAACTGTTGGAATTAATTACAAATATTTAATCTTAAATTGGGGCTATTTATTTAAATTAAAACCTGAACGGATGAATGACAAACTATCCAAAGTTAAAGAGAGTATTTTGTAATTAACACTATATTTTTTTTAAGTGAAGTTTTTTCATTTTTTTTAGTACAAAATTACTAATCAAATATTTGTATTAAATTAATGGTAACATATTATTTTTAGTTAATAGTATGATTAATTTACTCAATCTAATTTATAACTCTAAATTTGAGGCAAGATTTTATCAATTTTAATCTTTGAAAACTTCTTTTTGCAGAAGTAATTGTTATTTGACTAATATATTGCAACCAAACATTAACTTAAAAAGAAGGCAACTTTAATATCTACTTTAGCACCTCAATTAAAAAAATTTATTATTTGAGTACTTAAAACAGAAAGAGAAAGTAATAAATTGGTGATTACTTGTAATTTTATTGGTTTATACCACAAAAAACATATTGGTACTTAAAAAAATGATATAATCATTTGACCTAATGATGTAGCATGTATTATTATTCGAATTAAAAAGTCGAACAATGATAATTATGAAAATATGATCTAATCGATCAAATTTTTAGGTTCAATAGTATTGCAATTTGAAAAAAATAGAGTACAATCATAATATCTTTAATTTTGTTAAATCAAATGTGTATATTAATTGATCATTTCAGTTTGGTCTTATATTTTTTTTTAATAAACATAGACTTTGGATTTATGTCCGTTTTGAAAACCTTGTGTTAGACATTCCTATAAATTGTCACCATGTATATTACAAGTTTTATTCATTTAATCAATAATACCATATTTCTTAGTTTCTTTTATTTCTTCGAATTCAAAGTGTCGTATGTATTTGATACACGAAAAAATGTAATTTATTTATACCTCGTTGCATCCTTGGTTACTGTTGCATTATTTTTAGCACCCAACAACACATTTTTTTTAAATTTAGTTAAATGTCGTATATGATATATAAGATTCCTATCTGTTAGTAATCAACCTTACGTTTATTTTAAATAGGCGGATTTTTGAACTTCAACCCTTTGACACTAAACTGAGCCAGTTGTAAAATGGTCTCATATTTCATTAGGAAGTATACAAAAAGATTGAGAAATAGCCACTTTCTAAAACATATGTAAGAGTAATACTATTAGAAGCTAAAAAATTAATTTAATTTGTTGATTTAGTGATGTGCAGTAATATGGTTCAATATTATTTTTGTAATTATGAATCTTAGATTTCTTCGCTAAGACTCCGTCATTAGACACATTATTATGTCAATAAATTAGGTCAATTTTTTAAGTGTCAATAGCATTACTCTTATTGTAACGTACATATGTATGAGAGAGTGAGAGAGGGGGAGAGAGAAATTTCACACTTCACAGGAACTCTCAGCATTGTTGTGTCCTTCGCTGTTCACAGCTCCTACATATTTGCTTGTGGACACTTTAGTTCAAGCCAAGGAGAAGATAACAAAAACCAAACACCGGGAATTACAATATCAGCAAGACGAAAAAGATTGAACCATAAAAAAACTCTATAAATGCATGGCTGGGCAATCTTATCCCCACAAACCATAGTACTATAGAGAAAAGAAGCAACACTTTTAGTTATCAGTTCATCAGAGCTCTTCATCTCCCAGCTTATCAACCATGGCCTTGAACTCTACTACATCCATTCTCCTCCTCTTCCTAGCCTTGGCTATGGCGGCCACGCCCCGGACTGCGGTAGCAGGTGATCCCGACATCATTTCAGACTTCATTGTCCCAGCAAATTGTACCTTCGTAGATGGGAAATTCTTCACTTACACCGGGCTGCGTGGGATTTTCGACTCCACCCCCCCAACCTTTAAGGTGACAAAAGCTAGCATGGCCGAGTTCCCGGCTCTTAATGGGGAAAGTGTATCCTATGCTGTGCTTCAATTCCCAGCACGTGGTGTTAATCCGCCTCACACCCACCCTCGCGCCGCGGAGCTGCTATTCCTCGTCGATGGAGTTCTCGAAGTCGGGTTTGTCGACACCAAAAATGTTTTGTATACCCAAAAACTCAAAGTTGGGGACATGTTTGTGTTTCCAAAGGGACTTGTTCACTTCCAATTCAACCACAACCATAAACGGCCAGCAATCGCAATTTCTGCATTCGGAAGTGCAAGTGCTGGAACTGTTTCGGCTCCTGTGTCAGCTTTTGCCACTGGAATTGATGATATCATACTTGCTAAATCTTTTAAGACTGACGTTGATACCATTAAGAAGCTCAAGGCAGGAATTACCAAGCCCTGAAATGGAAATTGGCTTGCTCTAGTAATTTTCTGAATCCTGTTCCCATCAGGATTTCCCTTTTTCCGTTTTCCACTGTTGATGTATTCTCCAATCCATATTTACTGTTTTTGCTTCCACAAGGTGTATTTTGTTTGATTAATAAATGATTTGTCCGAATGGGAAAACTTGTATGTCATGTATACCTTGCCTTTGTTATATTTTATCCAATTTAGTATCTGATCAAGCTTAAATTTAATCTTAGTGTTTCTTGATAAGGCTTTCAATGATGAAACTCAAACAGCTCCTACTCAAGAAACACCGTGAGAATTTGTTTTTTTTTTTTGAAGCAGGTGTATACGCTCCTCAAGGCATCCAAGGTTAACCATCGTCATTAGGAGCAGTCCCCTGGCAGCTTTTCAACGCCCAAGAGGTATTCGCCAGGGTGACCATGCTCAGAGCCATCGTCATTCGGCCACTCGTCATGGAATTGGATGGCGCTGTCTCCACAATATGCTTTGAACCACTCGTCACATCCAATTACTTCTTCTATGTCGCATTTTGTGCTTCTCACTCAATCTATTCTGTGATGCCACGATCAATGCTGATGTTGCACCTCCAACTTTTCTACATATATCTCTGTTCATGTATGAATTGCACTCCATCCAAATTCTTGAAACTAGTAATTGCCAAATCTAGAGTGGAATTCGATTAGAAATATTCCAAACTTCACTCGCAAATTATGAATTAGTTTCAATTGGAAAAGCTACTCCTTGAAACAGTCATATTATCCCAGTCTCCCGGATTCTTGATAAATTCAGCGAGAGGTCCACAATGCAAAATGGGATGATAAACACATCACAAGGGTTGTGACGAACCCAAAATTTGAGTACCGTGATAGACAATAAAATAAGGCACTCACCCAAAAAGACAAAGGGGATTTACATGGTTTGGCAAAATAAACCTTGCCGACTTTTACGAGGCGTGATATAATCTACTATGAGAGAAATTAAGTATATCAATAAAAGCTAACCATTTATATTTGTATCCCAAAACTCAAGCCTTTAAACCTTTGTACCCTCCTCTCAACTCACGCTATCAAACAAGCTCTGAAGCTAAAACAAGAAACTCTGTACGTACATAGCCTATTCATATGAAGATGCACAGTACCCAAAATCAGAATTCCTCAAATTCCAGTGCACTTTCAGCGAACTATTTGAGCCTCCAAAATAAGGTGCGCTTTCGGTGCATTGGTTTAAAGCCACCAAATCCAAGCTAACAAATCTCCACCTTTGTGAGAAATAAGGGGATGCTCATCCCTACGCCTTGGGATGATTCATCAATCTTCAATGTGAAAGATGGATCAACTCCAAGAAATGCTTGAACTTAACCGTTGTAATGCACTTCGTCATCATATCTACTGGATTCTCTACAATGGTACTTTTCTTCATTGCAATAGCACCCTTAGAAATAACATCTCAAATGAAATGAATCTTGACATTAATATGTTTGGTCCTTTCAGGGAACATTTGATTCTTAGTCAGATATATGACACTCTGGCTGTCACAGTACACAGTAGTTAACTTTTGTTCTAGACCAAGACCACCAACCAAACCTTTCAACCATAGGACTTCCTTCACTACCTTTATATCTGTCATGTACTTAGCCTCAGTTGTAGACAAGACAATTATGGACTGCAATGTTGCCTTCCAAGTGACAGCACAACCACAAAAAGTAAATATATAACCTTTTAGTGATCTCCTTTGATCAAGATCCCCATCATAAGTTGAATCGACATATCTAATAACACTACCAGAAATGTCATTGTCTTTGTCATACATCAGCCCAACATCTACGGTACCTCGTAGATGTCGAAATATCCATTTCACAACCTGCCAATGGACCTTTCTTGGTCGATCCATGTATTAACTAACCACACTTACAACATGTGAAATATCTTGCCTAGAACAAACCATAGCATACATGATGCTTTCAACTGCACTAGCATAAGGAAAGCATGGCATGTGCTCTACTCCACCTCCTCCTTTGTTTGTAGTGACAAAGCAGCTGAGAGTTTGAAATGAGCAACAAGTGGAGTACTCATAGGCTTCGACCCTTGAACTCCAAAGCATTCTAGCACTTCTCAATATACCTTTTTTTGTGATAGGTACAATTTGTCAGTTTCTCAGTCCCTGCAAGTCTCCATCCCTAATATTTTCTCTACAGCTCCTAAATCCTTCATCTCAAACTCACCACTAAGTTGAGTCTTCAATTTTCTGATGTCTGACATGTTCTTTGCAGCTATCAACATGGCATCGCCATTCAATGACAAATATACAAATGAACTATCTGGGAGCTTCTTATAGTGGACACAATTATCGTACTCACTTCTGCGACAACCATTTGTAATCATAAATGTGTCAAACCATTTCTACCACTGTCTTGGTGATTGCTTCAGATCATAAAAAGATTTCTTTAACAAACAAATAAGGTCCTCCTTTCCTTCGACTACGAACCCCTCTAGTTGGTGCATGTAAATCTGTTCCTCCAACCCGCCATGTAGAAACGTTGTCTTAACATCAAATTGCTCAAGCTCCAAGTTTGATAAAGCAACCATGGCCAATAGCCCTATGATCAAGCTATGTTTCAAGAGATGAGAAAACACTTCATTAAAGTCAACACCCTTTATGTACCCCCTTGGCCACCAAGCAATCTTTGAAACTAGCATTTTCCAAGTTCTTTCTTTCCTTTTGAAAACCCGTGTAACCAACGATCTTTTGGCCTTTTGATGGTTTCACCAACTTCCATGTATGATTCTTATGGAGAGATTCAACCTCTTCACTCATGGTTATGGCCCATTATGTTAAATTGCATTAGCGATGACTTTATGATAAGAGACTAGCTCATGATCCTCAACACTTTTTGCTGCACTAAGTGCATAGACAACAAGATCCTCATAATCATATCTTTTAGGCATCTTAGTCTGCCTCTTTTTTTTGTCCCTAGCAAGCATGTATCCTTGACACTGCGGAGCTGCACTAGAGTTTTGTTGCTCTTTTGTATCTGGCTTGATTGGGTTATCATCTTGCAAAACATATTCCAAGTTTCTTAGAAGCTTCCACTTCAAGCTCCACCATGGTCTGCTTTAGCATCAAGAGACTCATCCTCCTTGGACTTAAGCAAAACAGGCTCATTAAAGATCACGTCTCTATTGATGATACATTTGGTTGGTTTAGCTCATCACACCATAATCAGCAACCTTTCACCCCATTTGTATACCCTTAAAATATGCATTTTTCTTGTCCTTGGCTCAAGTTACCATCACTCATGAGCATAAGTGGGACAACTAAATACTCTTAAACTAGTATAATTTATAGGAGACCCAGACCAAACCTATTTAGGAATTAATTAACAATCAAAATTGTTATTTTATTATATTTAATAATTGGTTAATTGCATATTATTTGTGATTAAATGTGTTAAATTCCTTAATTTTCTAGTTTGATACTTTTTCTAGTTGTTTGGTTTATTTTGCAGATAAATTGGTTGATTTAAAGTAATAATGGATAAGGCAAGTGAAGCAATCACTAGAAAAAGAATTGCAATTGATAAAGATTGAAGAGTCAAGATTAAAATAGGAAGACTTGAAGATATGACAGCAATTTAATCCTTATAAGAGTCCAAGTTTGAAGAAAACTCATTTGGAGTTGGATTAGAAAAGTGTCCTAGAAGATAAGGATTTAATACGTCTTCAGTATATTTGTCACAACTTTTGATTCTGATATCTGATTGACTTGATTTTTACGGAGTTGAAAATAAGACTTCAAGGGCTACAAAAGTGTATTTTGCGAAATTTTTGTGATTGAACCTCTAAATATGCGAAATTCAAGCTTAAAGTCTGAACAGATTTTGTACCTGCACCCCAAATATTTTATGCACGGAATTTAACCTTACAAGATTTCTTTTTGGAAGGAATTCCTTCCAAACCAATCTTATATCTTCTATCTATACTTAGGATTTATTTTAGTATAAATAAGGGTTCTCATTTAGAGATTATTATTATTTCTTTTCCTATCTTTTTATTTTGATTTTAGTTCGTCTTGTCTGGCTAAAAGGTTTAGCTAAAGCTAGGGGAGGACCTCTCAATGAAGTACAGTAATATTATTGACTTTTGAGCTTAATGATATGTGATATTTTTTAATTCAACTTTTGGTTTCTTAGCAAAGTTTTTGCTCTGTAAAAATCCTTGAGTCATTATGTCATGTACATTGATTGCTTGAATTTCTCTACAAGTAAATAACTGGTTATTTCACGCTTAAGTTGATTATCATTATTTCACATAATAATATAATTGAATGATTATTCAGGTTCCTAAATAATTCTTTGATTATAAATTATGGTTTTATTGCTTAATGTTGTGACTTGAATCAATCGACATTTGATTCTTGTCTAAGGTTAAGAATTAAGTCTTTAATCATTATTGTATGGAATTGAGAGGGAGTACCTGATGTTCTAGTATTTTTATTATATTATTTTAATTACTTCAACCAATATTTTCAACTCAACAATCTCTTAAATAAATTGTTCTTACAAGGTTGTTATAGTATTTGTGTGATTGCTGCTATTTTACAATTTCCTAAGGGTTCGACCTCGGTCTTCCGAAAAATATATTACTTCACTCAACTTGCGCTTGGGTTTACAATATTAAAGTTGAAGCAGGAATCTTACACTCAATGGAGATCTATTAACAAGATAACAAGTTGTATTGACAGTTTAAACCCAAAACTTCTTGTATAGCCCAACATTTGGAAGCATACCTTGTGCCCTCTCCAAGAAAGTTCTGTTAATTTGTTTTGTAATCTGGTTCAGCTATGGTGTTTTACTCAATGTGCAATGTCTCACAATTCTTTCTTTCATGTAAAACTAATTGAAAGGACCTCTACAAAATTTCATGTTGTTTGTTAGTTCTCAAGCACTTGATCTATTTACCAATCTGCTTCTCGGTCATAGTTTTCCATTGTTTGAACTATACAAAGGCATCATCTTTTTGCTATAGGATAAATAAGACTTTTTGGGGAAAAATCATCAATGAAGGTCAGCATATACCTTCCACCACTAAGAGAGAAAATGTGTGAGGGTCCCCACAAGCCAAAATGGATATAATCAAAAGTACCCTTAGTTCAATGAACAATTGTACTGAATTTCACCCTACATTGCTTTCCAAATACACAACAGCTTATAGAAGTCTAGCTTTCTTATCTTCTAGCTACAAAGCAAACCCGGTTTGCTTAGCACATCTAGTTTTCTTTCACTCCTATGCTCTAATCACATATGCCAAACTTGGTAGTGTCTGAGCTTGAATCTAAAGATGAAGCTACGGTAATGGCATCTGTCACTATGTTGCCTTGTAGCAAATACATGTCATTCTACTTTTATCATTTCATCCCAACCAAAGCACCTTTAAAAATACTCATAACTTGTTGGATTCAAGCGTACTCAAGGAAATAAATGTTTTCCTCAAATCTAGAACATGTTTGATATCTGTAAGAGTCCTCAGAATACCATCATACATTTTGATTCATATTGTGTCTATCCCAACAAATTTACAGGCTATAATGTTTTCCATTGGGACCTTACTACCATCAATTGATTGATAGGTGGCAAACCTAAATCAAGAATCCACTCATTACCTGAGCTAGCTTCAAATCAGCATAAGTAGAACTTTCTTTTGCAACACCAGCAATGTTACTAGAGTTTGAGTTCTATTTTTGCTTTGCCTTTACACTTCGGATAAGTTTTTCTAACATGTGATAATGAAAGCATTTAATCTTTCTAGATCCACTTCTAGATTTAGATTGACCTCTACTACTTGAGCCCTTCTTCGTTAATCATCCTTTTGTAACCAAAATTTTGCCTAAGCTTTCGTCTTTATTTCCAAACACTTTTTTCTTTAACTCTTTCAAGTTCAAGGAAGCCTTAATGTCCTCCATGAAATGAGACTTTTTATCCTACATCATGGTGTAAAGTCCTTTGTAGATCGTCCAAATGACCAACCGACCTCTGAATTGTAACCACTATGTCATTGATATAAACTTTCATAGTATCTCCTAACACGTTCTGAAACATCTTTGTCACCAGTCTATGGTATGTTGCTCCCGCGTTCTTGAGTCCAAACACCACAAACTTGTAACAGTATATCGCCTATGAGGTTATGAACAAGGTCTTTTCTTGGTCAGGCTTAAACAATGAAATATGGTGATATCACCCTATAAACATTGCATGAAGCTGATCCGCTTGTGTCCTGAATTGGCATCGACCAGCTGATTGATATTCGACAATGGAAAGATGTCTTTTAGACATGCTTTATTGAGGTTGTTAAAATCAACGCAAACTGTCCACTTTCCTGTCTTGTTTTTTACTATTACCATATTAGATAGGCAGGTCAGGTATTGTACTTCCTTTATCGATCTTGCTTCTAATAATTTCCCTACCTTTTCTTTAACATCTTCTCTGTGGTGTGTTGCCGACCTTCATTACTTTTACTTTATTAATCTAAAAGTTGTGTCCACATTTAAGTGGTGACACATGATTTAAGGGAAAATTCTTGGCATTTTATAAGGTGTCCAAGCGAAAACATCGACATTTCTCCTAAGGAGGGTTTTCAACTCCTCATGTTCATGTAATGCCAATGAGGAGTCGACCAGGAAGAACCTTTCGGTGTTTTCTTCCAAATACACTGTTTTTAAGTCTTCTACTTGCCCCTATCTTACTCATCTCCGCATCCTTTGCCTTTTATTGAGGCAAATAGGCAAGTTTTTGAGCTCAGTTGGTTCCCCCCGAATGTCAAATATTCCACTTTTAATTAAGAATCTTAGGATTTGATGGTATGTTGAAGGGACTGCCTTCATCTTATGAAGCCAAGTCTACCCCATAATGGCATTATTTGCCAAACCTGCCTCTACCACAAGGAATTCAATCATCGTATCTAGTGCATCATTATGTGGGTGACGGACCCGACCAGATCTCGATCAGAAAAATTGATCATCCCCTCAAGTCGTTTAGTTTTCTATTTCTTGTTGTTGTTCTTGGGTGACTTTTTGACCGCATAAACTTTTCTTATTTGTGCGACCTTTTGTATATATGTCTGTGTTGTTTTATTTGTGGCCATGTTTAGGTTGGTAGCCGCGTGTATCATATCAATCACCCTTGCTGGACTTGACCGCTCTCGGGGTGCATCCATCTTGTTGCTTCTGTCAAGTTTTTCCTTCTCTCTTTCTATAAATTAGGAGAGATGTCTGACTTGGACAAGCTCTTCAAGGTGTTGTTTGAGGGAACGATAGTTCTCGGTCATGTGCCCCACATCATGATGGTAGGAGTATCCCAAACTCAGGTTTCTCTTTGTCTGATCTCCTTCTAACTTGTTCAGCCACTTGAAAAATGACTTCCCTTTGATTTCGAACAAAATTCTATAGATCAACTCCTTGAACGCTATGTCGACCCTGACATACGAGTATTTAGAGGCAAAACCCTCCTTGTCTTTACCCTTTGATTTTAACCAAGATGGGGTGCTCAACTTTTCTTTACTCGGTTGCTTTTTTCTGGCTTGATCTTCGATAAGTTTTCGACCATGATCATCATCGACTTTTCCATACTTTTCCAACTCTTGCCATAACGTTTTCCATATCCAACGCTATCTGCTTAGTTAGTGATTGGAGTAATGGATTTTCCTTTAGCAAGCCGATCTTGAAAGACTTGATTACAATCTTAAGGTTATAACTTTCAATCTCATTCATCGTTTTCCAATATCGATGAGCATACTCCCGTAGTGTTTCTCCATTTCTATTCTTTAGTGAAACTAGTGCCCCGACATCTTTAGGTTGTCAACTGCTAGTAATGAACTATGTCGTGAACTGTTCAACCAGTTGTCCCTGGTTGTCAACAAAGTCCTTAGGGAAGCTATCAAACCATTTTATTGTTGACTCGCCCAGGCTGCTAGGGAATATATTACATAATAGAGCCTTATTTTTCCTATGAATTGTCATCAATTGTCTTTAATGTCGAATTTGGGCAGTTGCGTCCATTTTGCCATCATATAATCTAACATTCGATATAGTGAATTTACTCAGAATCCTCTCTTGTTCAATCCACCTTATAAAAGGTGATACCTCCACCCCTCTAATGTACTCCCCAGATGCTCTTCTTGCTAACTCCCTCGTGGATTTTTGTTCAGGTCGCTTCAATTTGTTATTGAGTTCCTCTATAATAAAGCATTTTCAAGTGTTAAGAGTATTAAGATATAGACTAGATCTTCATATGATTGGAGATCAACCATTGGTTATTGTATCTTCTTAGGAGATAACACTGTTACATGGAAGAGCAAGAAACAACTCGTGGTTGCAAGATCTAGTGTTGAGGCTGAGTATAGAGCAATGACACATACAACGAGTGAGTTGACATGGTTACTGCACTTTCTCCAGAAAATTGGGTTTTCACTCCAACTTCCTTTATAGTTATTTTGCGACAATTAGACAGTTATCCATATCACTGAAAATTCAGTGTTTCACAAGAGAATCAAACATATTAAAGTTGATTGTCATTTTATTCGAGACAAGATAGTAGATAGAGAGATTACGACTCCATTTGTGAGATCTGAAGATCAGCTTGCAGATATATTTACTAAAGCATTAAATCGTACATGTCTTACAACAATTTGTTCCAAGCTTGGAATATGCTTGAGGGGGAGTGTTAAAAGTATTGGGGTATTATGTGTAAATATTAGAGGATATATATGTCTTTTGTATTATTACAAATTAATTATAAATAAAAAAGAATTTTGTGAGAGGTAGGTTAAGTATTGACCACTCTTCGTTTCTCTCTAGTATCGTGTTAATTCTCCTTAACACCAAGCATTTTCTTGGTTCTCTACGTGATGGGACTTTCTCTTATCGTTAATTACTTGGGAATCCTCTCTTCATCTGGGCTTATATATTTTTGGGGCTTCCTAAGAATATTCTCTTTGTCTCGGCCCATTCTTTTTAGGAGTTCTACCTTGATGTTTTTGGCCTTGATCATTTTCTGCATGGGTTTCTTTCCTTTCAGGGACATCTCCTTCCCTAGACCTCCTCAAATCTTCCTTCAATGTTTTATTTTCTTGCCTTAGTGCTTTTTCTCTATTGTATGACATTTTGAACATGGCGTCATGCGCATCTAGCCGGTCTTGGAGAGATCGAATTAGTTTGATGAGAACGGGAGTTTCCCCCTCGACACGAAGGGACCCATTATGGCGTAAGTCTTCCTAATTATTTTTGTCCTCGAGCTTATAGCTAGTCGAGAATAGGTTATCATCATCAGGACTTTTGTCCTAGCTTTCGAATGCACCATCTTGGATATCACTATCTGAGGGGAAAGACACTTTGTAATTTTGATCGATATTTCGATCAACATCATGGCTCACCGGAGATCTGATAGTGCTTCTTAACCTTGACATTGCTTTTTTGTTCAATAGTTTCCTACAGACGATACCAATTGTAAGAGGTAAAAAAGAATTACCTCTTACAAAAAATAATTTGGTTATGGATGACTTGATGGTATAGTGTTCAATTCCCTCTATAAAACGAACAAATCGCCAAAGACCGGAGTGAACCAGTCGAAGGCACTCTAATGCTTAAGTCAGTAAGGGTTCGAGACAAAGGCAAATGTAGGGATTTTTGTGCGTATCTCTTCCTAAGTTGTTCTAGTTCCTTTTATAGGATGTCTTGGTCTTCATCATTTAGAGTTTCCTTGTTTGCAAGGCGAGGTGGAACATCCCTCTTGCGTTGAATTTAGGGTCACTTTAACTAAAATCTCTGCAACGTTCTCAAATCAGCTACTTCTTCAAAACTATAAGCATCTAACTAACTATTAGTTATATTAAATTATCATGTGTTTTGTTGATGTATAATGAATTAAGTATGAATAAACTATGTAAGTAGTAATCATAGAATAATGTGGATATATTGAGAATATTAAAGTTCCGAGATGGTCAATCTTAGTAGGACTAAATTCAGTTAAGTTCTAAAATATATTTAGAGGAAAATAACATAAGTCAAAAAAATCTTGGGAGAGATTATATGGGGTGTATTAGAATTGCAGACATATTCAAGAGTTAAAACCTATTTTGGAGAGGTTATGGGTAGAACGAATTTGATACTACCTTAGTATTTAGATCATAAATTTTATCCTAATATCCGATTGAACTGAAATTTTTACAGTAGAAACTAGACTTCAAAGGATAGAAAAGTGTATTTCATGAACATTTTGTGAATAAACTTCTAATTAGGTCAAAATTGAATTGAAAGTCAGGGGCATACTGCTACCCGTGCCCCACATGATAATTCTCCATTTTTCAGCCTATAAATACCCTAGGGCCATAATCTAAAGAGTCTTTACATATCTTTTCAACCCCAAGAAACCTAGGAAATTTTTAGGAGAAGAAAAGCAGGAAGCACAGGTTGAATCTTAAAAGATTAACACGTGATAATCGTAACAAAAGATGTTAGAATCAAGATATCAAGAATCAAGGTAGGAGTTTTTTCTCAAATTCATTTATTGATGTTTTGGTTTATATAATATATTTTTTCATATAAATAATTGATCTACAATGCTTGTACATTTGTTTGAATCCATAATTCGTATATTTAACAAAATACATGATTTGCTTCAAAGATCTATCCATTATTGATTTCAAATCTAGTTTTTTGACTCCTATTCTATATATGTGATAGATCTATAAAGTTTTTATTTTTTAATATATTCTTAAATTCTTGAATAAATGGATTATTTATATATAAATAAATATTTTACCTCCAAAAATCATATGTTTAATTGAAGAACCCTGGTTCTTGATTTATAACCTAATCTACATGTGTTTTACAACAAAATTTACATGTCTTGATTACAAAAAATCCTAGTTTTTGATTACTATCAATTCAAATATGTTTTATTAGGGATCTCTTGAATGTTTTCTTGAATAATTCCTTTGGAAAAGTTATGAAACCATGATTCTTGGTTGTCGTTAGATTTTATGAAAAAGTTGTGGAATTTATCTCTTGCATGGGTGGGTGCGATGAACGTGAATTACACTTGAATCTATATCACAGAGTGTTTAGATATTTTTTCTTACCTCGAAGGGTTTGAAGATTTCCTATCACTCGTAGTGGGGTTGGTGTCTTGCGATAACCAAACTAATATTCGTTCACGATGATCAAGACTGGAAGTTAGTATACTAGTTCTGAAAAGGATTCGTCACTGTCAATGCGTTGGTATATGTCTTTCCTAAAGTTTTATGACCTTGCGAGGATTAATTTGATGGTTTTTGATTATGGTGTGGACCAGATATGTTCGTGTTGTAGTTTCATACTAGTCTACCTGGGTACATAAGATATAATATTTGTGAATAATTGTTGCGGGAATGAGTTTTACTTCTGTAAACTTTACTATTTGGTACCGTAGACTTGAGATCTCATTAAATGTCATTGTTTTACTTCAAAACTATAAAGTGTGACTTACCCGTTTTAATGATTTTTAAACCTTGCTTGGATTCGAGAATATTTTTCTACTGCGCTTTATTGCTCACCCTATCATAACTTTTTTCATATTTTAGTGTTGAGAAGAATCCAGAGTTAGATGAGCTGATAGATTGGGATGCTGAGGCGGATCATGACGTGGATCTAGTTGTGGAAGTTTGAGAATGAATTTTAGTTTTTGGAGTTTATATTTGATAGTTGATTTATGTTTTTTTTTGGATTTATCTAATCAGATGTTAAATTATGCATGATTTTATTTATTTAATCGTACTTTATTATGCTCTCATGGTTGGATATTATATAGGTAGTTAATGTCGTGCAGAGTAAATTTTGGGGCATTACAAAAATTATTGATGTTGTTTACCATATTTTCAGTAACTTACATACCTTACCCATGAATAATAGGTATCCAATTACTTAACTCGGTCCGAGCTGTTTTCACATTCTCAGGGAAACTCGGTCTGATTATATAAATATCCCTACTGAATTATTTTAGTCTTAACTCGATCTAAATTAGCTCGGTTTGATCTTGGCATTGCTTTAAACTGTTCACATTCTAGATGCGCACATAACTTTGTCACGTACATGCATCATTATACTGAGACATACGCCGAAATTTTGTGCCCCTTTAACTTTATTCTTTTATTTTTATTTTTACAATTTTGTGATGGATTGGGGTGGAGAAGAGATGACGGGGGATCTACATGGAGTGAGGATCTAAAAGACAATTAGATAGGAGAGATAAAAAAGAGTGAAAGAGATGCTTACATGGGAATTTGAGTTTTGTTTGATTTTAGCCATTAAATGTGTTACCTGAACTTAACATGTTTGATACGTTTAATAAACAGGTCATTTTTGAGTTAATATATTACACAACATGTTAACCAGTTTAACCCACACATCAAATTCTATTTGTTTAACAACTTAAAAAAAAATGGAAAGATTTTATTGAATAAAATTCAAAGAATTACAAGAAGCAAAAGAAAATCAATTCCTAATATCCATTTCCAATTAAATAGCTTTAATCCTTCAAAACATGAAGAAAAAAAAATCATAAATTTCTTCTATGGACAATAAAAACAGCCACTTTCAATGCCTGCACAATCATTCCAACTCCAAATCTGCTCCAACAAGACCAGCAAGCAGCAACCTCCTATGCCCCCACATACCATACACAATTCATTCATGATCATCAAGAACTACGATAAATTTTTGGTTCTCAAAACTGGTAACATCTCGATCTGGTTGCAAGAGTGAAATGAATGTAGTCCCATCAAGAGCATGAGTTGTGTGCCTAGGATAATTAACAGTTTGATGTGTTGTTGAACTATCAAGCCCAGTTGATATATCATCCATGAAAATCACTCTATATGCACCCATTAGCAATTTAGCTGCCATCATAGGACAATTTTGTAAGAAGTTAAGCCACAAACCATCAACAATATCTGCAGGATCTGACCATAAGAGGTCAGACATGCCACCATCATGGGGTACTTCTTGCTTTCTATCAATTGTTCGAATCTGGAAAGTAGCCAACATTAATTTCCTAAATAAGGCTTCAAAAAATAAATTAAATAATACAAGACAAATTCTCAGACTTGGTTTAACGTAGAAATGGCAGGAGAGAGACCACCTTGAACAAAGAATATCTTGTTTTCAATAAGAGCCGACAAACTGGAGTGAGTCACATTGAAGCAGAAAGTTCAGTTAAAAGTGAAGTTTAAATGGTTTAAAACACACCACGACATGGACAAAATGAAAACCAGGGCACCTGTTGTGTAAGCTGATCTAAATGTGCATTAAAGACATAGTGGTTGAGTAAAAAGAAAAAAGAGGAGAATTATACTTCTGTAGGCACTCGTCGTAGAATCCATATACCTAAAAAAGGAGGATAGCCAATAAATATGTCAGGCAGATATGTAAAATTGATTTAGAAAATCAATAAATAAGACTTAACCTGTGTAATTTGGCGACTCTCATGGTTCCCTCTAATAAGAGTTATACGATCTGGATATCTCACCTGATTGCATACAATCCATTAGTTAAAATAGCCACACAAAAAAAAAGGAAAAAAAAACAGTAAACAACAAACGTCAACTGCACTGCGCTGTCTGCGATGTCTGCTTCAATTGCACTGCCTGTTCAGCTAGACTCTATTCAGCTATTTCCTCTGGACTGCTTCTCACCTGCTGTCTGTTTTGTTCAACTGGAGTCTTTTGCCTACAGCTAGAGCTTACTCCTTCAGCTGGATTCATGCATCATGCATTAGAATTTTAATTCCTTATCTCTGATCGCATCTCTCATCCTGATCTCTGATCCTACTGCATCTCAAATATCTCAAATCTGATCCTGCACCTATTTAACCTATTTAACTAAAATGCGATCAAGTTTCAATCCAAAAATTAAAACAAGAACTATACTAATATACTTCCATTATGTTAAAGACCACATGTTCCACATCAACCATTCATATAACATACAAAATATGCTGGAATAATAAAACAAAAGCAGTAGCAAATAAGCAAAAGCAATAGCATGTCATTTTTGAGATCATATTCTAAAAGATGACTTGCTATTGACATGCTACATGAAATATGAACAAAATAAGCAATTGTTGCTCCTCCAACAAGGCACGATTGCACACAAAACTTTGACATTTCACGGGTCCTAATCAAAAGAAGAAATACTTCAATCAGAAAAGCAAAACAAGACAAACACAAACTAATAGATTAAACACTAAAAATAACGATGTATCTTCAATCAATGATCATCATTAGTCATAGTAGAACCATCTTGCTCAATATTGATATTCATCATATTTTCTATAATTTCCTCCAAATCATTTTGTGCAGGATCTAAAATGAAACAAATATATACATGCATAAGAATTAAGATTTCATTCTTTAAAACACAAATTCTAAAGCAATCACATAACTTATATTTACCTCTTTCTCCAAACAACCAATCTTTTGTGCATATCAAAGCCTCAACAACATCCGGCTTCAAAGAACTAAGATACTAGTCAAGAACCCTACCACCGGTGCTAAATGTAGACTCTAAAGCAACCGTAGAAATGGGAACACTTAACACATCACGAGCCATTAGAGCAAGTTTCAGATAACGAAATTGGTGAGCTTTCCAATTAGCAAGTACATCAAGTTTTTCATTTCTATCAACCCTGGGCTCATCCAAATAAAATTGTAATTGACTTTTCTGTGCACTACAAATGAATGTTTCACTCTCATAAAAGTCAAATTCCTATGTTCAAGAAGACAAAACAAGTTAAAAGAGAATCAATCTTAATATCATATAATACTAAATTAGTAACTCAATGTAAGTAAATTAAAAAAATCATATCACCATAAGTTTAGCTTTGATCTGATTCATGCTATAATGTTGTTGACTACCACGAGAACCATGATCTACGTCCTGAGAAACTGATGTCTGTGAAGAACTAGCCTTAAAAGAATTGTGCATGTACTCATCAAACAAAAAGAATAACTTCTCACAAACACGAATGAACTCAAATGATTCATCACCATAAAGCTTCTTATAGGGAAATTCCACAAACTGAATAACAAGGATCAAATATCACCGCAATAGCCAAAACCAAGCTATACTACGACCAATACTTATCAAATTTCCCAAACATCTGATGTGCCATCCTCCTCATGAAAACATTCGAACTTTTCATCTCTTCACTTAAATTAAGCTGAATCAAGAAAACTTCTAGAAAGTACAAATTTGAGGTAGGATACTTGGAACTAGAAAAAACACAAGTAGCATCATAGAAAGATTCTAAGAACCTACAAATGTTTTGCACTCTATCCTATTCTTCTTGAGTTGGACAATGTCTAAAATTAGAATCACTTAACTGCAAATGACAAAATGCACGACGATAGTAAATGACACTTGCAAGCATGAGATAGGTTGAATTCCACCTAGTTGGAACATCTTTCCTCAAAGTTCTCTTACTATCCAAATATGTTTGTGCAACACATTCCAAGAACTTTTTTTTCCTAACTTGAGATCCCTTTACATATTTCACACATTCTCGGATCTTTTCAACAACTTCACCTATTCCCTTCAAACCTTCTTGAACTATCAAACTCAAAATATGAGCACAACAACGGATATAAAATTAACTATCATCACACAACAATGCATCTTGCAGATTAAGTTGATTTTTAAGCAAATCAACCAACACATCATTTGCAGCTGCGTTATCTAAACTAAGTGAAAATAGTTTTTTCACAATACCCCAACTATTTAACAAACTATAAATCTTCCCACACAAAGCAACTCCAGTATGGGGAGGAGGCATGTAAGAGAAATTCAGAATTTTCTTTTTCAACACCCAATCTTTATCAATGTAGTGTGTAGTGAGACTCAAGTAACCATCATTAACAATAGAAGTCCATAAGTTAGAAGTCAAACAAATCCTACCAGGCAAGTCTTGCAGTTCCTAAGAAATCCTCCCTTTCACTGTAGCATACATTTTAATAACTTCCACCCTAGCAGTATTCCTAGAAATTTGTATGACTTGGGGGCATAAGTAGGTGAAAAGACTTATAATGCCACCATACTCAACAAATTGAAATGGAAGTTCATGTCTAACAATTGCACAAATCAATAACTTTTTAAACTTCCTTGCATCAAATTTAAAAGACCTAGATCCCAAAGCACCATTGGAATGGGTTACAAGTAGTTGACCAATATCATAGGTGGTTCGCTTCAAACAAGTTGCAGTGTGTCGCTTGAAATTCCCAGTGTCGTGCTTACTATCAACATTATAAACTTGCTTACATTTCTTACATTCACATCTCAGCAATCCTTCTGGACTTTGTTCTTTAAGAAAAATATAGTTTCTCCATACTTTTGAGGTGAACCTTCGTTAACGTTTATTTGTTGGTTTATCAACACCATCCAGTTATAGCCTATCTTGAATATCAGAAGCATGATTTGTTTCAGCCATGGCAACATCATCAGCAACAGGGATAGGTCCATCAATGTGTTCATCATTCAATGGAAGTGAATTCATCTGTTCCCAACACAAATGCCAAAAAAAAAAATATATGTAAGCAAAATATATGACACACATACAAAGTAGTACATTTTTGGTTAAAATACAAAAAAAATTACACAAACTTCCAACACAACTTGTAACGTTAAGTAGAGAAAAATGAGTTAAGGGGAAATACTACATAGCCAAGGGAATGTATGAGTGTTGTGTGTTGTGATCCGAATCTGACTGTGTTTACATTTTGATTGAGTCGCAGCGTGCAGAGAGAAAGAGATAACACAACGACATAGAGAGAGAGAGGGACAAACCTTTTTGGTTGAGCAACGGTGAAGGCATGAACGACAAAAACAACAATGGCTTGAATAGTGAGTTCTCCTCTACTCCTCCAGACAAAGCGACTAACGGTGGTTGAGAGTGAAAAAGGGGAAAAGTAGGAGTGGGTTAGGGTTAAGTTTTTTTTTTTGTTGCTTTTATATATTTGGATAAATGGGTTAAACGGGTAAGAAATGGATAGGTCAGGTTCGGGTCAAATTATATTAACCTGTTTAAAATATACGGGTTAATCAGGTCAAAATCGAGTTGATCTGATTTCGACATAAACTCAACTTATTTTTTTTCGTGTTGACCCATTTTTATCCATTGACCCATTTAATTTCGTGTTCAACCCATTTATTTCGTGTTCGGTTCTTGTCGTGTTAACGTGTCGTGTCGAAAATTGACAGCCCTACTTAGGGATATATTGATATAAATTGTTTTTAATTTTTTATAGAATTATATTTCAATAAAATTATTATAATTTGACAAAAAAATCAAAAAAAAAAATGATAGACGAATAAAAAACTCGGGATATCCTGATCCTGATCATGGTTTGGCTTTAAAGTAGAGCGATGCATCAAAAACAAAAAGGGTTAAAAAAAAATGAAGTCCAAAATAAATTATTAGAAGTTTAGGGGCCTTTCTGCAAAGCGACTCTCATCGTTTTTTTCCATCCACGACTATACGTCTATGCCCATCATAAACTTTCGAGTTCATCCCATCAAGTCGCAGATAAATAGGGCGCGCAAAAGCAAGAAGACGATTACCAGAAAAAGTTGAAGCTATCTAGCTTGGAGTCAGAAAATGTATCATCCCTCTAGAGGTGGCGTTCGTGGTGGTCGAGATCGTAAGTTCTCTCTCTCGCCCCTCTCTCTCTCTCTCTCTCTCTCATATTTTTAGGGTTTCTAATGCACACATGTACGATACAAACATACTTATATATTAACCCATATAAATAAACTATTTCTGTGGTTTTTTCTTGATTTCAATTGAGCCTTTTGTATATGCTGCAAAGGTTTAAATACATATTTATTTGTGAATTGAATATTTTCGATTGAGGTAAGGTGTTTGGCAGCGTGGATCCAGCTCTTCAAAATCTGATTGGGGGAGTAACTAGTTCAAATATTGAGCTAAGTTTTGCTCAAATCCATGTTGCCATCACAGCATAAATCTGTTGGATATCGTTTGTAAAGATTACGTGATCTGTGTCTTGGAATAGTTAGCTATAATTATTTTCTGTATACTTGGATCTTATACTTTGTCTTCGTGGACTGTAAGTTGATTTTTTTTTCAATTGAGTATGATAAGTGGTGCATGGCCAATTTTCATAATCCAAAAAAGCAGGGAGCTCATGTCAAATTTGGAATATCCAATTCACTTTTTTTCCCAGATGTAGGGTCTCCCTACAAATGCATATCCTATATATTAAAAAAAAGAATGTATTGAATATTTCAAATTTGAGGACATTGCTGGAAATTGGGATGTCCTCTTATAGTATTTCAAGTCCGTTTAAAATGAAATGGTGATTCAACATAGATTCTACATCTTGAAAACCAAGTCAATTTTGGAGCAGTTTTATGATAATGAAACCAACCAGCAAAAAACATTAACGCTGCAAAGACCAATGCACCAATTGGCAAATAAAATTGTAATTCACTAGTTATTCTAGATGCTCGCCAAATCTGAAAAAAAACCAGAGTCTATTTGTATTCCTCGGAAACCCCCGCCTACATTGCAATTTTCCTTCCTCTTTGAGATAGTGAACTAGTGACCTGCTTTTAAATGCTACATTCTCCTGTCACTTCTGGAATTGAACATGTCCCAGTGGAATGGAAGTTGCACATTGAAGAAGCTTCCGTCACAACTTATTTCAAAAGTGTGATCCCAGATGGGTGCATACACCCTGACCCCATCCATGTACAGAGGTTAACAGTGCTTACTAGTCCAAGCAAGATCTTACATTTATTTACCTTCAAATCCTAGCCTAAATAATTTAACAAATTCTCCAATAATTCAAGTCTTTGCCATATAGAAACATCAGCGTCATCTATATTTGAAATTGCCTCGATAAGATGAATCACGAATGTAATAAAACTCATAAAAAGGCACCACACATTAACTACAATGGCATCTATGAGTGTACTGGGACTAGTTGCACACACACACATTGTGTTGGTTGGTGGGGGGCGGTGAAGGAGCATAGTTTTAAAAATCGACAGTTACTAGGCCAGCCGTTATGTAACTCTATTGGTAGCCTTTGATATTGTTACATCTCGATTTAGTAGTTAGAAATGTTTTCACCCGTAACAGGTGTTACAGCTTTGTTTCGGCGCTGTAACACCGTAACAGCCTGTTATGTATCTCATTCTTCACCTATCTTCGTTTTTTCTAAAAAAGTTAAGAAAAAAAAATGTAGTAGTAGAAGAAGCATGGTGTCCAAATACCAAATCTTGTTTAAAAGAAGCGCAAGAAGCGATTAAGGGGGAGAGAGGGTTGTAGATTTGGAAACGAAACATACCTGAAGTTGAGGATAAGAGTATTTGAGTTTTGTAAATGAAAACAAAATTTAGTCCCATCTTTAAACATTCTTGTTTTTCGAAATATTGCTGAATATTTGAAGTCCAAAATTTAACTACTTTTGTGTAGAGTCTAGAGCCTGTAGTTGAAGGATGGTTTGAAGTTCTATATCGGATGGAAGATTAGGTGTTATGCACTTTACACAAAATTCAAGTAAGAGTGGCTATTATTGGTTGCTTTTCATCAATCCATACCAACCACAAAATATATTTATTTGATGCCCGTTTATATTGAGTTTTTATCGAGTGAATTCCGAAAAAAAAAATCACACTCTTGGTTTCATTACTGTTACGTTATTTTGTGTTTGTACCGTTATCCAAGGATCAAAATTTCGTTTCGAAGTACCGTTTCGGTCAACTCAAAAATAGAAACGTTTTGGAAACATTTCGGAAACGCAATGGAAACGCAGAAAAAATATGGAAACGCATAGAAACACAAATGCAATCCATTAATTTATAAAGATATGCTAAATAATTTATTAATTCAACATATTTATTAGGTTAACATCAATTTATATAAGAATAAATTTAAATTTGAGGAAAAAAAGGCTTGACTTGAGGCGAAAGTCACTTAAATTAGTTTCAAACACTTAATTTTTATGAAATAAACACATTTTTACATAATATTAAGGTCTTATAATACACATGAAATGCTAATGAGTACATACTTACATGGTTACATCCATTCCCCTGTGGAGTGTCGAGCAGGCTCATACATCGGTGTAGGCTCTGGGTAGCTACTTAGAGAAACTCCATATGTGACATAAATATGATGACAATAGTTACTCCAAATCATATTATTACGGTAATATAATCCAATTAATAATACTAATAATGAAGGGTATCAAATTAAATTAATGATACT
Source organism: Ilex paraguariensis (assembly GCA_963454935.2). NCBI lineage: Eukaryota > Viridiplantae > Streptophyta > Magnoliopsida > Aquifoliales > Aquifoliaceae > Ilex > Ilex paraguariensis. The sequence continues at coordinate 20,116 of CAUOFW020001631.1, read as the reverse complement.
TATGTATACTTAAAAATTAAATGTAATTGCAGTGGGTATTAAATGTAATTACAGTAGGTATTAAATATAATTACATTAGGGTATTAAATGTAATTGTTAATACTTATAACAAAAAAAAAAACAAAAAACTTGCACAACAGTGAGGTATTAAATATAATTATAGTATGTATTAAATATAATTATAATGGGTATTAAATATAATTATAGTAGGGTATTAAGTGTAATTATTTATTCTTATAACAAAAAAATTATAAAAGACAGAAGAGCAGTGGGAATTAAATGTAATTATAGTGGGATATTAAATATAATTATAGTGAGTATTAAATGTAATTACAGTGGGTATTAAATGTAATTATAATGGGGTATTAAATGTAATTATTCATAATGAACCGAATATATCACTGTTTTGTCGAAACGGTTCGAAACAATGCCGTTTCGACCGAAACGGTCCGAAACAGTACCGTTTCGACCGAAACACTAGAATTTTGTGATTCAACTACTGTTTCGTTTCGGAGTGTTGAAATTCCGAAACGTTTCGGACGTGTCGACACGACATTTTGATCCTTGCCGTTATCATTACAACGTCGTTACAACCATAGGAAGGAGGAATATAAGTAGTTAGAGAACAAAAGGAAGATTAGACAAAATCAAGTATCATGTCCAATATCCTATGCACATCACAAGTGTCTGTCCCCTTTTTCCAAACCAATTGTTGCAGTTCCATTTTCATCAGACAGTACTTTGCAACCTCCATTTATTTTTGGAACGTATCCAACTCTGTTAAGTAAACCTGGTGTTTGGATTTGGAAGTTGCAGAGGCTATTTTAACTCTTTGTTGTAATCACTGCCCATGAATGCCTTATTCCCTTAGCAGTTTGTCCATTTCTATATGACTTGCAATTTATCGAAACATAAGGTGGCTAGGGTATGGTTGTGAAGTGGATGCACAATATAAGCCACTAACAGCACAATGAGAACTTATAAGCCCTATTCTTTGGTATGCTCCCCTAGTGATATCTCTATACTTGCCTAATATTTATTCAACGATTAACCCATCATGGAGTGATAGAGTAAGTTTGGTCAATGTGTAGACCGAGGTGATATAGGTCTAACTCACAACCTTCAAACATCTGATGGCCAACTCATCTCAGGCTAAATCGCTCTTAGTAGGTGATTAGTCCTCCTCATCTATTTCAAACTCCTTGCCAGGTGTTGTCTTCTTTATCTGACATCTGTTAATATAGACTTTGCATTAGGGTTTCCTATTGTATCAATACAGCCTCCACAACTGGCATCATTGACACAATAGCACCAATAGAGACTACTATTGGAGTGACCATTACTTCTTAGGCAACAAAGTTGGTAATAAGTGCTCCTGCATTCTCTATTTTTTTTTTGCACTCCTGCCACTCATTTTTTGTAATACCCAACTTCTCTTGATCTTGCCCCACTCATGGAACCTCATCCCAAGATGGTAAAGAAAGACATACCAGCGAACGAGATGTCATCACTACTTGATTTGAAAAATGTCGGATGCATGCAGTTGTACCCCAATATATATAGAGGCTACTACCGTGACTCGAATTTGTGACGCCCAAGTCTACAACCTTGTCGTTGCATTCAGACTTGTCCTCTGACCATAACAAACATTTAAGTCTCCATTATTGGCTTCCAATAGGGTAATATGGGTACATACTTAACATTTGATATTATTTTTACAAAAAGCTACCCTCAAGTTTGAACTCTCAATCTCAAGGTTATTGAGTCAATTTCAGGAGGTGCAATTTTTTAAAACTATTCTTTGTCTTTCTAAGGCTAAAATGATTTTTTTTGTGGTGAAGAAAGCACAAAGCTAATGAAAGGGAACATGCATGTAATGAAAACGTTAGAAAGCATGTCAGATAGTGATTATACAATGTAGGGGAATAAGTGAAAATAATATCTGCATTAAGTTGGCTATGTCCTATGAACTCCTAGTCTCTTAACGCCCGGAAAACATTAGGCTAGATTAAGATATGGAGAATTGTTTCTCTTTGTGAGTCTTTGTCTCCAAGTATTTAAAGTTTGGTGTACTTGAAGTTTCTTCTTTTCCTTTTTCTCCTTTTAAATTGGGCTGGTGATTTACCTAATAGAAATCATGCACCTTTTTTTAGAGGTGGAGGTTGATGATGAGATACATGGCTTTGTTGTACCATGCTTTCCTCAAATTGCTACTCCTTTTCTTGGTTTCCTTGAAGCTACTCTTAAAGTACAATTACTAGATCTGTGTTACAAAATTTATTGTTAATTTAGTGGAATTATTGGCTTGCAAAATTTAGGAGTTGCTAACTTGTTGATTTAGAAAGAAATGAATCACTACATAAAATGTATAAGTATTGAAGGAAGAAGAAAGTTGTCAATGAGGGGAGATATTAGGACTCTGGAGTAAACTTCTTTCTGAGGATTTCTCTAATGTTGGTTATTTGTTCGGGATCTGTAGCATTAGCACCACAATTGGAATGAGTCTGTACATGCTGGTTGTTTGTTGGTGATGTACATGTTTGAAAGCAGTAGATGAGGGGAAATATTAGGATTGAACTTTATTCTTAAGAGTGTCTCTAATATTGATTATTTGTTCGTGATCTGTGGCACTGACACCACAGTTGGAGCAAATCTATGTATTTTGGTTGTTTGTTCGTGATGTACATGTTTGTAGGCCACTAACACACAAATCGAGGGCTATGCGGATCCTCAGCCATATATGAAATGGAATAAAGATGGAACAAGACTGGGTCAAAGAACTTCAAAAATTAGTATTGGAAGGCACTTATGTTCTTTCTCCACTGAATTTGAGAGTCTACCGCAAGGATCAAGATCAAACTGGCTTCTTTTATACTTTGAATTGCCTAATTTCTATTCCAGCACAAACAAATAGTAGCAACCAAGGCTAAGAGTAGTTCCTCAAGAGAAAGTGCTTGACTTATGAACTTCTAAGTGTTGAGCTCCACTACAAAGGAGAAATTCTTTGCCTACCCCTTTTCAGAGATGTCCTTGTTCTCTTCCTGTATTTTACTACATACTCGCTTGCATGGACACTACTACAAATGGGTCTTTGCTATTGAGACAATTTTCCTTTTCCCTTGACGGTTCTGCATACAAGTGGTATGACAATCTAATATGTTCAGAGTTCGATAAGTATCTCTTCGTCTGAGCAGCTTGTTTCTTTGGAACGGTAGCATCATCTTTTGCTTTTTGTCAAAGAGGAGATATATTAGATTCCATGTTGTTTATGAGTTCATGGCTCAAGGGAGTCTCTTTGTAGGATACTTGGTCAATGCGTGACCCTTTAGCCCTAAGTAAGTATTGTGACAAAGCGAGTATGATTGATACCATGGATGATTTGACTTATCTGCAAGGGCTATGTGATGCATATCTTATGACAGTTTTTTGGGTATTGTGGTTGGAAAAGAATAGGAGAATCTTTAAAGATACTTAGGAATACGCAGAGTAGCTATGGGAAAGAGAAAAAATATTTGGCTTCCCTTTGGGCGTCGACTGCGAAAGATTTCAAGTATGTGCCTTTTTTTTGCTCTTAAACTTGATTGGACCGCAACATGTAGTTAGAGGAGCACTTAATTAGATCCATAAAGTTGTATCTTTTTTGTTGTATCGTCTGCCGTTGTTTTTCTTTATAGGGTGGATTTCTTTTCCACTACTTTGTATTACATTTTATTATTTAATAAAAAGTTTTGTCTCTTACACATAAAAAAACATACCTACAAGGACAAACCGAGGACAAAAAATCAACAACATAATTTGAGTTTTTTTTGCCAGTTGGTAGCATCTATATATAGTTGTTGATGTAACGATAGAAGATTTCCAATTTTTAGCTATCCTCCACTAATTGTAATGATGATTAAAATTAAGACTGATATGGTGATGTAAAGATTATGGTGATGATTCTGGAATAAAATGTGCTTTTTCTTTTTTAGGTTCTTCTTCAATGACAGTTAATGCGTGGATATATTAGAGTAATGGCAAAACATTCTTCTACTAACTGGAATTTTGCAGACTGAACTCATAATTGTGATAGAAGCTTTAAAATTGAAAGGGTAATTGAAATTAAATTTTGGAAGACTGGGTATGGTAATAATTGCCTTTCTTTGGATAATTACGTTAACGTGTTCTTCACATTATATGTGAAACAGAAGTTAAATACCAAATGTTTGTAGTTTGTTTCCATGAGAAGATATATTTTTGGGAAAGTCTAGGTATGTCAACCTCCTGAAGGTGTTGTTTGTGTCTTATTTAATTTTTTCAGAAATATCAAATTCTCGTGTTTGATGTATATACAAGCAATATATTGCCACCTGTATGAAAAGCTACTTTATGGTTTTGGCAGCTGCTAGGTTGGATTTTTTGCACAAAAGAGGGCGATAAAATACTTTTTTATGGAAATGTTTCAATATCTAGATTGATTCTTTAGCATTCACAAACATGTTCATCGGGTGTTGCATTGTGTGAATTCTCTTTAGCATATGGAACAGCTTTTCTCAAATGAAAACAGTAACAGTATCAGATTCATGACACAATATGATCTTGAAGTTGGCAGATGTTCTTGACTAATAGCATATGGTTTTAGACTTTTAGTCCTGTACAGAGTTTGTTAGCCGTGGTGCTACTGCATATTCTTCATTTGCATTTGATTTCCTGTTGCTCACCGTAGTACATGTTTTCTGGTTCTTCCTTATTCATGGGTACAGATTATTTTTTTGACATGAATTATTTGATATGCTATCTGCTTATGATATGTAGAATTTACCTGGGACGATGTGAAGGTTGATAAACATCGAGAAAACTATCTAGGTCACAGTATCAAGGCACCTGTGGGAAGATGGCAGAAAGGTATCATCTTGTCATTCCTCTCTTTATAATTTACACATCCTAAAATATCATTTTTATGTGAACATGAAGACATATGGCCTTTTTATTGGTTTAGCTGATATCACTTGCTGAGTTCGAGTTATCTTGCTTAAGTTTGTGTGTTGCAGCCATTAGGTTATATTTAACCACTGCTTGCTTGTTGGTACTAATTTAGTTATTGTAAGCAAATATGGCTCGGGCTTGTGGGCAATCCTTCTAATTGAGCGTTGGTGGATTTAGTAAGTCAAATATTGCTTGTGATTGAGAAATTTAACCAATGCTAAAATAATGTTTTATGTTAATGTTGACCGAATATGAGAGTTCTTTGATGAGATGGTAGCCTGGGGTGCTTCAGGCTCTTCTTTTGGTATTTTTATATTGATATTGATATAGCTCAGCTTTTGATGCTATCTTTTATAATTTTTGAAATTCCTCTGCTGAATTCTAAAACTGAGACAAATGACATGTTTTATTTGATAATCCATGCTGATGTGAAGTTTACAGCCCTTGGTTTTGAGATCGCTTGAATGAAGATTTAGATAATGATCTCCCATGCCATTTGCTGTATCCATGACTTCTTACTCATAATCGAGCCATCTTATTTAAAAATTTTGGGTTTATTACCTATTTGATGCTGGGAGGACATTAACTCCAAATACTGTATGTTGTTAATTTAGGATTCATTATCTTATGTATGCAAATGAAATTTTTTGTGAATGTATGTCCCAGCCTCGGCATGTTTATTCAGGATATTGAAACAATGTATGGTTTGGAGTGTTGATTTCGTATCAGTTTTTTGATACCTTTACGGCTTTACCATGTGAAAATATTGGGAATTTATGGCATGAGTGGATGTGTATGGTAACTGTCATTAGGAATCATTGGTCATTTATAACCACATAATAGGGAGATACAAGTGACTGGTGCATGATTGCTTGGATCTTAGAGAAAATTAATTGTTTATGACTTGATGTGACAATTACATTATGGCATTTGAGTACTTCATCTTTGTTTCATAACATATGAGTGGACAATTTGGTGTTTGTCATGTAGAAAATGAGTTTGGCACAAATTTGTGAGCTCTGAATAGGAGCTAGGTTGGATGGATATTGGAGAGAAGATCGAGATTTGGGGTAGGGGTTGAATCAAACTAACCTCAACCGGCCTTGCTCGGGATAGAAGCTTATGCAGATCATTTCAGCTTTGACACCTTAGACTTTTTATGCTTACATAATGGTGTAGTTAGTTGCACATTAGTACACATAAACCCAACTACTGGGAAAAGAGAAACTATGAGTCATTACTACAGCCTCAGTCCACAAGGTATGGGGTTTCTTGTAGATTTTTAATCAAGTATAACACGATAAAGAAATAGGCTGGATAATGACCTAATATTGCCAACCAAAGGCCTTAAGCAGGTGCACGAGGCAATATGAGATTTTAATCACTGGTATCACGAGTTCTAGTACTTCGTAATTAAAATCTGCCTCCAACAAATGGTGATGCCAAAAAGCCATATAGGGCAGGAGTGCTCACATTTGATGGATTGTTGTTTCACTGGAAGTTCCAAATCTGGCTCACTCTCGGCTTTGTATCGTTCAGACCCTGCATGCACTTATAAGTGGATTCGAACCTCTGAGTTCAAGGATTGTCAATCTCTAACCAGCTTAGCTACCTGAACCACATTCCTAAAGTCTGTTTTCTTCGTCGAATAGCAGCCGACCTTACCACTTTACTAGTAAGGGAAAAGCCCTTGTAGGCTTTTTACTTGCTCGGCAAGCTCTTGTGCAACTCTTTCAACAACCGCGTAATCCACAAAGATACACAAGAACCAAGAGCAGTTTTAGTGGCTTGGAGGGAGCTTGCTTATAGAGAGAAGATAGGCTGGTTAAACAAAAACAATGTGCAAACTGCAAAGGGCTCTCTGCTCCTAGTCACTTATTTTTATTATGTTTATCTTGAGCCATATAAAGGCTTCTATACACTCAGTTAAAAAGGTTAAATCTGTTGCATTTTCTATTTTGAGGTGATCTAGTTATATACTTTATGAATTCTTATCTTTTTTATGCATGATGAAATTCTTGGTGAAATTCTTGAAATTATTAATTATACAATCTAGATGTCACAAGTCCTATACCATTTGTTTGGACTGTATGAACCATGTTAGATAGTGACCTTAGATTAATGACAAGCATGTATAAACCTGTAAGTGAAATTATCAATTTGGTCGCAGGTAATTGTAAATTTTGTACATTCTATGGTTTGGAACTTCAGTTTGATAACCTTGACATGCATTGTGTACCATGATCATCTAGACGTAGTTACTCTTATATATTCTCTCTGATCATCATAATGTAAATCGTTTCGTAAAAATCTACAATCATTGGTTAGTGAATGTATTATTGTGCACCGTGGAGTGAAGTCGGTTCCTCAATAAATTCCCACAGAGGTTATTAAGCTATATTAAATATTAATAATTAATGGTTTGACTGCATCTGGGCAACCGTGCCATGCTAACAATGACAGGATCTTCCTAGTTTTGCCTTTGCAAGCCAATTAAGGGGAGTGCATCTTTTATTATTCTATGTGGGTTTTTCCAGTGGCTCTCATGCACCTCTTTTGTTGGAAAATACATTTCAAGCACCTGAATTCTGTAAAGTGGTGACCAACAAAATGCTTGATTAAAAAGGATTCTAGCTGCTGAATGCTTGCACATATAGTCTTGTGCTTGTAATATGGTGGTAAGGAAGAGACACAAACCTTTTCGAGATTGAGTTCAGTGTGTAAATGATGTTGGAAAAAATTAAAAGGGAAATTATATGGTTTTATATATGGTTTTCCTCTGAATGGAAAGAAAACTTATTTGTTTGGTTTGATGATTATTTTATTCCTTAAAACTTTTTGTGGCACAAGGCTTTTAATTGCCGTACTGCATAATATTTTCCAATTGTCATGTCACATACCTCTATTTAATGTTGGGCACTAATGTCCGTAGGGTTCTTATTAGTCATATCTTCTTTTTCTTTGTTTATTAAGAATTTCATAGGTTGTTATTTGTCTTTTGTTGTTTTAGTTACTTCATGTTGGATTTATAACCACTTTAATGTTTTCCCACTTGCTGAGTGGTCCTCTTTCTGATTTGAATTACTCTTTTAGCTTCATTCTTCGTGAAATAGATGAAGCTATCTCAATGGCAATATCATTATTTTTGTTTAGTTTTTTTCACTTTTGCAAGGGCAATTCATTTTCTCCATTGATCAAGAATAAAATTTCTGTATATTTAGCAGCATAAAAACAGATTAAAGTTTCTCTCTCTTGAAAATAATCTACAAGGCTTGGTCTCTCTTTTTTTTTTTTTTTGAAAAACAAAAAAGAATTATTAATTTAAAAATGATACCTCATAGAAAAATATATATGGACAATGTATCCGTCTATGAACAGGAAAAAAAAAACAATTATCAGCTCATAGAAATTATGTATCATATGAGGCCCTCCAATTTGCCAAAATACAAAAAAGCAGGATGCCGCAAACTCCTTCGGAACAGAAGCCCATAGTGATGCTAAAAAATAAATGCGATTCCATAAACCTTCATTCCACTCTCATTTATCCTGAAAGATCCTTGAATTCTTTTCCAACCATATTACCCATATAGTTGCCAACATTGCACAATGCCATAGAGTCACTCATTTCTTCTGCTTTCCTAATCCCTCAAATTCCTCCACTAACATAGACGAAAACGTCCTGGGAATCACACCCAACTCAAGCCAGCTAATTGAAACAATTTGGACCACAAAAACAAAGTAATAGGGCAATTCAAAAATAAATGATCAATAATCTCACTAGAACATGCACACACCACTATGGAGAAAGACAAAGAAATGGTCTTCTTTGAAGCGCATCCTTAGTATTTATCCTACCATGAGGTATAGTCCATGCATAAACTTGCACCTTTATGGGCACCTTAGCCTTCCAAATCATCACAGAGGGAGAAAACACAAAGTGTAAAGGATCATCAATCAGTTTATCAAAGAATGATTTACATTAGAAGACTTAAGAATACACTTTCTTTTATCGCTTAAATCTTGAAACTACTTGATCTCATTTATCAAGGATAAAAGTGGCACCAATTCTGCAAAATCTGTATCATCAAAATTTTTACAGAAATCCAAGTCCCAAGAAATTGATTGATTAGAATACCGATAAAACGAAGCAATAAAAGACCCATGAAACCGAGATATATGATAAAGACGTGGAAACATACATGGCAAACAAGATGTCTGGACCCAAACATTCTCCCAAAAACGAACTATCTCTCCATTACCCACCATGAATTTAACATATTGAGAGAACCTTGAAAGCCCCTGAGAAATAAACTTTCATGGGCACCATTAAGTTCCCTTATCAAACCCCCTTAGCCTCTCATCCATTGGCTTGTAATCCATATTGGAAATCTCCACAGCCATTTATCAACTAAGACTACAGTCCTTGCCTTCAAATTTCCACTGAATCCCACCTTTAACTTTAGTTCTTGAAACAATCTCCCAATTTATCAAATGATCCTTCTTCGCTTTACCACTTCTTTCCCACAAGAAATCTCTCATCATTTTTTCAATTCTCATTACAATCTTCCTTGACATCTTAAAGAGAGAGAAAATAAGTAGGTATAATCCACTTCTCTTAAAGCGCAAGATTACTCCATTTTATGGAAGGTTTTTGTGGTAGTAATTGATATCAATTGCATTCACTGCAGTATTATCAGATGCATCTCAAGAAAACATGCTTTCAAAAGGGAACAGTTCATTCTATTTAACAAGATCTGTTTGTATTTGGTTTTTTGACATATAGAACTACTTGATTTGTGTCCTACTTAAGGATTCATCAGTGTTGAGAAAATGGTGAAGAAACATCACATTTTTTTCCTGTCCTTTCAGATCTAGCTGAACTTTGATCACCCTCCTTTTCATTCTGGATAGTATAGTATCACCACTTTTTTTGAGATGGCAGATGCTTGTGCACTGCGTAGAATTGTGTGTTTTGCCGGGCAATGGTGTCCGTTGAATTTCTCTATTTGTTTGCCCTTGAGACTGTCGAGTCAAGTGGATTCTCTTATCGTACCCTGCTAAAACTAAAAAAGCCTCTTCTACTGTTTGCTGATTAATAATACATTACATGTCTATGGGCATACATGATACAGTGAAGGGGTTTTAAATTCTTGGTCAGCCTATTTCTACATCTTGTTGGTCAGCTTTGCACAGAACCGGAAAATGTTCTTGGTCTCATTAAAACAAAAATGATCTCCTTATTGACATTGTTAATTCCCAGTGACCTAGTGATCCAATTTTGAAATTGTTTCCAGGATTGAAGCTATATATAGTGTTGCATCATCAAATATATAGGGCTTTATATATCTTATGGCTCAGTTACTTTTTTGTTGTCTTCTACTTCAGTATTTGGTATGTTTTAGATGCTCTTCTGCAGGAGAAATCTAAAGTGGTACTTTTATCAAATTTCACAGGGAAGGATTTACACTGGTACAACAGGAATAAAAATTCCGGGAGTTTGGATATGGAGGCTGCGAAAGAAGAGATACGAAGGATCAAGGAAGAGGAGGAGCAGGCTATGAGGGAGGCTCTAGGCTTAGCTCCCAAACGTGCTACACGGCCTCAAGGTAATCGACTAGATAAGCATGAGTTTTCAGAACTTGTAAAGAGAAGCTCAACTGCCGAAGATTTAGGAGCAGGCCATGCTGAAGCAGCTCGGGTTGATGGCCTTGGTTTTTCAAGGTATGACTAAAAGAAAACAAAAAGGATTCTATTAGCTTATAGTTGCACTTCTTAATTCTTGAAAAGTTGACATGATACAATTACTCCCCAATGGTGGCTCGATAATGAGGTCAATGATAGATAAAAACTCCGTTGACTAGCCCAACTTTTGCATCATTATCCTCAGTTGACTTTTATTGACATTAAGTCAGTTCACTATGGGCTTAATATCCCAAGTGGTGTGACCCTGCATTCGCCACAAGGAAGTTCAGGTGTTTGAGCCCCATTGGATATAGTTGGTGTCGTGGGGCGAATATGGGGGGCCAGCCCATTAGCTGGGTTGGAGACAAAAGCCATGTAAAAAGAGAGAGGAAAAAAAGAGCATGGTTCAGTTTGAGTGATTTGGTGGTATAAGGGAGGTTCATGGTTTGACTCTTCCAGTGGAAAAGGAAAAAATTACAGTTAGCAATTAATCATCTTCCCCTTTTCTTTTTTCTCCCCTTCCTCCTGTATCGGGTAAAATATTTTTTTCTTGGAATTACTGCAGGGCACCCCGCAGTTGGGAAGAATCAAGTTCTTTGTCATCCAGCTTGACGGTGGAGTTGCCTGAGAAGACGACTGTTTCTATGCCTAATCCATCCGCAAGGAACAATGAACAGGAGTCTGAAGATGAAAGTAGCCGCAAGAAAAGGAAGCGTGAAGAGAAGAAGCATGAGAAGCGACACTCTCGTGATTCAGATGACAAAAGGAAACACAAAAAAGACAAGGAGAAGAGAAGACACGACTCTGACTGAAGGAATGCCAATTGGAAGTGTATAACCTTGTCATGTATTTGAGTGCTTTCCCCAAAACTAGCATAATCTCTCCGACTTTGATAGGGTGATGTATTCTGAACTCTTGTTCAAGAATTGGTATTTGTTTAAATATTTATTTGATTTTTCTATAATTTTGGCAACCAACAAAAGAAAAGGCATCAAATTAGCCTAATGTAAACATCATAAAGGAAATAGAAACCGAAATTTGAATTCTGTTTGTAGTGGATGAAAACTTCACTGAAAACAGGAACAAACACTGTACTGCTGCTTTCAGAAAAATGTATGGCTAAAGGTACGTTTGGACTACCCCTTCTCTGAATGCAACTTCCTCCTATAAATTTGGAAGTGTATGCCTACACAATTGTTACCTTAAAAACATTTTTGGATGGTTTTAGACATCGGATTATTTAAATAGGGTCTTCATAATGGAAATTTGAAGTGGGAAATCACCTGGGCGCTACTAGGTTTGTTAGTAAATCAGATTTTGACCATTACAAAATCTATTTGAAATAAGTCGATTTCAATCCGACTATCTAATGGGCAAGTTACACTGAAATCTCGTATAAATGTAAATAGGGGGGAGGAAGTACGGCGAGGTTTGGTGGGTTTTCTTGGTTGTTGATGGTGTTGTTTTTTATTTTATCCACCGCGGGGGGCGGGGGCGGGGCGGGGCGGCGGCGGTGTTCTGTGAGGAGGATTAGATTTAAATTTAATCTAAATATCCAATAAACAAGTTCACTGATAAATGTGGATGGGGAGGGGTGGCGTTTCTTCCAATACCTCATTGGGTTGGTGCATGTCTCCATCTCATACCAGTGACTTGGAGATTCTTTTTTCGGATGTACAGCAACGATAGAAGGAGATCTAAATTTTAATTATTCAAATCGTTATAGATGACTTTTGTTATATTACCATAAAATTACAATTCCAGTTTACTTTCAGTCATTTTTATTGATTAAATATTTAATGGTGTCATGATTTTAATATTTAACCAACATCCTTCGTTAAGGGTATCAACTATATATTTTATAGACTTTTCGCCTTAAAAGTATCCAAGGTGAATCACTCATCTTAAAAGTGCATGACTTTGTACCTATTGTCTGAGTCCCCTATTTTTAATTATTAGTAATGTACGACGTACGTTGCACAAATAAATTTAAATAATATCTTTTTTTATAAAAAATATGAATTATACATGTAATTAAATTAAATAATAAATTATGTGCCAAATAATTACTATGTTTTAATTATTGTTAAATTTAATTATTATATTTATTTTATAAGTCTTTGAGAACCTAATATTTCATTTATTTAAGTATCTTTTTTATCCCTCTAGGCATTTGCACATCTAATTATATTATAAAACTAATAATAATTTGTGTCTAAAAGCGCTAAATAACTCAAAAATCTTCACCACCGGTCATGCAATATAAATATTTTCAAACAATACTTTATTTTTTATTATTTTCTTTAGTTACATAATTCAAAATCAATTTGAAAACACTTTTTTTAAAAATTTGACAAAACTTCCTCTAAAAACACAACCCCTAAAAAAATATCAGCATATACACAATTTATATATTTAATTATTATACCTAAAAAATATCTTCTTTTTTTTGTAAGAGCTGATATTGACATGTGTGTTGGTGGGTATATATATATATATATAGAGAGAGAGAGAGAGAGTATGAGATAGATAGGAAGAGAGCTATATGAGAGACAACATATGAGAGATGAGACTATGAGATAAAGAGAGAAAATTATATGAGATGGGAGAGTGTGTTTAAATTGTTTGTTAGGGAATCCTTGCTATTAGAGTTTTAATGGGTATTAGATGTATTTTGTTGTTATTAGATGTATATAGTTGTTCAAACCAAACTCTTCAACTACTATTACTTTATTATTATAAGCGTTTAGGATAGAGAGAGAGAGTGTGAGTATGAGGTTGATAGAGAAATAAAGTTATATGAGAGATGAGAGTGTGTATTTAAAATGTGTAAGAGATAGGAGAAAGAAATATAAAAAGAATGAAAATCCAATTAAGATCATATAGATATAGATAGATAAAATACATATAGGATAACATATGTTAATGAACCTATAATTTGTTAGAGGTAATCTTTGTTATTAGAGTGTTAATGAGTATTAGATGTATTTTATTATTATTAAATATATATAGTCATCCAAGAGAGAGTTATATGAGTGATGAAAGAGTGTGTTTAAAATGTGAGAGATAAGAGAGAAAATATGAGATAGAGAGAGTTAAATGAGATACGGAAGTTTTAGAGTTGTAAAAAAAATGAAAGTCCAATTAGAGAAAGAGAGGAGAGAGTATGAGATAGAGAGAGTTATATTAGTTAGTATGAGATAGATAATTTTAATGGGTATTAAATGTATTTTATTATTATTAAATATATAGAGTCGTCTAAGAGGGAGTTATATGAGAGATAATAGAGTATATGTTGAAATGTGTGAGAGATAGGACAGAGAGTATGAGATAGAGCAAGAGAGTTATCTAAGAGATGAAAGTCTTAGAATTGTAAAAAAAATAAAAGTCCAATTAGGGAGGGAAAGAGTTATATCAATTAGAATGAGATATGAAGACAGTTAGAGGAGAGATATGAGCCTTAGAAAATTTTGGCATGAGGACTATCGGGTCAATAATCATCAAGCAATTTGAACCGCAAAAATTTCAAGACAAATTTTTCTAACTACTTTATTATATAGATTATTAACTTTTATTTTATTAAATAGATTGATTAAATCATTTATAATGTTATTATATTATTACATACTAAAAAAATAAAATATAATATATATTTGACAATGAAGTTCAATCTAGTACCTATATGTAATGTAATATGTATAAGACTTTATTTCTTTATATAGATATAGATTGTATGTAACTATACTACTGATAAATGAATTTAAAAGAATTTAAAAGCTTTTATAAAAGAGTTCAAAATAAATTAAAAGTTAAATAAGGGAAAAAAATAAAAATTAGATGAAAGTATATATATAGGTATAATTGATTTTATTATAATAATTAGGGATATAATATAAAATTAATGTGTTTTTTTTTTGTAGAGACCGACATTTATTCAATTTGGTAACTACATGTAAATTTTACATCTTCATATAGATATAAAAGATTGTATGTAATTATACTACTAACAAATAAGTTCAAAAGAATTTAAAAATTCTTACAAAAAAGTTCAAAATAAGTTAAAAGTCAAATAAAAATAAAAAATAAAAATTTAATGAAAGTATATAGGTTAGTATAATTGACTTTAGGAAAAAATTAAAAATTAAATTTTTTGTAGATGATGATATTTATAAGTAGTATAGATATAGATTATACTATAGTACCAAGTATTAAGAATAATATCACATCATGATCAGAACCAATAATTGGGAATTAGGGTATTTTTAATTGTCCTAATAGCAATGTTATAATAATCTAATTTAAGGATCTGATCAGAAATAGAATTATTAAATTAATTATAAAGTTTAATATTAAATAAAATCTATTTATAATTCAATTACTATACAGATTAACTTGCAGGTCCCAATTTTCTTTATTTTATTAGCGGAATTATAGGGAAGGGAAAGATTGTTCAACTAGGCTACTCTTCAATAATTCCCGGAATCAAAAGGAGTCTCTCAGTCTCAGAGCATTAAGGAAAGTTATAAGCCAAAGGGCCTAAAAGAAGGCTCTCGGCAGTAGCTTACACGAAACCTCTATTCTCTCCATCAGAGTAGAAGAATAATTGGTGGATAACTGATAATCAGATCAATTGATCATCGATCTGGGTATCTGAAATTCTCCACGCACCCCATTTCTCTCTGAAGATTTTTAGGAAAGAAAAAGAAAAAATGGTGTCGGCAAATAGGGAGATGGTGGTGTATTGCTTCGACACACTGGTCGCCCACTACAACAGCGAACAAACCCCTCCTCCTGCTTTCGATGAGGGTCAACAGTACGCCTTCTCTCTCTCTCTCTCTCTCTCGTGCTATAGGATTTATATATCATTATTCTTTCTGGGTTTCTTTTTATAGTAAGTTTCTCGGCCAAATTTTTTTCTTTTAATAATTTGGGGTTAATTCAACGAGGTTGTTGGAAAAATAGCTATACGCGCAAATGCTGGATTAACAGGGGAAAGGTTGTGGCTTCGAGTGTGAGGGCATAGTTTGTCACTGCCACCCCTCTCATCACGCTCAAGTAACGGGATCAGACTGGACAAATTTTTTTTTTTTTTCCTTTTTAGCTTATATGGGTGATTTGGTTGATGTGGTTTTGTACGAAAGCAGATTTTTTTGCAAAATTTTAGGGAACAAAAGGGTTTGGTGAAATACAGGGTAGTTAAAAAAAAAAAAAAGGAAATATAGGGTAATGTGTTAAGCCTTGAGTTTAAATGGTTCACTTTTTACAGGGGCAACGAGTGACTTGTGCAAATATTTTACATGGGAAAAAAGAACAATTTGTGGTTGCATTCGATTGTGGAGCAGAGGCAACCCAATATCTAATGCTTTGTTTTCTTATTTCTAATACCAGTGTACTTGGAATTGAACTGTTCTTTCGACTAGCCACCCTTAGACTGTTTACTTGCTTAAGCTTTATTTGTTTATATTCACATTTCAAATTTTGCGCATTATTGCCTTTGAGATTAATTTTTTTTAAAAGATGTATGAATGTCTTTTTTTACTGCTTATGTTGTGGAAATTTGTCTTTATTGGTTTCTCATTGCTCTTCTCATAGCTATTTGCCTTGCTTTTCTTGATTTCTCATATCCCAATATACCTGTGGTACCATGATTATTGAGGTTTCAAACTCAACAATGATTTTACATTTACATCTTATAAGTGAGACTTTTTTTTTGTATATATAGAGGATAAAAGAGAAGAATTTCAGAAGTGTCACCCTGTTTTGAAATTAGTGTTTTGTGACATTTCACTAGTTCTTTTTCCGTGGTCATGTGCCACACTTACACTGTTATGTGGAGCCCTAACAAAATAAGCTCCATTTGCATTTTTGACTTGCATTGGCGGTAAGCATATGAGTTACATTATTTGTAACGTTGCAGGTGATTAAATGTTCTACTTATGATTTTTTTTTTCCCAAATTTGGAGTTTGAGACAAGGCCTTTTATATGTTGTAAATGCAATGTTAATTACGGCTATAACTCACAAGCCAGAACCCTGTTGGATATGATGTTCTTATCTTTCCCAAATTACAATTTACTTCCAGCCCATTATTTGTTACTTGGAAGAAAGTGGTTAATGGTGGGGAGCCTCGTTTACGTGGGTGCATTGGAACATTGGAAGCTCGCTGCTTAATCAATGGTTTCAAGGACTATGCGTTAACAAGGTATTATGGGAGCAAAGTATTTTGATTTTGCAAAGTATTGGCTTTTTTATGTCCTGCGGTGCTCATGCTATCTCTCCCTCTGTGTGTGTGTGTGTGTGTGCGCTCCACTTGTGCTTGCATGTGTGTGTATGATATTAAATTTGAATGATTAAAGAACTAATCTGGAGTATTTTTCTTTTCGTAGTCTCATTTACTTTTTCGTTCTGATTTTATTTTGTTTTTATTGATATTTCATGAGTTGGATTAGATCTTTAACTCTGGTGTGCAATTAACTCCAACATTTTAACAGACCCATTAAAATTTTTTGAACCAAATAGTTGGGGATCTAGAATCATCTTTACCTATTTATCTATTGATGGACTAGCAAAATCAAGTGTGCTATATTGGATGGTTGAAAGTGCTTACAATCACAGATTTTAATGCCCCATCTTCTCAAATTATATCAAAGGTTATAGGCTTACTATGCTTTTCTGAGGTTTTGGTTAAGACTTCCTAATGACATAACCAGTCGTAAGGCTTCCTAAATAAACAGCCAGTCTTAACTTTCTAAAGATATTATGGTTTGACCTTATCCAGTTGATATGGCATGTTTACAAGGGTTTGATATCATATCTGCATATAGTTTAGCAAAGCCATTATAAGGTTTGTGCCATAGTCCATAGGGGCAGTTTCAGCAATTTAATTGACGTCAAGGGAGCCATGTACCTTTTCTTATTTTTTTTTTTGTGTAGGTCATTGTGGGGTGCAAAAACAAGGAATAGTTTCAAATCCTTTCTTTTATTTTATTTTGCCTTTCTTCTTCTCTTGCCCTTGTAATTACATTGAGGGATCAACTACCCTTAATCAGACCTTCTTGATCTCTGACAAAGCATGTAATTAATACTTTCTTTTCTGCAGAAGGCATCTCTACTGTGTGACCTTCTTGTTTCTATGTTGTTTGGATGACAAATAGATTGTCCATTATATATCTCAAGTGCTTGTGTGAGATATATGTACGTCACATCACATTATCTTAATGCATTTGTGTTAATATTGATCAACCTTGAAGCAGTGGTTTAAATATTTCTGTGTTTGTGCTATTTTGCAGCGCTTTAAGGGACCGCCGCTTCCCGCCCATTCAGGCCAAAGAGTTGCCTTTTTTGGAATGTACAGTTTCCATTCTGGTTAATTATGAAACTGCTCTCCATTACCTTGACTGGGAGGTATGTTCCCAAACTAGTTTTAGTCTTAAATCAAGACTCGATGGTCTATGCATATCTCGAACATGTTGATTCAAACAATAAAATGCGTTACTAATTGATGTGTTGGTGGCAAGAAATACTGAATTCAAGGATTTGCTTCTGTTAGTATTTCATTAAGATCTCATAAACAGTTATTTTAGTTTACCAATGCATTGGCCAGAAAATATGTTTGTGCAGGACTGAATATTTTTACTTGCACACATAATCACCAAACGTCACACTTTCCCATATATCTCTGTATGCACTCACACATATACACAGTTTGACGTAAGTGTTTCAGGTCTCGAACTAACTTTTTGTTTCTTCCCACCTAGCTATTCGAATAAGTTTTTCCCTACTATAAAGCATTCCATAAGATATCGGTGAATTGTTTAAGTGGATGATCGGATACTAACTGGCCGATAAAAGAATTCTATGTTGGGTAGTGTTGGTAAATAATTTAAACAAATAAAGCTTTCTAACTTTGACCTACCTTACCTACGTACTCGTTTGTCAAAGTCATACATAATTTTTTTCCTCAAGAATTTTGTGCCTTCTTGTAGATTGGAAAGCATGGTATAATTATTGAGTTTACTGATCCTGACCATAATACAAGGCGAAGTGCCACATACCTGCCTGAGGTGGCTGCTCATGAAGGTAACATGCGGTGCATATGCTTTCTATTTAAGTTTCCTTAGCACAAAATTTAACTTGAAAAGATGGTAGGAGCCTATCAGAATGACTGGGAATGCTCTACCAGACATGATTTTTCTAATATAAGCTTTCTAAGATAAGCCGAGACCCTTTTTTTACTGATTTCCTTCTTTTTCCCAACTTATTCTTGTGTTTCAACTCTTCTTTTTCATATCTGTAAGATTTTCAGTAATAACATTATTATTAAGGGAAAACACCGTTGCTTAGGAACACAAGTTGCTTTATTTGAAGACATTTTAGTTTTGCATGGTTAAGCAATGAGTCAAGCTTCTCTTTTATGTTAGTTTTTCTCCATCTTAGTTTACTTCACTGGTTGTTCTACTTTCTGCTTCCTGAGTTTTTGAAACATGAGGGAGAGATATGGAAAAGACATTTCAAGTGATTGTTATCTTGCTTCTTCCAACCTCCACTCCTTTGATAAAACATACTATACTATTGGACTTCAAAAACTACTAGAAAACTATAAATATATATTATTATATACACATGCACACATATATGTACATTTTTATAGAACTAGTTAAAGTCAGACACATGCTTAGATTAAGTATCTTAGAGTAATCAATCCTATCGCTAGTTTAGGTACGGATGCTAGTACTAGGAAAGATCGGGATCTTTACTAGAAGTTTTATTAATATTTCCTCTCAATTCATATTTAGCTTCGAACTAAGTTTGCGATCTCATATATTGCAAACTCGCATATTTCGCCTCCCCGATATCTTACTAAGTTTGCCCTCATCTTTTCTCAAAAAGCCACTCCACTGCAGTAAAGCTAGGTAACTTTGAACCACCCCACCCCCCAAAACAGTGGGCCAAAAAAACTTTATTTAGAAAACTGATGCGTGCCGCTTAGGAGAGCTGAAGTTAGTTTAGCAGCTAGAATCTTGTTTGGATTCCATTAGAGCAAAGCATATTGTGTTTTAATTATGTTTGTGTTGTGAGCTTATGATAAAAATGATTTGAGCTTAGCCTTTTTGTTAAGCCTCAATTTTGATTGGTAAAACAGTTTTTTGTGCTGGTGGCTTATTTTTGATTTCAGGTTGGACAAAGACAGAAGCGATTGACTCACTGATGCGAAAAGCAGGTTACAATGGAACCATAACTGAGTCACTCCGAAAGCGTATCCGACTGACCCGTTACCAGAGCACACTATTCACCATGCAATACAGTGACTATGTTGCATATGTCCAAACAACCAGAGGTGCTGCTCCCTCTGTTTCTGGGTCGAAGTTCGACAACTATTGACTGTTTTCAAACACCTTTAGTTGAAACCACAAACTAGATTGGGTGGTTAGATGGTAATTTATTTGAAAGAAATAATGGGTTGGGATGAA